>JARVGW010000002.1:23380446-23395608 GCA_031762495.1 Anablepsoides rubrolineatus | reverse complement strand
CGATAACGCCATTTTTACTATCGTACACTGAAAAATTCGCGATACATCGAGTATATTCGATATATCGCCCACCCCTATTTGAAAGTTCACCCATCTTCCAGACTACCTACAGAAATTCCTGTTTGGATCATAGGGTATTTGTGAAAAGCAAAAATGCACAGTGACCCCTCACCCTGCTTTACACAAAATCTCTTAAAGCAAGTGTCCAAATTCCTGACACCCTCACGGCTTTTGTTTCTGTCCTGTCTGAAACAAGTGCTTTGTTGGAAAAGTGGACCTAATCAATATTCATGTAGTCTTTATGTTATGGCTGATTGGTGTAAATGTCAAGCTCATTAAGTAGTTTTTGTACTATATCCTGATAGAAAGGATTTTGACTTCAGTTAAAGTAAAAAGCAAATTAATTTCATGTGTCGAGCCAGAATAATTTTTTTTCTTAGTGGAATTAATATTTCAAATACTTCAAAGTACTCTATTTTATTTTCAATATTTTAACTGCAATTAAATAATCAAAATATTTAAAAACAGAGCTAGAACCAAGCCTGATGGTTACATAACTACTGCAGTTTGTCATTATCAAGCCTCATTAATTTGCCATTTGCCTTAATGCTGTCTGGAACAATGACTTTTGTTCCAGGGAAGAAAATAAGAGAAGGGGGAGAATGTTTCATTACTTACCTCTTTCTTTAATAATCTTGACCAATTTCCTTTCATGAAAGCTTTCAATACTATAGGCTTTTTAAAAAATTGGATTTCTATGGTTATGAGTAGTTCAGCCAACCTGCAGTTGGGCACTGTGCTTTCAATTTGGAGTAGTAGGGATGATTTATGACGGAGTTGAGGGTAAACAGTGCCCAACAAAGCCACAATTCCCCCCCCCCCTCTTTTTAAACAAATAAAATAAAGACCTCAGACCTAAAAAAATGTTACATTTTGTATCAGATAGGGCTGCGGGGAGCTTGATGGTTAATGCTATGGTCTCATAATCCTGAGGTTGAGGGTTTAGGCCCAGGTTGCGTCAGGAATGACATTTGATGTAAAACGGTTGCCAAAATTTTTCATACAAGTTTTCTTGCTGTGTCAGCCCTTGCAAGAAATGAGCAGCTGAAACACTTAATTTTTACTGTTTGTGTGAGAATGGTTTGTTATCGTGGCTGTTGCTTGCCATATGTGGCCTTAATACTTCGCACTTGGATTGTGTTGCAAAAAATATGTAATTTGTTGAGTGTTTACTGAAACTGTTTTAGTTTTCTTTTTCTTTTTTTACTTCATTTAGTTGGTTACTTTTTTTTTGGCATAGTGACTACTCAAACAAACTCATACAACTCAACTTAAAGTGGATTTTTAAAAAATACATTTACTTATGTTGTGTAGAACAAACCATTTGTGTTATATGAGAGCCTGGAGAACTGGAAATAAAAGAAATGTTAACGCTGAGCTCACCTGTGATCACTCTTTCCACTTGATGATTCTTTCATAATAAACTAGCATGTCTGAAAACACGGAAGCTCAAAGGTTGTTTTTGTGTCTTGGTCAGGGGGTGGGCGGTAGGTGTTAGGGGAAGATGGTTCTTTCTTCTGAATATCCCCATTGCTTATCTCTATTTGCTCGAAGTCAGAATGTCCTCCAATGTGATGAAAACATTCTTATTTTTGAACATAGACCGTCTATTCCTGTGTGTAATGTTTGACTTTGTAGATAAGGATTTATAAGTATTTATAGCTTTCCTCTCAGAAAGAGAAATCGATTGCAAGATGGTGTAAACAGACTTATCTGGTTAAATATGAAGTAAAACCGACAATACTACATGACATTATCTTTGTATTTTTATTTTTTTGAACTGACCCCTAAAAAGTCATGCAGTAAGCCACATGTATGACTCGACCAGTTCATCATACTCACAGTCTTTATAACCTCCATCTCTGTCCTAGCCTCTTGTCCAAACAGCAGCTTCTTATCTCCACTCTGATCCACGTGTTATTTCAGGAGCATAGGGTTGGCTTATCGATCTATTGACTTGTACAGTCAACCACAATAGGCCATGTACTAAAGTGGAGCATGTAGGTCACAAACTCCTCTCTTCGACTCCCACTCAGTTTATGCCCTCACACCCCATCTGCAAGCGATCTCCACCCTCCTGTGTTTTTTATGTAACTCCACATAGATTAGTTGCTAAACTGCTTTAAACACACGGCTGTGAAGTGGTTTACATACAATATTTATCTCTCTTTAAAAAGCAAGCGGTGATGTTTTGGCCCATGCACATTTGTGCGTGCATGTGTTTGTTGAACAAAATATCTCGTGAACCACTGAAGGAATTTTATTAAACTTGTCGAAAGAAACTGTTGGATATAAATCTACAGCGGATTAACTTTTGGAGACCATTCAATGCAAGAAGGCTGCCATAGCCAACTGAGCTTACAAACACAAGTTTGTTCTATCCCTGTGGGCACCTTGCATTTACTGCCATTCATTTTACAGTTTATAGCCTAACCCTGACCCAAAATGGCCGAAATGCTTATAGGCCTATATTATTATTAAGTCCTGAAATTATTTTATAGCACTAGATACAAGTTAATACCGAAGCAGTCCTACTACTACTGTACTAACTACTTAAATAAACTATGCCTCCAGAAGAGAGTAACCTTAAAATAATCCAAAAACAAAAGACGCTGTGTAGCTGCACCAGGTAGGAGGATACTACCAGATTTAGACCAGTCCCCCAGCAGAAGGACCAGCACTGAACTAAACTCAATTCACACCTTGGTCCTAAACCTTAGCCTCTCATCCAAAATCAGCATCCTGTGGAGATCAGGCTTTGGTACCCATAAGGAGAAATGGGTCCCCACAAGCCTGTTTTTCTGGAAAATGATCCCCTTGATGTAGCAAAAACATGTCCACACACACACACACACACACAAATGACTCTAACAAAGTCGGCTTTATAGATATTGAGCTAAAAATTTGATGTGGTCAGTGTCATGAACCCCACTAGACCGGTTTTAAGGGCCAATCCAAATAAACATGGTTGTCGCTGCCAAATGACCTTAGATAACACAAAAATTACAGTAATCCAGTCAATTTTACAAATATTTAACTAAAGTAAGGTGTGGTCTGAGATGAGAAATATGTACCATCACAAAAAAAGAAAGAAAAACAAACCCCAGCATCCTGACACGTTGAGGGACTACACACACATATTGTGATGGTAAACATTTGGAAGGCAGCATCCTGACAAGTCGAGGGAACATATTTATAGACAGCCAGGTGTGTGCATCTGAGTTTACGTACAATCTGTGCTGTCTAAAATGTGAAGAAACTAGTTGCACACAAGCGACACATCTGATTGGGTATTTCCGAGTCTTGTTTGCACTGTGCCACCTTTTGGAGTGTGACTGCAGTTGTTGAGCTTGTCATGGGTGAGATCCTATGGGATTTGCAAGACTCTAGTAAATGAATCTTCTGCGTTTATTGCATTTTTGCCTGTGCTTTTGTGAGGTTTTTTTTCCTTATAGCACAGCTTAAAGATTAAAAGCCTGAAGGTCAATGGGCCTGAAAGCCCATGATGGCTTTGGGCAATTTCCATTTATCTTGAGGACTTTCTTTTTTTTATTTTATTTACTCATTTTTTTAAGCAGAAATATTTAAATTAAACTGTTGTATAGTCAACAATATTTAGTATACTATGTTCCATTAACAATGAAATAATTAGTATGTTCATATTTTCAGTGGTTTCTTTTTTTGTATTTTTTTTGTTTTACATATTAACCTGTCATGTTGTTTTTATCTCTCTGGTTGAACACACACTCACACACATCCACTGTCAAAATAAGTTGGACAATAATGTTTTTGCCTGTCTATGCTTGTCCATTTAAATCATCTCATGAAACACTGGACTTTGGTCATTGGACACAACCGTTTAGAGCCAACCTTATTCAAGATGGCTCCCACCAAATGACCTTAAACACAAAAATGGCTACAGCTTAGTCATTTTCAAAGATATTGATTTACATTTTGGTGTAGTAGTAGCGGCAACTGATACTCATTCCATATTCTAAGTGCTAACAAATTGCACAAAGACCTAGCCTGGCCCTTGCCTTCCTACGCAGTTCCACTCAATTCTAGTTTTGCTTCACTGCTCCGCCTGGGATTTCTCCTATAGACAAGGATTTCTTCGGGATCACAGCATTTGCTATATGAACGCTTCTAGAATTGGCATTGGAAAATCTATGGAATTTCTTTGATAATTAAAGCCTGGCCTTTGATTCTCATATTTGATTTTTAACAAAACTACTGGTTCCAAAAATTAAATTTAAATCTGTTACTAAAGCGAATAACACTGACACCTTTTGCTTGAGGTTTCTTCAGTTACGATGTTGACACAAAGCGTTCCAGTCTTTTATTTGCTGTGCAAACATCATAATGTTGTTATTTTATCTTGTGAATGGGCCAGCATCCTGTGACTACTGGCGGTATCGGCTAAAATCACCAAACATGTTTGATGGAACACTCTGACAACAGATGCACATACATCATGCACTGACATGAAGTCAGTCACACTCATTGCAAGTCATGAGCTGTGGCACAACCGTGCGCCCAGATTCCGTGATGTGTTTGGGAATGGTGACCCACTATATGTGACATTATGAAATTAATGTGGCTGCAATCGATATCGGATGACTTTCAAGCAGCTCAATTTTACACTTGCAGCAGGGAACAGATGGTACTCGCTGATAGTGTTTGGTGGAGGTTGATCTGTGGAGGAGGAGTTTCGCAGAAAGGGAGAGCGAGAGAAAGGGGAGGATGGAGCCTCCGGAGCACAGGAGAAGGAAGAAAAGAGGTTAAGGTGACGTGTAAAATGTATTCACATAACCTGTACAGAAGAATAATTCCCTAATCAGTTTTCTGTAATGAATAGTTAATTTTATATTGGTTCCTACTGCTTGTGTATGCAACACAGCAACGCACGCCCCCCCTGGTCGATTCATTTACACACAAACAGCAGCAGCAGCAGAGATCAACTGCTGTCTGTGCTCCTCAGATGTTACCATTAACATCAACACGTTTTGTAGCTGGAGGGTGAAAATTTGTGTTCACACTGTGTTTGTGGGAATCACATAACAGAGGCACTCAAATATTAAAATTTACCCACAGGGCCTGTTAATGGCTCAGTAACAGAGTGCTTTACTTTGTGTTTTTGCTTTCTAAGTCTCTAAATATACTCACTAAAAAGTTTCCAGGTGTAGAAGCCTATCTGTTGTATAACTGATAGGTCTAGACATTGCATTGATAGAACTCTGTGTTCATTGGAAAGCAGGCCTTCTTGTAAATCTGTCCCGTCATGTTGAATCTCCTCAAACTACACAGATGTCCTGTGGGAAAGGGTGAATGAGGCAAGCGGTCCACTGTTACAAAGCATGTAGCCGGAGCCAAAGCAAAACTGGGTTTGTGTGTGTAATTCTGTCTTCACACAGGAGTTTTCACCCTACCAAATTTGGTGCGCCTGCAGCTCAAAGCAGGATCGAGTGAGGGATCGGAATTCTTTGAGCAAGCCCGGGCACATCTGGTTGTGATTGGCAGCAGAAAAAGGGCCCTTGTGTTCTGGGAAATGGCAGCAAAACCCTGACCCAACCCAGTGTAACCCAACTTGGGTACTGTACAGAACCAGTCAACACGGCATGACTGATTCTCCTCCCCTCCCCTTTGCCCCTCCCTCCTTATCCTGACTCAAGGCCTATTCTCATAATCCCACAGTAAAGCCTCAGGCAACAGTTTTTTTTTTTCATAAACAGTGTTCAGAGCTCCCCATTCCTTCCATTTCAATTTAGAAAAGTAAAAGCTGCCATGAGCCAGGTAGACCCAGAGCTCCATTACTTTTGGCGGCAACTCTTGTGTCTGGGATAATGATACCCTGGGGGGTGAGTGTGTGCCTGAATGTCTGTTTGCTCATCTTGCCACCTTAGTCGAAGTAGGAGGACAGAAAATTGCTATGGGCAGGTGGTATATTGAAAAGCTTTTCATGATGGGAGCTAAAGTAGATTTATTCTTTGGTTTGTTTGATTTTTTTTTTATTTCTATGCTAGCCTAGCCACAGCCTGAAGTCATTGTTTGTCCTGCCTACACTAATCGTGCTTGTTATTTAAAGCAGCGTTTTTACCTGTGGCACGTCACTGTGTTGATGTTTTTTTTTTAGAAAGCCTTGCTGGTTTCTCCCCAGCAGCTGATGCTGAAAAACAAGCCTTGTCATCTCATGAATCCAGCTCTAATTCATGCAGCACACTGAAATGTCTGAAACCCCGGCCCTGTCTCTGTTTGGACACTGAGACAGTTAAACTCTACACAGAGAATATCATGGCCCCTGTTATTGTGTCGTTAGTGCTGCAGGGACTATTTGCAGTTCTGATTAAGCAGTCTAACTGGTGACTGTGCGACAAGTCTGGGTGTGTGGGCATTCTCTACGTACATGACACTTCTCTGTTTGGGAGGGAGGCAGACAGGATGCCTGAGGCTGAGCACCAAAGCCAGAGAACTGCTGCTGTTTCCACACATGCCACAGATCCACTGACCCTTCCCAACATAATGACTGCGAGGTTAATTCCCCAGGTGCATCCTGCACTCCTGATGAAGAGATGAGAAGCACGGCTGGGGCGTAGCAACGGATCTTGAATATACAGTGTGCTGCAGCTCTTATTCTTCCTATAACACAGACCGATATGTCTTAACCCTGTCATTTATGATGGGATTTAGCAAACCAACAGTATTCCACTGCCATTGCATGAAACATCCGTCTTGTTCTTCGTTTTAAACCTAAAAATACTTTTACCACAAATGGGTGAAAAGCTGGTGTGGGAAAGTGGATGGTATTTTTTTTCCCTTTTTTCTTTCCTTTTACCCCTAAATCATGGCTAAAATGTTTGAAGGAGGGCTACATTGGCAGAGAGCAAGAACAAAAATTACACACTGACTATCTCCTCTGCCATCTCACAAGTGCTGTTAGAAGAAACAAAAACAACCATATTCCAATTGCATGAAATGATTTGCGGGGCAACATTTGAGAAGGAGTGGAGCATGAGCAATCATCCTTTTTTATGAGATTTTGTCTTTAAAAGAGTTTGTTTGTTTTGTTAAAAACACAGTTTGGGCAGCTTTTTATTTTTTGAATTGCTCACTGCTAAAGGTTAAAGGACAATAATGTCCTTTAGTGTCATGTTAGAATATCTGAAGAACTGCTGGATAGACTTTTTGAAACTCTCAAGTTATCATTGGATGTACACATCTACAACTGACCTTTTTAGTCAACCCCATTCAGCCAAGTAACCTTTAGAAAATGCAAAGTAGCTTTAACTGCACTTTTATAACTATTTAGCTAGAATTTGATGTGGTTGTTGCAGTAATTTCCACTTAAAGTGCCAAATTAATGCGTTTTATCTGGTTTTTTTTTTTACATCAGTCAACTATCTGTTAACAAAATATATTATAAACCACTGTATAGATGTTACTGAAACAAAAGGGAATAATGGATGTAACTCAAGTGATTAACCTTTGGAGTCATCTTAATTTATGATGGCCACCCCAACTAATCAACCTTTTGTAGACACAAAAGTGACTAACAGTCAATTTTGCAGATATTGAGCTATAATTTGGTGTGTTGGTAGCTGACAGGTCATCTGGATGGATGGATGGATGTAAATAGGAAGATGGATTTTATCTTATTTACTGCAAAGTTTTAAAAAGTTTTTCTTTGTTTTAATCATTTATATTATATACTTCGATCTTATTTCCACTAGATACTACAAACAATATATTTTCCCAATAACATTGACTTAATCATCTTTTTAAACACAGATTGTTTTCAGTTTTTTTTATAATAGTAACAAGATAATTCCACAAACATATTCCTTGAATTACAGTACAACACCCCTTCAGACTAGTTAGAAATGTTTCCCTTAAGGTTAAAATGACTGAATGGTTAGAATGACTTTCTTTCTTAACAAATCTTAATTAAACATTTGAAGGTAATATTTTTTATGAGCTGCATACATGACTTGTAAAATACTATAATCAATCAAATCATGATTTTTTTTTAATTTCAACTGATGAAATAATATATTTGTTGGGTAACCACTTACTACTACTAATTGTTATAGCTCTTTTATTGTTAAATAAAAATGGGGTTAGTAATTGTTTTCCCCAAAACAACAATACAGTAAATTAAATAGAATATAATTATTCAACTAGCTTAAAAATTATTGACTGACTTTCTGGTCTGGTTTAGATCATCGTTACCTATCTTTTTTCCCTATATCATCTAGTTGTTTTACATGATGGGTGAATAAATTTAAGATAATTAACCATAGGGGTGTAACAATTAGGGGTGCACGATAGTTACCGGTCCGATAGTTATCGGTATGTTATATGCAAACTTTATTATTATAAACATAAAAAGGTCGGAACAACTAGTCCCAATTTGAGAACATGTGATATCCGTTACCTCCTGAATGCAGCACAGAGTCCATCTGCTAAAATGCTAAAAACAACAAGCTAGCCTTTAAGAACTCATCGGGACTTAAATCTTTTGACAAATCCAAAAAATATCCAGAGAGGAGGCAAATCTCAAGCAGTTTAACGATGGAAATGATGGAACTTGACAACCAGACGTTCACCCTCTTTAAGACCAAAGCTTTTATCTCTGTTAGCCGCAGTTTACCAGCCGAGCTGCTGCTACCTCTGTGTGTCTTCCTGTAAGCATGATGCGGTCGTAATGCATTCACACACTTAGAAGCACTGTTTTGGGTAGAAAAATGTTTTAAATGATTTCTCTTTTGTTTAAATCAGAGATCAGTGTTAAAGGTCTTTTTTATAATTAATGTGTCTATTTAAAAAGATGGCCATTTGAGAAATTGTTTTGTTTGATATACTTTAAGAAATGTTTGTTTGCTAAGAGCTTATTTCAAATAGTATAATTTACAGTGTCATTTGGTTTTGGTCTTATTTATTTATTTTATGATCTTACTCATTTTTGACTATAGTCTTATCTCCTGGCATGTTATCGGTTATCGGCCATTAAAAGGGAAAAAGTTATCTGTTATCGATATCTGTTCTTAAAGGGGCTATATCATGTAAAATCAACTTTTTTTTTAGCTTTATACCATGTTATAATGTTACCCTTAGGGGTGTAAATCACCAGCTTTATCACGATACGATATTACAGCAATATGTTTGGATGACGATTCGATATTTCTCGATATCATAAAGTCTGTCGTAATACGATTTTGATTCAATTCAATTCAATTCACATGTCTGCGATCGATATAATGCGATATCATATGCCCATCTAACACAATGACTGTGTTAGATGGGCATATGATATCAATTCCCATCAAGAATAGGATGAGGATATAGATCAATATTTTTATTTTGCCACGATATAGCTGAGTCACGAACCCTTCAAATCGATATATATAGAATTGTTATCCAAACATATCGATGTAATATCGTATCGTGATAAAGCTGGTGATTTACACCCCTAACTAACCATTATATTAATTTGTTGCGGGCTTGCGGTTAATCAGTTGTTTTGTCAGCTGTGAGCCAACTGTATGGTCAGCATTTTTGCTCCTCCATGTTGTCACAGATGACAGGATAGGCGGGGCTCACTCTAGTGTTATTTACCTCTATGACCTCAACAGACACTCGGAGAGTTAATATTGTCGTTTCAAGGTTCGACCAAAACAGTTGTAACTTCTTCCCTTCTCATCATAAGAAGATCTTAGTTTAAAACTGGCACAAAAGGTGGCAGGTCACAAGCATTCCCTCAAGAAATTTGAGGTCTTTAATAAATTAGCACTTTCAGATCAAACAGAACTTTTGATGTTTTCAAGGGTTTCCCTGAACACCACAACCAGAACCTGTTTGCACTTCAGTGCGCTTACTTCTCACTGCTCTATAGCATTAATGCCACACTGCTGAGCAAACACTCTCCTTTAGTATTCAAAGTGTGCTGCAAAGAGGCAGTGTGAAAACCCTTTTTTGTGGATTTGAACCTTCTGATTTTTCATCAATCCTCTCTAAATCCCAGCTCCTCTCTGCCATGGCTGCAGTTTGCACTTTGTCTGTACTCGTGCTGCAAATTGATTGGGCTTCCAGTTCTGACTGTAATCTGGCTGGAGAAAGTAAGTGTGTGTGTGTGTGTGTGTCCAGAGCCATAGCTGTAATTTCTGTTGTTACATAATGATAAGAAATTGACTGTGTGACCTGGTACTTCTTTAACACGCCCTGCACAGATTGCATTCCATAATCTAATGAGACAGATATTATTTAATGAAAATTCTCGATAGGGCTGTGATTGCTGTGATAAAGCTTAAGGTCACACTTCACATTATGCAAGGCTGGCTTGCATATACATGTAATAAGCAGGGTTGTTAGTGCTATGAAAAACATTCTGTAATCATATGTCTTTTCATATTATTATGTTGCTTATTAAGAAAAAGGCTGAAATTGTTGTTATTGATGGCATTTGGTGCATTGACAATAACTCTGCCACTAAGTAATTGCCAATAAATCAGAGCATCATGAATTTATCATGGACTGAAACACACAAATCAGCACTAACAACCACACAATACCCGGAAAGTGGACTAGAATATATTAAAATGAGTCCTGCAAATGTGGTCAGCACAATGTCTGGCACGGCCCGGGTGTTGCTTTCTGATATATGGGTGTCGAGTGAATTCAGACATCACATAGACAGGATGCAAGCTGTGTTTGTGCAGTGCACCTAACACATTCAGATGCAACCATATGTAAAAATCTTAGCAGACTTGGAAGTTTTGGAGCAGCTGCTTGAAGATTAAACGCCTTATTGCTATAAGCCTGGGCCATCTTATCATGTGAGATTTTCCATTCTCACTCAAAAGAATTTTAGGGTTTTTTTTTCTTAAAAAAAGAAATCTGATCATTTGTACATGAGTCTTTTGTCAAGATCAAAGCAGTGTGTCGAGAAACCTTCTTTTAATTTAGCCTTTATGTTTAATGCATTGTTCAGGAGAGCAGCCTTGTCACATTGCACTAAATTTTTGAAGACACTTGATGGGAGCAGAATGAAAGCATCACTTTGCAAAGCAGAGATGAATGTGGCAAATAGGGGGGAGACAAACATCATATATTAAGCAAACGTCAAGACCAACTGCTGCATCAGTTCAGAATGAATCCCTTCATGAGATGCAGCACAGCAGTATTATCAAGTGATGAAGTCCTCCCGCCAGACGGTGAATTGTCTTAATTGATGATCAACAACATAAAGAGAGTGGGCTTTAATTATGCCTGAAGGAAAATGGAGGGGAACTGTGTAAGCTATACTACCATATGAAACAAGAAGAATGAAAGCTGAGTGAGAATTATCTTTTATTTGTGTCTTCACATGTTTGGTTTCAGGTCACAGTAGTTGACACTGAAGGCAAGAGAAAGTTTTAGATTTTGGTCTGTGCAGTCAAAAGCCCCAAATGCCCCAAACCTTTCTCTGTTTCATCTTTTTTTTCTTTTTTCTGGGCAGCTCCCTCAGTTTTTTTTCCTCCGAACTTTTCTTTTTGCCCCTAGACTCGGATGCTCCTTCTTGCTTAGGGGTTTTGTCTGCTTAATACCACAGAGGGAACCCGGCTGCACAGATGTGTTCCCTGGCTTGCAGTTTTTTTTTTAGTGTCTGCCTGGAGCGGCCACCCCTCCAGGACTGCTGGGCCTGATGAAGAGCTGGAGAAGCTCCATTTGGCAGCTTCTCATTTGAGATGTTTTTTTTTTTCATCCCCAGACAGCCAACCCCTCCTTTCTCCACTGTCTCTTATCCTGACTGTTCTTTTGAAAACAAGGGAAACTGCCAGGAAAGGGAATCCATCATCGTGTTTGGCCCACGGCGTTACATTTAACGTTAGCGCCCAAATGGAAAAACGTGCACGGCATGACGAGAGCGCTGTGATGTAGGGACCATCTCTTTCCTTTTGTCGTCCACTGACAAACTAGGAGCACTCAGCCCGCACTTTTCTTTCTGATTATCCATCACCCCCGAGCTTGTTGAAAAATCATTTACTGTACACGAAGGTGATTGACGAATCAAAAACGACTCCGTTTCAGTTTCAGTTCAACCCCTGCGGACATAATACCCTCCCTCAGAGGACAAAGGCACACACAAATATGGTCCCAGCACAATCTTGAATTGTTTCCAGAAATGCGACGCTTAAAGTTCAAAAGAGGCCAGAGTGGTGTTGCTGGCAGGAACCGTCACACTGAATAGTTCGAAACGTTCCTCTTGATTCTCTCCGAAGTCCCTAACATGCAGCAGGAAAGTTGACCTGCTTGTTTCAAAGTGTGTCCATCACAGGAAAATGCTTGACACAAACGCTGCAGATAAACAGCTTCTTTTCCTTTAGTTTTCAAAGTGAGGGCCGGGATGACCTAATACTGTGAAGTGATTTGGTCCAAGTTAGAAAAGCTGCAGCTTGATGCAGTGGGGGGCCCTGGCTGTGCAGTAGTCTAATCTGACCTTGGCAGAGGGTTTGAGTCTGCTGTAACGTTTACTGGCAGGTTTATAAAACGTTGTGCGGATTAAGTAGAAACTTCTGGAGAATCCTTTCTAATCCACCGTTCCTTCTGATCAAAGAGAGCCAGATAGCTCTGACTCCAGCTTGGTTTTTCTCTCTACCTTTTTTTTTTTTTTCAAATATTACAGCTACACTGTAGAGTTTTTTAAATATACACTTTGTTCCTGTCTTGCCTGATTGCATTTTGAAGCAAAGAGGGTGAGAAAGCTGATTGAATATCTGTGCAGTAGTTGTTTGGTCTGTAATTTCAGTTGGCTGAAATGGTGAACTGAAATGCCTGTGGTCAGGTATAAGTGTGAGGTAGAAAAGAAATGATTTCCCTTTTATTCTCCAGCACCGTTGTTTCCTTTTTATCATCAGACCAGCAGTATAACTTGCACAAATCACCAATTATGGTTGATAATCCTGCTCTCGTGACTGGTTCCATCTGAGGGTCATTTGTGCACAGGATTGTAGACACATGAATCCTCAGAAGAATATCACAGATGTTGTGAAGGCAATATAAGTAGATAAAGAAAGCACAGACGGTGTGGGTGAGAGCACAAACAACAACTGCTCTGCGAAGAAATAGGATGCAAACAAAGTTCCAGATTAAAAAATATGTAAAACCAACACTAAAAGGGCATTTATTCAATACTAATCATAAATCTATCATTTTTTCTACAAGTTATGGTAAAAGCTAGATTGTATTTACATTCTTTCTTTTAAAAAAAATTATAATACAACTATTTGTTTAAGAAATAATTATTGAGGCATTTTGATTATCTTGAAACTATGCCAAAACCATATACCAAAAATCACCTACTGCCCAACAATAGACCCTTTTTGCCATAATTTGCAAAAAAAAACACATCAGATTAACAGGGGAAAAACTCTTATCTGTCAAATTTAAAAGGGATTAGAGTTTGATTTTACAGATAAACCTTTGCCCCCTACCTACAATGCTGTGAATGCAGAAAACTATGTAAAGGTTTATTAGAATAGATGCTAACTAAAAATGGAAAATTCCATAGAGAAGCTTATGTTATTAGCATTGTGTGTATCACAGAACATTTATACACAAAACAAATCTTTCAAATTCATACATAAAGTTATTTTAAGTTAACTTCAACTGTTACAAACATTCTTTAAGATCTGTGAAATTAATGCAAGCTGTGAAAATCTTTACTGCAGCCTGTTTGTTCTACAGGCATGAAACTCATTATTCTGAGTCTCATAAAGTAGACTACAGATTAAAGTTAGCAAAATCAATGTCTGACATTTGAAAACTGATTCAGAATCTTCCATGCCCACAATATGTATCTAAAAATACATTTTACCTCTCATAGGCATGTGGAAAACATGCAGAATCATTGTTGAGTATTCACCTGGCGATATGACATGATGAACAAATAAATGTGCTTTGCTTATCCATTTTCCTTTTCTCAATATGCCACTTTGTGTGCTTTATTCTATTATCTAAATTAGGTGTAGATATTGATGAGTCTTTCTGATTGACTGAGTATGTTATTGACATGCAAAGCGTGAATGCATTGCACTTGAGAATTGAATACCTCGCCATGTATTGGGAGTCCAAGCAATCCTCTGAGTATTGATATGGCACATATTACAATTATGATATTTTCCATTTCTTGGGTAGGCATTGGTTCCATGTCTTTGGCTTCATAAAATCTAAGACCCAGGAGGTCAGATGATGGATATAGATGTTGGTTTGTTTGGAGTTCAAATTAAAATACATTTTCCCAACATTGGGTATTTGCTTGTTAGTCTCCAAGACTGTTTTAGACCCAGAAAAGTAAGAGCTTACTGTTTTATAAAACTAAACTATGTGTCTGGAAAATACATAATACTCCCCTGTATTATGTATTTTCCAGACACATAGTTTGATTCTATTCCACAATCAAGTAACTGTTACCTTCAGTTTTTATGAAAACACTGTATATATCAAAATAAATGTGACTTTGCATTATAGCCTTGAAATTGGCCTCTGAGAACCTCCTACCGTTTCAGACACTCCCATTTCAGCACATCTTCACAACAATGCTTCATGCTGTTTTCAACCATTTGCAGGAGAAAAGTCCAACCATTTTTCACAAACCGTGTCATCTTTGGGGGTTTGAAAAATGAGGGTAGTCCCCTTGGCATCCAAAAATACATTTCCTCAATGAAGGTGTTTTTTAATTTGAAAAGGACTGGACTGAGAAGTAGTTAGTATTATAAGCTCAACAGACGTGCAGTTCCACCAGGTGTTTGCTAATTGTTGCTGCCGCTAGTGGTGGTGCTGTGTGGGGGAGGCGCAGGGGAGGGGTGCTCTGCGGGGGCGGGAGCTCAGCTGGGGACTGAGCTCCAGGGAGGAGCTTTGTGTAAATAGATGTTTAGGCACCTCTGAATGACTACCACAGGAGAGTCAAGAAACAAACATGCTTTACTGGGTCAAAGCAACACGCTGGGTACATTTTTGATGAGCGAATAACATAATCTAAACCTCAAAAAGATTATTTTACATAACACCACCCCTTTAAAGAGACTTTGGGTCTCACATACAGACCATAATAATTTCAGGGCCCACAAC
>JARVGW010000002.1:22432407-22447096 GCA_031762495.1 Anablepsoides rubrolineatus | reverse complement strand
AGACTGGTCTTGGTCTCAAAACCATGTTTTGATGGTCTTGGTCTTGTCTTGGTCTCATACTGTATTAAGTTTGTTACCTGTGTACTGTATACTGAACGTTTTAGGGCACTTGTTTAAGGTTTTTTTTTCTGGTCTTGGTCTTGGAATCAGTCTTTCACTCAGTCTTTGCGTCAACTTGGTCCAGCTCCTAAAAGTCTTGGTCTTGTCTCGGTCCCTATACACTGATCTTGGTCTTGACTTGATCTTGTTAGGTGGTCTTGACAACAAAATGACTACCTGGAGAAATAGAATTTAATTTTGACCATGATGATGGACTAATGACTAGTCTAAGTGGGGCCAAACCAAAATAGATTGCTTCTAGAAGACATTTGACTGAAACATATTTAATCCAAATCCCAACTCTATATTGAACGACAGGCAATTACAATTGAACTTGTTTTAGGGTGGCAGTAGTCCACTTTGGTCACAACCTTCCTTAGAGTAGCTGTTAGCTTTTTAATCAGGTCACAATTAAGTTCTATTTCTCCACACTGTGGTTGTTTTAAAGACTTATGAACCACAGGTAATGTATTAAAAAGTACATAACCTTTCCCCCAAATGTCACTTCAAAGGATTGGATTTGTTCCTTTAAGTCAAACACTGGCAAGAAAACACACATGCATCTGCTCCTATGAAATACAGCATCACAATTAAAACACCACTGCACAATGATGCCATCCATTTTTGGAGGATACTGTAAACACTCAATGCTTCTCCCTAATTTGAAGCAAGATCCAGGCCATTATTATGAACGAGGTGGCAAACGGAGCCGTTATGTTCACCAAAGTATCCACAGTGTACATGCATCTAGTTGCACAATTAACTGGCCACTGACAGGTGGCTTCCATCTTTCTGCCTGTAGAAAAATGGCCCTGTCACGGATGGATAATAGGGCCAGAGCACCAGTTTGCCTTGCACATACAGTACGCGCACACGCCTGGTCCTGGTTCAAATCAGCCGCACCGCTCATGGTGGATTCAATTAGACAATTAGACCAGTCTCTACTCCACATATTTACTGAAATATTGCTTGAAGTAATAACTGCTCTTTGCTACTTATATGCTTGAAGTTAGCACCATCATTGGAAACTGAAAAACACTATAATTACCTGTCAATGTTGCTGTAGCTGTTAAAAACAAGAGTTTAAATTGCTATAATTTAATAAGTGTATATAATATAGGATTGTTTGTAGCTTTCTAGGAAATGCACAAGTAGCAAAAGTAAAAGTAAACTCATTAATGAAGTCCTAACAATAAATCTTAGAGGCCATTACTCCTTTTCTCTAAAACAATCCCCCTCCCACTGGAACCCTCAGATGGAGCATCATCCAGCCATAAGGCCTGACAAATCCTGCTCTCAGCTCTTGACTGAAGATGAAGTCAGAGACTAATAGCAGTCACAGCCTTTGAGCTATTGCACAGGGGGAGCAGCGAGCTGCAGCACAGTGCCATCCTGAAGCAGAACTCTTAAGAAACCCCTGTTGGTGCCGAGTTGGTAACTAAAACAGCCAGGGGGGCATTTCTTCCCCCTTAACAGCCACAACGGGGGCATGTTCCCCCAATAATGTGCTGCCATTAAAAATAAATGTGCTCTCATGCTGGAGGAAAGTGGGTGAATTCAACAAGATACGAAACATATATCTATTTCTTTTTTAAACCAAAGGAGAGTTGATGTGGAGCCCAGTGTGAGAGTGTTTTACTGCACCTGTAAAATGCGATCCCCTTCTCGAATACGTCCATCTCTGGCAGCGATGCTGTTTGGACAGACCTGTTGAAGTAAAATGCACAAAAAGATGCATTTAAGAAGCTTTTAATAAGTAATAATGACCAGTTTATTTGCATAAAGGCCTTCAGCTAAACATGTATATAGTTAGGCTGCAGATGTCAGCTAATGTTCCTGGACTTTTTCAAACAGTTTTCAAACATACTTGGAAAATGAACAAAATCCACAATAAAACCAAATTATTGTTTATCACAAAAGATGTCAGTCATGCTTGTTTTATTTTCTGTCGAGTTGATTTACCACAATTCTGTGCATGAATCATCTCCCAGCCTGCAAGTTAACCCTGGCACATGGTGCACCTGCTCTTCCTGTGACTAATGCTCGTCAACACGAGGGCAGGACACGCTTACATTGGCCAATCAGCTGGTGTTTCAGCCCATTTGTTCCACTTTCTCCTCGCAGACTCCAACTCGGAAGTCATTGAGGTACAGAGACACTCCATCTTCATGATAGTTCACTCCCACGTGGAACAACACTCATTAAACTGGGCGCGAGGTCCCTGCTCAGGAACGGGTTAAACACAGGAAAGAATAGAGGACGCAGGGTGTAAATGTTCTGCAGTTAAAAGGTGGGGTTTTCAGTGGTTATTCTGTCATCTGTTAAAGATAATACTTTGTTTGATCATGTAAATGGCTGCATACTTGTGAACCACAGGAAAAAAGGGGTTGAGCTGGTCTCTTAACTGTGAAGTTTGCCATCTTTGAAATGGAACAAAAGCTTCTAAGCAACAAAAAAAGTATCAGTTTTGAGACAATCTTGTTCTTTCTGCCACCTAAGACATGAATGCTTGACATGTCCTCTAGCTTAAGTGTTATTCAGCTGTTTTTATTTTATTGTGCCATGCTTTTTTGGATTTAATAAAATAAATACTGTAGAATCATGGCAAAAGAAAAAAAAAAAACAGATCAGTGTAATTTATATTCTGCTCAGCTCTCGAAGCAAACACCTTTCACGGTCTGAGATGACTTCAAATAAAATGTAGGGGAAAGTTGAGCAGTATCCTCACAGCTTCTAAAAAGTTGAAGAAAAAAAACCAACTAAAAACAAAAAGCAAGTCTTGTTTTTATCAGAGGCTAGCTTGTTCAGGTGCGCTGACGCAAGTTGAATAACATCACACCATAAAAGCACTCTTTCTTTTATGTCTTTTTATCCTTTGTCTTGGCGATCCTCTCACTTTGCCAACTGACAGTGTAATCAAGCAGTTAGATCATCTGCTCAGAATTGTGATTTATGTTTGATGAGACTTTAGGTTTGAAGTACTGCTACATGCATACTAAAGCAATTCATAAATTACACAATAAGTATTAAATGTCACAACAGATTTATACGGAGAAATGCAAAAGTCTCAGTTGTGAAAACATTTCACTGGGGTCCTCTGATCTAGAAAGACGATGATTGTTGCTTTCTACAACAGAGAATAAAATGTAAATCAGAAACTTCAAAGAAGGAGAATATGCATAAAGCTTTTGCTGCAGTAGAATTAATATTTTCCATTTTTGAAACAGCTAGCAATCACAACTTTGGTGTTTGGCAGGAAAAAAAGCAAGCAGGGAAATAATGTATGTGGTAGATGCTTTTTACAAGCATTTTCAGAAACAATGGAGCTTGGTAACAGAAAGAGAAATCCTACACTATGGGCAAAACATTACAACTTTTCATTTATTCACTAATCTCTTTTTTAAGGGACACTTAGGGCTACATACTCAACAGTGAGCAGTAAAAGTTTTACTATATTCATTTTCATCATTTTGTGTTATTAGCATCTGCTGCTGAGTTGCACAGCAGTGATTCTGGCATCTGCAGAGAGCACTATGTTGCTGTGTGTGGTTGTTAACAGAGAGTACTGTGCGTACCACACACAGTATACATTATATTTTTATACTCTGCAGCTCTTTGGAGGGCCATAGAAAGTGGGTTTAGTTGTAGACAAAAGTAAATACATTAAATACTTTTTTTTTGCATTGTTTGCATGTAAAAATAATTTCATTATGTGAAATTGTTTCCAGTGAACCTTGTCTTGTGTGTGATCATTTGGTGCTTTGATTTAAAAAAAATACTTATATAAACTAAGTATTACACATCATTGTAGGTTATTTCTGTCCTTAAATTGCAGTGTACCTACTAAATGTAAAAATAAAATCAATGTAGATTTTTCACATTACAGTGCTAATCATTATTGATTCAGAAGATTTTGTGACAACCTATATTTAATTTGAATTTACTGTATTTATTAAAATGCACACACAGAAAAAGTACATAAATTAAAAATACTTGGATGACACAAAAAAGTGAAAACACTTATCTGGTTGTTGGTCCACTAACTCGTGCTGGTGGTTTACAAACTTTTAATTTTTTTACTTACAATTAAAAGACTTGTGGCTCAAACTATTATTGATTTAAAACATATCACTATAGATTACATTTATCACTCAACAATCAGCAAATTAAATAATTCTTGTGTCAACGGCTTCCATCTCTTAAAACAATATAGTAACAATCATCCTTTAGCAATCAAAATAATCACACAGTGTATGTGTTTCATGACCCAAGTGGGATACCAACTTTAACTTTGAGAACCATCAATCAATTCGAGAGTACAGGATACTAAAGTGCATCAAACTGATTGGAGTGCCAACAGTGGCCTGTCTGGTCAACATTTCTTAAGTCTAGGTCAGGAGTGGGCAATCCTGGTCATGGAGTGCTGCTATCCTGCATGTTTTACTTGTTTCTTTGCTCCATCACACCTAGTTCAGTGATAAATCCACTTCTTTCTTCGAGTTATGCAGCTTAGTGCCCCTTCTCTCAAATCAGGTGTGCTAATGCAGAAGAGGTAAAACATGCAGGAGAGTGGTCTATGAAGACCAGGATTGCCCATTCCTGGTCTAGGTGGTGCTCTACTTCTTGGCTTTAGATCCCCTTTCACCTTTTGTGCATGGGTGATGCTACATGAGTAGATCCTTAAAGGCCTGGGAGCTTTAAGGTTCTGAACCGTCAACACATTCTCACTCCCAACTCGTCACATATGGATGCTTTTCCAAAGTTCCCTCTGAGTCTTATTTTGACGCATCCGGTAACCCCTTTGTGTCAGTTATTGACGCACCAGGCATTTCCGGGTTCCCTCGGCGTCTAATTTTGATGCGTCGGGATGCAAAATATAGGGGTCTTTGAGTTTGGGGTCTGTGGTTAACATTGGGGACCAGGTTTCATGGTTAATTTTAGGTTGTAGGGTCAGTGATAGAATGTCTAGGACGATTATTAAGTAATTCTAGGGTTTGGGACACGTAGTTGACGTGAATTTCCTACATTTTCTAAAAATGGTTAATTTTAGGGATCAGGGTTGATGGTTAATTTTAGGTACTAGGGTCAGGGACAGAATGTCTAGAGCAAATAAAGATCATTTTAGGCTTTGTGACAGTTAGATTTGTGCATTTTCTACAATTTCTGAAATTATGACAATAGATTCCGCCCCATCTCATCAATAACTGACACGACTGGGGTACCCAATGTGTCAAAACCAGATGCAGAGGGAACCTTGCAAAAGTGTCAATATGTGACGAGTTGGGAGTGAGAATGCACTCTTCAGTGCTTCAGTGACATCTGAGGTTGTTCTTGAGATTTACTGGAGCCATCCAGTTAGGTTAGGTTAGGTTTTGTGTTGCATCCCAGAGTGTTTTGATCGTCACTAACACCACTGAGGCCTCAATATTCTACAACTTTTCTACTTTCTCTTTAAGCCTTTAGTATTTCTTGAGATTTGCATGTTCCTTCTTAATATTACAGTCACTTTGGGTCACAGCATTTTCCACTGCTGCCGTGTACCTTGTAGCATGGAAGTCATATATTGCAGCCAACTGAGTAATCCAATAAACCCCCTTAACAGCTGGTGCTTGGTATGTCTGTTATGGGATAAACTTTACAGTGCAACTAAAGTTTAAATTCCCACATAGCAAAATGTGTCTGACTCAGTTCTGACCCTCGCAATGCGCTAAAGTTCAGCCCAGATATGACAAAGAATGACTGCCCTGGTGGCCCAGATGTGGTTTTCCAGAGGTGAGGTCAGTGCCACATAAACCAAATGATTATTAGACCAGTTGTGGCATATCATCTTAAAACAGTGAAATCATTGCATTGATGTAAACAGCTGTGATAAAAACATATTTTTTTTCAGGTCATCTTCACGTTTGGCTTGCACTTTTGAATACTGAAGTCCCGAACTCACCTCACTAACGTAGATGGCCACGTCCTCTTCTTCATCTGTCCGATAGCACAAAGTGAGCCCTAATTTCTCTTGACTGCTGAGTCGACACAGTTCAATTTCCTATACAGACAAAAAGAAAAAGTACAGCAGTGTAAAATAAGAAGCTATTTGCTTGGACTGAAAACTTCAAATGCCTAAACAGCAAACCTTTCAGCATAAAATAAGAGAGGCTGCAAAAAAACAACACAATAAGAAGTGGGTCTGCTGAAGATCACACAGGGTTTTTAGGTTCTGGTGCTTGTTTTGTGTTTTGCTTTTAAACTCTTAACTCTGAAGGCTTTTTGAGTCAGAAAGTGTTTGATCATGAAAGACTTGCTTCACTTGGGGGAGTTTGACTGAGGGGCTTTGATAAATGTCTGACAACCTCTGGTGTTTTCCTTTTAAGCCTTTTAAGTTATAGACTATTATGTTACAGTCTAATTAAATCAAAGCCAGGACATATATGCTGTAGACTTGTTTGTCTTCTTGTGTAGTGAGATCAACAAAGTAAAATATGTGGCATCATTTAAATCTATAAGAGCTCCTCATCTTGGTTTTTAATGCAATATATAAGCTTGATAAGGACTTGATAATTAGGCGATCTCTTTCAATTTTATATTGTTTTGCTTAAATATGTTTTATCCTTTGAGCTTCCCTTAGAGTTTAATGTCCAGAATCCACTTTTCTGCAACTCCGCACTTTCAGTTTACCACAACAGACTCATCACAACACCGAAAGCGCCCACCAACCTGCGCCCATTTCGAAAACCTGAAACATGTCAAGGGGTGTTTGAGAGAATCAAGTGTGAAATGGCCTCCACCTCCCAAGGTCTTCATTAGAGCAGAAACACACCGTCTCTCAGCAGCAGGAGCGAAGTGGTTGAGTGGAGAGGAGGATGGAGGGTGGAGAAAGAAATGAGGTGGCGGTGAGGACTGTGTCGGGGCTCACAGGGGTCTCGCTCATAAAAAAAAAAAAAAGAGGTTCATTTTGTCCGTGACATGTGCAGGTTGACTGGTTACACGTGTTAGATGTAGCGTGGCTTTGGGAAAGGGGAATGAAGAAGGGAAAGGGGTAAGATGAAGGAAAAATGAGGGGGAAAGGCCAATACCTGCTGCCTAGCTGTTTGTGATGCCCAATGTCTCCTCACACACATTCAAAGCTTTGTCATCATTTTCTCATGCTCTCGTTTGGGTTTTAATCCCAAAAATGTGCTAAATACTTATTCTTGAAAACAATCCCTGCATTTTTTTTTACAAACCTTTTACTCACACATACATGCACACTCAACACAAACAGAGTAAACGCTTAGGAATGGCATCATCCGAGGCTGACGTTTCATCAAATTCTGACAACCTCCACCTGATGTGGAGCTTTTAGAGTTTTATCTGACTGCCTCAAAGGCTGACAACTTTAAATTCCAGCGGTTGAAGTAGAAGACGGTGTGAACGAGGGAGGCTTTGATGTGACAAACTTCACAAAGTGCGTTGTAATTCCCTAACTGCTATTAAAAATGTTTCTAATTGTCGAGGCGAGCGGGAATATTTGTTGCGGCGGTTTGCTTCCAGAAGCGCCAGAGGACCGTTGTGGCTGCAATAGAAGCCGGTGCACGTGTGAAATCGTGGGGGTATCGATGGGAGATGCGGAAATCACAAGCGAATGTTGCAGAGACATTTCTAAAAATAAACTGCACGAGCAAAGCAGGGAGGAGGTGTGAGCAGGTGCTGCGTGATCCCTTATCTGCAAAACAGGCTTAAAGTTAGCTCCAACTCATTAATGATTACAAGTACAGGAGGCCTGTTTTCAAATGATCCGAAATGAAAAGAAAAAAACACAGATTGAGCACGGTGTTAGCCTTTCTTCTGTCTTAGAAGCTTTTGAGCTTTCATGCTTTAAGAAAATATTGTGTGAAAAAAAACACCCACTCACTCAGATGCCTTTGTAAAAGGTGGCTGTCTGCTGAACCATTAAAAACACATTCACCAATCTCTGTTTCTCATCTCGCCTTTTGATTCCCCCCCCTCAGAGTTTCTCTGTTTTCCCAGCAAGCTCTCTGCCTCTCAGGCAGGAGATTGCGGAGCGACACGGGGACGAGGGCTGACAGTAAATTAATGACTGTGATGGCATGATTAAGAGGAAGATTGCTGCCCGCCATCAAAGCACATTGGATGCTGTCATAATAATCGGGCCTTTGATTACCCGTAATTGAAAAAAAAAAAAAAAATAGTAGTGGAAAATGTGTCGATGGCGAGCATGGGCAGAAAAAAAAAGGAGAGGAAGAAAATTTTCCAAGCTTGGAGTACTTCACTTCCTCAGAACTCATCAAAACTAATCAAAGAGATGGTCCCTAACACGGTCGGTCCCTAACACGGTTGGTCCCGTGGCGGCACACACATCGAGGTTTTCCCAGGAAATTCACAATGTTAGACTGTGAAATTGCAGCAATAAGACATGGCCTTTGTAGTCCAACAATCTAGAAGATCAAAAAGAAAAGAAAAAAGAAAACGATTTAACACACTTGTGGTGGAAGATAAATTCATTCTCTACAAAAGGAACAATTAAATTAGACTTTTAACAATTTTATATCCCCTTTTTTTATATTTTCTTCCTCAAAACATGACTAACTTTAAAGTCTCATGTTAGGATGGTTTAGTTGAATTCTGCCTGATTTTATCTCCCAGATAATGAAGTCGCTAATAAAAGAGCATGGGCATTTCTTTTTTTCAAATTAAGCAGGAGGCTTAGGCCCACAATGATTAAAAGCTTTTCAACTTAAGTTTCTTGCTTTTTTCTAATAAAGCATATATCACCTTGCTGTCATGTACAGTTCATAGTGCTGTATGTTTAAAAACAGCATTGAAAAATTTCAACATCATGCCACAGTGTGTGGTGGAAGGACCTGATGCAGACACACAGGAGGCAGCAAACAAATAAGCTGGTTGGTTGAGCAGTGAAAACAAACCTTTAATATGATCAAATCTGAGATACAAGTAATCCAAGGGAAGCGTTACCAAACCAGGGAATTTGGCAGATATAAACAAAGGATCTAACGATGATCTGAGGAAACCTGGGGTATAGGTACCCTGAATATGTGATTGTATGCTGTGAGGGGATACAGGTGGGCTGATTATAATATGGAGCAGGTAAACTAGAAGCAGTAAAATAAGGGTACAGGACATCTATAGATAATGGCAAGAACAAAAGCAGAACTGAATTCAACTCAGCTTGTATAAAAAAATAAGAGAACAAAATAGAGTTTAGTACATAAAATCAACCCATTTGTTCAAAAGTCAAACTACTTAACCAAACATAACAATGAGGCCAGAAATACATTTGTATAAAGTAGGGTTAATATAATGAATATTGGTGGCCAATCTCCTTTTGGTAAATTCCAACTATCAAACTTAAAGGAATTTTTTTAATTGTTTTATTTAATGCTTGTCAGTCCTCCTTGTATTTTGGCCCAAGATTAACATCTTTATCCCTCTAGTTCTCACTTAGCTTAATTGGTGTTCAGTTCTGATGTTCAGTCTTGTGCTCTAGCCCCAAAATACCCCTTAAAATCCAGAAACTGCAGAACTAAAGTTGAACTCAGTCACAGTTCAGGTGTCAGTGTGGGCTTTGGTATTACACTCCCTTACAAGTAAACTGAATCTAGACTGGTATCACGATCGTTTATTAATAGCTGATATGGAGCATTTAATGGACACGCCACTAAAAGAGGCAACTAGCAATAAAAAGAGAAAAAAAAGGAGTCAGTTTGGTACGACAGAAAATCTAATCCAATATGAGCCGTTTCAACTGTGTTTTCAGCTGATGTAACTACAGCCGTGCTTACATTTCCCAAGTTGTAAAATCCTGTTTCAAAGTGTAATAAAACAGCTCTGCAGCGCTTTAACATAAGATAATCTCCTTACCCAACCAGCTGTCTTGGATTGTATTTCATTTCTCAGCTCTGGCTTTTATTGTGTTTTAATGCGGGAATGTTTCTTTATGACTGGGTTCATTATCATGTGCAACATATTTCATAATTCACAGACAATTGATTTACTGTTAAAGGATATTATGACCTGGCAGAAACATCTATGGTGGATGTAGAGCTCATTGATACAGATGTTTGTTAATATGTTGACAAAACTTAAGCTTATAGCTGCAGCTGCATACATTTATCACTACATACATATATATATTTTTTTGTTAAAGCAAAGTGGGGTTCTATAAAATGGTTGTAAGTAAAATGTTATCTGGGCTTCATGAAATTTAATTTAATATAATGAGAATTTATATAAAACCAGATTTGCAATCTAACAGGTAGTCAGAGCTGCCATCCTAAAACAACTCAAATATATTTGATATTTATTTGCTTCTTACTTTACTTTTTTTACTAACCCGTTACTTCATCATAGGTATTTATACAGAATTTCATGATTATTTGCAGATTAAAGTAGCTGTCAGGCTTATGAGGAACTGGACCTGGGAATGCAGACCACACAAGAAGTTTGAGAAAAACTAAAATATTTACTGACAAAAACAAAAAGCAGAAGAAAATATGATACAACAAAAAGCAATATGAAGGAGAACAAGACAGAGCATGAAGCATAATGATTGACTGCAGGGAAGTAAAGAGAGACAGACTTAATAAATTAGGGCTGATGGGGAGATTGGAGACAGTTGACCTAATGATAACAGGGAGCAGGTGTGGATGAGTGTGTCAGGCCTGAGGAGCAGAAGCTAACTGACAGAAACACAAGGAGGCACTGGAAACAGACAGAGCACAAAGAAAATACAAAAAAAAATGTTAAAAATCAGAGGAAATTAAATATAAAAAAACAGAAAATTTAACACTGAAAACAGATTGTGACATCAGCAGCAGCAGCTAGCTGTAGCACTTCAATTCCAGTGTGGTTATTGTAATATTTCTACTATAATAACTGTGTTATAAAACTCACTGTGAACCACACATGGACTAGCCATAACTGAACTCGTTTTTTTAAATCAACAAGTCAGATATTAATTGTTCATAATCTTTTTACAGAAGTCCACTTTCAACAATCTGAGTTATCCCTTCAATAATATCCTGGTATATGAGAAAAGTGACTTTGAATTTGATATTTTCTCTTTTTTTATTATAGCAAAGTGCTTTTTACCCCCATAACATTTACACCAAAGAAAATTTATCCTTGATTCTCTTCTTCAGCAGAGATCATTTATACTAGAAAAAAAAGGCTTTTCAGCTCGTGCCTCCATCTCGCTCGCAGCGGTTTCAGCTGTCATACAGTAAGTGGGGCTGCGTTACGCTGGTGCAAAAACCCCCATCGAGACGGAATCGTTGCGGGCCGCAAAGCGTGCACAGGGTAAAAGGATTTGTTAATAGCAATGAGGCATAAACAGATGCTTTAATATTTGATATATTTTGGATTTGACATTGGGGCCTCTGCGATCCAAGCGGCTGCACAAATCTGTTTAGGATGTGAGGAGACAGCTGAAGCTCGGTGGTTTGAAGCGTTCAGAGCAAATTCAAATTAAACACATAGAAAGAAGGGGGAGTTTGAGCAATCATCATACATCAGACCCGTCGGAGGCCTTGCTCGGTGTATGCTCGCACACCAATGACTCGGAAATAAGGAATATTGTAGCAAAGCAGCAAGCAGAGACAGTGTGTGTTAATCTTGTCCTCTCGGTTGAGTCAGCACATTTGTATCGTTTTGTGTCAGAAAAGAACGATCCAAGAACCCTTCCCCACTGATGTTATTCTGGTCCTTACACATGAGTAACTATGGAGAATGGAGTAACGTGTTGTTTTTCTGACTTAAAAAAACAATTGTATTAGCATCTGCCTCACAGCTCATTACCAAGGTATGATCAGAGTCAAAAAAGCTTGTTAGGTTTTTCTACCCGAGTTGTGAAAACAATTAGCAAATTTCTGGCACTACTTCCTTTGTCACTTTGTGTTAGAAAAATAAAAACAAAACATGAAAGCCTGGCACCGTGTCCCACGATGAAAAGTTTTATTCAAGCTGTCTGTAATGTGGATGAGTACATGTTGCTAAACCTGCCCTCTAAATCACTTTATGTGTGTGCTTTGTACTTAAAAACTGAAGAAAAAGTGTCTTTTGTAGAAACTTTAATGAATATTTGAGCTTAAAACTATCAAATTGTCAATACTTCTTATTGAAGTTAAACTTCTAAATGTTGTGTACAGTGCCCTGAGACAACAGTTGTTGTGACTTGGCGCTATATAAATAAACTGAATTGAATTGAATTGAATTGAATAAGACATTAAATACATTAACAAAACATTTCCCTTAACACGCAACATAAAAACATACACAATATGTATTATACATAAATAAAATAAATAAATAAATAAAGCAACTTGGTTATCAAGTCCCCTTCTTATAACTTAGTGAGATTGTTGTAGATGACTTATAAAAGACCTTATTGGGTTACAGTTGTGAACAAATGAAAAAAACAATGTTTTATAAATAACCTGTTCACGATTGTGTCACCTCTAGTGACATACTGACAGATTAATTACTTACACTTAACTTATTAAACTTAAACCAACATGTTTCCCATACTTTATGTTTATAGCATAAGTTGTCTCAAACAACATTACCATTTTCATATGAAACACAGAAGCTGAATATCACTGGATCTTTGCTTGAGTGGAATAATTACTTTGTGCAAACAATTTTCAGGAGTGCAGAGGAGAAAGTTTCCTGTTTCTCAACTCATTTTTTTGTGTAAACAAGAAACTCATTTTAAATATTGTTTTTCTTGAACATTTGTCATCCTGTTCTTTTTTATTTTCTTTTTGCATTTTTAATAATACCTTATCTTTCTCTGTGTGGTGTAGCCTAAAGTTGTTTGGTTTTGTTGATCAAAATTGATTTTGAGGCTTCACGAAGCATGAAATACCTGCTCAGCAGTCAGATCAAGTGTATCTCCAACCTACCTCATATTCAAACTCTTCTGTCCTCTCTCCATCGGCAGGAACGGGGGAGAGGTAGTTGGTACCGTCGTAGTAATCTTGGTCCATTGTATGAAGAGAGTGACAGCTGTCAAGAGAGAAAAAAGGTAGAATGGAAATGAAGGGAAAAATCCACACAGGCAGAAAGGTTGAAGTTTGGGTATTAACAGGACAGTTATTATTGTTATTTTCTTTCACAACACTTCTCAAGCTCCAAATCTCAAAAGGGACAAGATTTAGTTGCTTTTGTGTTCTTTGGATTAAAAAAAAAAAAAAAAGAAGAAAGGATTTGTGGAAGAGCTTTAACAGATGCTGGAGTGTGTGATAATAGTATGAAAGTACAGCCTCTTGTTAATAGCAACACATCGGCGCTCTGTAATTTGCTTCATGCTCTTGACAGACACCCCCCCCCCCCTCACCACCGCCGCCACCCCTTCGAGCACCCCTCTTCACAATCACCACCCAGTACAGTGTAATTCTATTATGCTTCCTTCAGTTGCCAAACAAAACCTTATTATGAGGGTCTAACAAGATGTGTGGCAGCTTCAGTGCCACACAACATAATTGTTGTGTAAAAAAATAAATAAATAAAATAAAAAAAGACATCTTTTTTGAACATCTTGAGTGACGTGTTCACAGGCTGTCCGACTATCGGATAAAGCCGCAGAGCAAACGTGTCTGGAAAAAAGCAACCGCTCCCTGATTAAAACCCACTAGTAAATGTCAGGATGCTTGATGCTTCAATATTATTCCTATAAAAACACGTAGCGGAGGGAGTAGGTGCGAAATAATACAATTACAATTTTACAATCCAGCCTCAAATATGAGCTGCCAAGCATTTATATCTATCTATAAAAAATCTATGAAGACAGCCGTATCAGCAGTGCACTTGATCTCTGATGATGAGAAGAAATGGGAGTTTTATGGGTCGTATTGATTACATTTGGACTCGAGCCTGAGGCTGTAAGTATGCTTTGCTTTGTGCTGCCTATTTTTTTTAATTGGCCATTTACTTTAATCACCTTGTAAACCTTACCTGAGAGTCAAAATTGAACCTCTAAGCATCTCCAATTATGACGAGAAGTTCCTGTGAGGATTTCTGTGGTTACGATGTGTTCAGGTTATGTTTGCACTTTAAAATCTAGCATTCAATACTGATTATAGGACTTATTTGTAATGATTTTTGTAATAATCAACACAAACTGAGATCCTTGATACCTTGATAGGCTGCATGCTGACTTCAAAATGTTTTCTGTGGTCAGAATTATTCATATATGAAGCCGAACACCAAGTTGTAATTTCCCAGTTCTGTGCGATATATATATATATATATATATATATATATATATATATATATATAATTTTATTTTATATATTTATTTTTTGACACTGCTATTGTTGTATTCCCTGGAGGAGAAACCCAGATTTTCCTTTATGCTTAATGTTTCTTGTTCAATCTTTACTTCTCCTCTGAGATTAACTAAAAACTAGATACCACATAACATAATGACCCCCGCACGCAGCAATGCACCAGAACTAAGTCTTTATTCCTAATAAATGTCATGCTACTAGGTGCATCCCAAAATTGTACTGGTTCTTTTCTTTTTTCCCTCTTTTTTTTTTTGGGGGGGGGGGGGGGGGCCTTGGTTGGCCTGATGTAT
>JARVGW010000002.1:22420442-22431137 GCA_031762495.1 Anablepsoides rubrolineatus | reverse complement strand
GATATATATATATATATATATATATATATATATATATATATATATATATATTTTACTATTTTAACTATTAGTATTGCAAAAGCATTTTTTATATTTAAATGGTTTTACTAATCGTAAATAGGTAGCGCAAAGATAAAACTGAGGTTAGTTGGCCTCACCCATTTCCCAGTCTTTGTTTTGATGCTTTTTTGTTTATTAAACATAGTTTCCATTACATGCAGGAATCAAAATCATTTTTTGCGCTGTGTTTTTATTTTTTAAACAGCTGCTGTGCATTGTGACTGGCAGTCAGCTGAGCTGTCTATTGTCCCGCCTCCTTCAAGTCTGCGCGAGGGTTTGTGTGTGTGTGTGGACGGGTTTTTCCTACAAATTTTTCCCAAAAAAGCAGCCTCATGGGGACTGAAATGCATCGTGGTTTAGGTTAGTTTTAGGGTCAGGTAAATACCTGTCTAAAAAAAAACAAAATAAATCTGAAGCTTCTATGTTGAATAGTTTCTGAGTTATAAGCATTTTTGCATGTTCAGACACCCCCTCTTTGGATGGAGCCCTCTCCTCAAATATGGGTTAGGGTTAGCGTAAAACCATTGGCTGGTGCAGTGTAGGTCGGACTCATTTACAGTCCTGCCGAATTTCATGTTGATTGGTGCAGCCGTTTTTGTGCTACGGTTGACCAAAAATCATTAAAAAAAACCAAAACAAAAACAACATATGAGAACATAATGACTCCTGCTTACGCTTCGTGTGCGGGGGTCAATAATGAACCAGTTCCTTTGTTTTTTCAAAAAGAAGCCTCCTGTTGATTTTACAAAAAATCTTGTAATTTTTAGGATGTCTCTACATTTTATCTGTATGTAAAAACATATAAAACTCCTATATTAATCTGACATTTGAGTAAATAACATACAATTAATGTTGTTTATTAAGGTCCTTGGTGCCTATTATTGCTGATTAGTGCCACAGCTCCTGGGGAAAAGCTGTTGGCATGCGATGATGTGTAGGCCTTGATATAATTATGTTATTTGCCACATAGCAGAAGCCAGAAAAGGTGATGTTCAGGGTGGGAAGAACTGGCTGTGTGCTTGCCAGCACTAGAGATTTGACATTTGCGAACGATCCCGGGAACAATCCAAATCTTTTAATCGGCCCCTTGCAACAAAAGATAGGAAGCGAGTCACAGACAGTAAAGACATGTCTGTAGTTTTATTTATTTTACTTCTTGTAATATCTTGATTTTACCTCCTTAACCACAGAGATGTTAAATGGTCAGATATGGGGGTTTATATATAAATAACTGATCCAAAAATGCCCATTGTTCATTCTTCTTCTTCATGTCTCCTTCAACATAGTCTCTTCTGTTAAGCTTCTTCAGCTTGTTTATTTTTTGTTTTACATTATTTGGAAGAAGTAAAAGAACATAGATGTATTTATGGTGTGAACCTCAGAACACAACACTTTACAAATGAACACTGGTATCAGAATCATGACTGTTTCTACAATGAAGACAACAGAGAAGCTGAGACATGATTTGATAAGGGAAGTTGCCTTTGAAGTCTACCCCCACCTCTGCAATTCTTTGTACACTTAGGTAGTTGTGACTACATCAGGGTTTAATCTGTTCAATGGACCTCTTGTCTGATCAGAAATTATGATATTTAACAGCAGACTATAAGCAAGATGTTGCAGTGATCAAATTGTGTATAAACCTAAAAATAACAACTAAAAAATTAAATGAAATAAATTTATACTCAGACAATACGACACACTTGCCTAAAAGTCCTGTATTTCATTCTTATTCTATTCAACCACAAAATGTGAACTCGTTAGTCTGCACACATCCTCACCCATAAAGGACCACTATAAGGTTTTAGACAACATATACCAACTTGTGAGAAGTTTGTCTAAAAATGCTTAAGCTGAAGATGTAATAAAAAAACAGGAAGCTTCTTTTGGACCTATACATACTGTAATGTTAATAATTAAATCAAGTATAAATGAAGTAAAACAGTCTAAAACGTTAGTGTGACAGGGCCTTAAGATGTAAATACAGTTTATTACATTTCATGATTTAGAATCTTAAAAGTTACTCTGTTTACTAAAATATGACACCACAACTTATAACAAGCTGGCAGATGGTTTAGTTGACTAATTGAGAACAATTTCTTTTTTTTTTCTTGCACTTCGTGTCCAGTTGGTGAAGAAAGATGTGAAGGACATTAAGAGAGTCATTTATCAAACTAATCTATATTTGTCTGACTCCAATATGTAGCTCATTAGTCAATTCATTTGTCAGTGTCTCACAAACTTGTAATGCTAATCATGCAAATACAGATATTTCTGCTTCATAGCTCACTAACATCTTTAACTGCCGTTTTTCTCTCCTTCATTATCGTCAGCCTTCGTCAAAGTCAACGCAAGGACACAGCAACAAATTGTTTCGCTAGCTCTGACAGCAAACCAAAATTTAAGCAATTAGATGTAATGAAATAAAAATAAATATGAGCCAAAGAAATAATATGAAATCACCGAACTGTATTTATTTATTTCATGTGTCACTGGTTGCAATTAAGTATTCGAAGCCAAAATCCCAATCTTTATGAGCTTTGTTGTGAAAAGACAACAAACATGAGGTTTAAAAGAACAAAAGAAATCCTGTTTTCTTACAGAAATAATAAATGAATACATAGAGTTTATACAGACCTATCAGAGAGTAGGAAGGGACAGACGTCAGGCACAGGAGGGGTGGAAGGCCGGAGCTTTGCCAGCGCCATGATGTGTTCGAAGGTGATGTCAGTCTGAGTGCACACATCCACCACGTGGATTTCCTGAAGAGGACCGTGGGGGCGGCCGCTGGGGGTACGTCTGATGACCTGCACCACGACGGGGTCTTTGGCAGATCGAAAAGCCTCCACAGTCTCCTCATGGCTGGATTTGGACAACTCCTTCCCATTTACCTGAAAATGACACAAATACAACAAATGAAATGAAAGGAAGGGAAAAAAAATAATGAGCGCTTTGCGTTTTTCTGTTTGAAGTGAAAGTTCTGACTTTTGAAAATGCTTTTTGCAAGTACATTTAATTTTTGTCATGAAGTAAAATAACTTGTAGATATGCTTTTAAAGTATCTTAGTTAAAAAAAACATTTAAATTTGACCACACTAAGAAGCTATCAGCTAATATGTGCACGCAAGACAAAGTAAAATGCAAATAACTCCAATCTCAAATATATATTGGCAAGCCATAAGAACACCATATTTCAAATATAATATTCCTGCCAGAAAGTGCCCCAGCTAACTGCTGCTGCTACTTGCATTTGCAAATAATCATAGGATTCTATAAAATTAACCAAGTGATGCAATGGGGATTATTTATTTTATTTAATACCCTTTATTTAAGCAGGCAAATCCCATTGAGATCAGAGACATGCTTTGCAAGGGAGGCCCTGAAGGCAACAAAATGTCCATATTTTTAGTTTGTGGGTAGAAACACCTGGAGAAACTCCATGCAAGCAAAAGGAGAACATGCAAACTTCACACAAAAAGACTCGAGGTCTGAACTGGGGTTTGAACCCAGGACCTTCTTCCTGTGAGGCATCAATGCTAACCACTGAACCATCATACTGACAAATATTAAATGTAAAAGTTTATCAAATTTTATGTGAATTTCCAAGCACACTAAGTTTTTTTTAAAGGTTTCAGCAATTCACTTGGCCTAACACAGACTAGCCGTTAGCTTGTCAATCCGGTCAAAATCAGCAGGTAAGATATTAATTATCCACTATTTTTCCATTGAACGCCACTTCAAAGAATCTGTTTGTTTAAAAATTGATTTTATTTTTTTTAAACTTTTAATCTAAATATTGTTGACACTTACATGATGTTTAAATAAAAATCTATAAATTTGTTTGTTTAAACAGATTCTTATAATTATTTGCACATGAAATTTTACTGTTTTTTAAATAAAAATAACCAAATGATCTGATTGTTATTAAATTGAATGCATTTTCAACAAACAAGCAAAGATCTTCATAAATTCAGTACAAGAAAAAATACACAAAACATGATTTGATGCAAAGTTATCAACATATTAAATTAAAGCTAAAAAGGACCCAGTTCACTTATTCTATCTTCAACCTCATCCCCACAAAATGAACAAGATTTTCTGGTAGAGTGAAAACCATTTACACCACAGCTGGCACATATAAAGAAAATCATAGCTCCATTTAGCCCAGTAATTTCTCTGAAGGAAGAACTGCGAATGAGGAATACTGAGAATGTGCTTTAGTTAAAATGCTGAAAGAAGAGATTCTAATTTAGATAACCAAAGAAGGTAGAATAAAACTTTAATTTAAACACAGCATAATTACACGGAGTGTTCTGTTTAAATATGGTTTTGGAGCCGAGCTTTTCCTTCACTTGGCAAGATCAGAAATCAGTTAAAATGATAAAAGAAAAAGAAATCATTTATATTCACAAGTGCGAGATAAAGAAATTGAAAGCAAGCGTGCAAAAAGACTCAGACGAGCGTTTTGGGACCTGAATCAAAAATCTCTTTAAACTCAAACATCTAAGTCGATATAAAAGCTCACATATAGCCATGCTCTGACTCTCAGAAAATGACCTACATTCAAAAGTGATCAAGTCAAAGACAGAAACCACCAAGGAACTCTTACAGAGAAGCGTTACATTTTACTAATTCTTCATTTATGTCTTTTATAAACATTAAGCTGAGGGAATATGAAATGGCTCAGTTTGTTTTTAGAGTTTCACAACATAAATGATCATTAAAACCAGGGCTAACATGGAAATGTTGTTATGATTTGCCACCGAAAGGCTCTGTGTGCGACTGTTTGGTGGAAAAGTTAGCAAAAAAGTGGATGAATTTGAATGAAACTCTATTAATACCCACATAACAAAATGACAGCTCTTTGGTTACCAAAAAGTGGTCTGCCAGAGGTGGTCCATGCATGGGCCAGGACCGCATTAACCAAATCACAACTGGGCCAGTTGTGATATTCCATCTTAAAAACAGTGCCATGATTGCCAGACCTGGCCCACAACCTGTTAACAAACCCCTTGCCCTGCCAGCAGTGGCAGCTGAACACCAGATCTGGCCCACACCTGTCTGCTATGTGGATATTCATTAAGTGAACATCTACAACTGATTCACTTTTTGTAGTCAACCCATTCAATACGGTGGCCAAAGACAACTGGCTCACAAAAAATACTAAGACTCAGCTAAAATTACAGATGATGAGCTAACATTTGGTGTACATCACTAAATGTACATGAACAACTGAACCCAGTTGAAGAGGGTCAATACAGCCAATGACTTTAATCAACACGAAAACTGCTTTAACTTAAAAAAAAAACTATTCAGATTAAGCTAAAAATGTATTGTGGTCATGAGTCATTCACAACACATACTCCAAACTACCAATTTCACAATAACTTTGCTTATAATTTTGGCATTAGTTGTTTGAGATACACTGTCTGTAAAATACCTCATGACCCACTGGACAGATTGTATTGAAACTCCCAGGTCCAGAACTTAACTTTTAACTGATTGTCTTTAATAATCAACCCAATTTAAGATGGCAACAACAGTGAATCAACCTTAGTTGACACAAACACTTTGGTAGCTCAGTTCCATTTACAGATATTGTGTGGTAGTAGTTGAGACTCATTCCCACATACTCTGAGTCCCACACATATTTTACTCAATCTTACATGTATACTGTTGTAAATTCCTAAGTTTGACCAAAAAAAGATATAACATTCTACATCCAAATATTATTTTAGTTACCATTAAACTCTGACACAGATGGCAGTGGGTGATATGCATACATCAAGGAATTAAAGGATCCTTCTTCATTTCTGTAAGTTTCTATAGGCACATTTTTTATTGTTTTCTTTCCCACGCTGTAAGTCTCCAGAGACTGATAGATGCTCTGCATAGAACATCTTATTTTCTTAAATATAACACAGGTCATATTAGCTCTTCTTGCTCTCCGCTGTCTGCTCTCCTGCCTCCAGACGTGACCTTTATTTGTAGCAATGTTGCATTAATCACCTGCGTGGGAGATAAACTGGGTCAACACCACTCCAGTGGAACCACAGGGCAATTTGGAGCAAAAATAAATAAATAAATAAAAAGGGAAAGAACTGTGTAGTCGAGCAGCTTTCCTCATTCCTCCTTCCCTCACACCAAAGCTGCATTCATTCTGTTTTTCTGCCCACTCAGCAGGTATTAAATACTGCAGCGTCTATTTTAGCACTGCATTAAAGAAACAAAGAGCACTATATAAATTAGCTTTGACTCTCTTTTTTCTTTCTCCTGCCTGTCTCCCATAGCCTAACCTTAGAACAGCCAGCCTGGTAGAAACAAAGGAGTTGGAGCAGACAAATGAGGCAGCCTATGGTGTATGACAGACTCGCAAGAAAAATGATCACATTTCCCAGCATCCCCTCTGGTACCGACTGTCCGGCCCGGCCTCCTCCTCCTCCTCCTCCCCAAGCCTCATCGCTCCGCAGTCGTACTTGACAGCCGCAATGAAAACATGCAAAACCAAAAACAACAAGAGGGAGGGTTTTGTTTTGTATTTTCTTCACTGGTTTTCACAAGAACCAGATGGAACAATTAATCCCCAATAAACACAAGAATATTAAGCAGTCTCAAGTCCTTAGGGACATCCTTGTTGCGTCCCTTTGATTGATACTACTATTTGCTGTATGGATGTGTAAACCTATCTGACAGATGGGAAGAGGTTTTTAGGCAGGTTTCCTCACATTGTCACAGTAAAAATTTGCCCTCAGTGTAACAAAATTTATCATCTAAACAGCAGAAACACACACATTAGAGCACAAGTTCAAGCTCTGGATTTTTCCACATTTCTTACCACCATAATAACACTGTAACCTGTTCAATTATCACCTAATATTTCATTCTAGTTACACAAACATAAACTCACTTTGCCTGGAAAAGTAAGGGTGTGCATTCATAAACACATGCTGGTGAGCAAAAATCTGTTTGCCACAAATTATTGAGCAGCTGCAGCTCGACAACCGCTTCATGCCACAACAGCTCCGTATTCAAAGAGTCAACATGAATTATCTTATTGGCCTGGAACGCAACAACGGCAGTTACTCAGGAGAGATCATTTGCTCAACGATTGGGAGGGAAGATGATCAGGTAAATGTGAAGTTAGACAGAAATGGGCGCTGGGATGGAGAGGCTGGATCAGGACACATCTGCTGGCTGTTTGCACAGGGATACACAGCAGCTGCTGCCAGGAGAGAAATGTGTTTCCATGCAAAGCCCCCCCGAGACGACCACCAGCTTTCCGGCAACAAACGCAGTAAACCAACTTGGCGGAGTGTAACAGAAGAATTAAACTACTTCAGTCCCTCTTCCTTTCTGTTGTTTTCTCTGTTGCAGATTTCCACACTGACAAGAACAGAATGTGTACCGGTGGCGAACAAGTCTTTGCTTCAGTAAATAACACACAGCAGTTAAAATATGTTCAGCGTGATGAAGTGTTGGGGCCTTTAAAGTGCCCGTGACATCAAACCTTTGTATAAGCCTGAATGCATTTTTGGAAAAATAACACTGATAACTTATTGCAATGAAATATTTCATATGGCTGAGATATTCACTTTTGTTGTAAGAAGAAGTGATGACAAAGGGGAAGATCTGAATGTCAACAGAGCGTTAACAGCGAACAACACAGACTGTAGAGAATAATCTCCTGTTTCTTTAGATTATTTTGAGTCACGAACAGAGATGAAGAAGAGTCAGAGTTTAAATTATACTGTTTCAGTAAACAAAGACCAGGGAGTTCCTCTTCTTAGTTTCCCTTTGATGTCACTTTTTACTTTGAGTCAAGTTATGTGACAAAATAGGCAAAATCCTGTGTATTATGTCAAGTTTACTATGTAAAAGGATGTTTTCTTTGACTTTGTATTTGAAGGATTTGCATGTCAGGTGCTATTCAGAAAATAAAATAATAAAAAAGGTAAATAATTTTATCAATAATTAAGTTAAAAAGAATAAAACACCCAGCTTGCTAGGATTTGTGGATTTGCACTTTTGTTTGCTTGAATACTGTATTATTTATGTTCCTGATTCATTCTGTTTTTCAGTTTTCTGCATGTTTCATGATCCTGTTTGTACCTGCACAGGTGTTGATTATTTGGTTTCATTAGTTCGTGTTTATGTTCTTTATGTACTCCCTGTACGTGTTTGTTCTGTTACCTTGCTCGTGTCTAATCCTTAAGAGTTTAGTAGAGTGTGCTTCCCTGAGTATGTTTCATATTTGAATTAAAATAAGTTTGTTTTACAAGTTTTAGTCAAGAGGTCTCTGTCTGCACTTTTGCTCGCAGCTACCTGCAAATGTGACACACTCTAGTTTTCTATGTGGGCGGTTCAACTTCACCTCAAACTTGGGTCCTCGTACAGAATTTGAGGGTTTTGTGCAGTATCTTAGCTGTTCCCAGAACTGAGCTCTTCTACATAGAAATATCTCTGAGGTTGGTCCTGGGGTTTGCTGGAGCCAATTTTCCAGTTTGGGGGTCACAGAACCGAATGCTCCTATGACCACTGGCACCGTCGAGGCCTTGACTCTCAACAATTTTTCTTATTCCTACAACAAACACTGAAAACTACTTGAAAAACAAGATAAATGAATATAAAAATTAAACAATAACCATTCAAATGACCATTAATATCTGTGTAGTTATTTATTTTATTTTATTTTCAAAATAAAACAAGAAAAAACAAATAATGGAGTGTATTTTAATTTTTTCTTAATTTTTTGATTTAAAACTAAATAAGAAAAATGAAAACTAAAAAAACAAACAAAAACTTGGTTAATGGTTAAAGCAAAAACAAGTTTTGTAATTTTTAGTGCCCTATTTGGGAATCTTTGATAGAACCGGAAATCATGGCCTAAACTCCTCATGGATTTGCGTCTTCCAAAGTTTGTATTGCCAGATACTAAACAACAACTATATATTTTATTTTGGATTTAGATAGCTAAAGGTTAAATCAAAAATCACTGTGGATTTTTTATTAGTTCAATTTTACATTTTTACATTTGGATTTTTAAAAACTGAAAAACAAACAAACAAACAAAGAAACAACAACACATTATTTCATTTTTGCATTTCTCTTTTGAAACAACAAATCAAAGAACAAACCATACATAGACTCATACATGTGGAGAGTAAATGTTTATATTTTGGCTGATTTTACCGCAGTGGTCTTATGGCCTATTTCATTGATCTATTTATGCATGTGTGACTGTGGTGTGTGTCCTTGTGGAGTTTATTGATGTTAGAGAAGACCCATGTTGCACCACTGCTGGTAAACAGACTAAAAAAAACTTTACCAAAAGTCACATTTCTGGATCAATAAAGTGAAGGTTTAAAGCTGTTCAGTAGCCCAGAGCAAAGCAAAGTCCTGGTGATGCTGATCTGGGAGTTCCATCTTATCATTTGTCCTCCAGGTAAGAAGACAAGCAAAGAGAATCAAACACGAAGCGGTAGCTTTGCTCCTTCCTCCAGGTGCCTCCTTTATCACCGCTTTTGTCTCATCAACGGCTGCCTCGCTATCAATATCTTTGCAGACCAGGGGCAGAATGTTGCGATAGTGTTAGTGTGAAAGTGTGGCCCGTTTATCTGCTAACGTGACAACTTCAGCCACATCTGATGTGGCTCCTGCTGCTTTCTGTGGCAGGAGGGACAGACACTGCCGGCAGCCTGCGAGGGATCACTGATAGAAGTGATTCATGTGTTCTTCTTTACAGGGAGAGAAAGGCAGCCCCCCGGCAGGAGGCACTAATAGACTATTAGCTTTATGCTTCGGAAATAACTGCACCCCCATAACTTTATGGCCTGTATGTAGCACTTTGAATCTTAATGAAATGTTTTTGTTTTGGAATTGATTGTTGATGAAGCCTTCAGCAGGACCTACGGTTTTACTGCATATAAAGTTGTTGTGAATGAGCTGTAAGCCCCTGTTGCAGACAGTTTACTGTGTCTACTGTGCACTGTCACCTGCTGGTTTGAGTGGCAGCCTGCAGGGTGTTAAGTGTGTGCAACCAGATGGAGAAAGTTTAATATGTAGGTCATTCAGCCCCGGGAGTCTCCTGCCTGTCAGTTAGGGTTGTGTTTTAGATTCTTGTATTTTGGAAAAAGGGAATACACGCCCTCATTGTTAGGGTCTGTGAGGAGCTTTCTAATAAAATACTTGAAGGATACTGTAGGTTGAGGTACAAAGGGAGATTCAGATAACCTGCTACATTCAGATACATTTTAACTTTTACATTTTAAATACATTAAATTACAAAAAGTACTTGATTTAAAGTTTAGCAATCCATGACGTAAGTCTGAGAACCAAATCTAACACACATGCTGTTGCTGCTTTGATCAGTTTTAAACAAGAGTCACAGTGGGTTTTATAAGGATGTTACATGCAGAATGCTGTAGAAACTGAAGAGGTAGAAGCTACTTTTTCAGAAAAAAATTAAATTAGTTTGAAATGGAAAAAATAGGCAATACATGCAATATTAACTTTTCTTAATTATGGTGGCTCACTGACAGCAAAACAACCAATAAGCACAGATTAAAGGGGCGATGTTATGTGCTTTCCAAGCCTATATTCCAAATTTATACTAAAATAAAGTAACTATGTCAAATT
>JARVGW010000002.1:22323820-22356067 GCA_031762495.1 Anablepsoides rubrolineatus | reverse complement strand
CTGGTCCAAGTGGCTGGAGAGAGGGAAGTCTGGGTCTCTCTGCTTAGGCTGCTGCCCCCGCGACCCGATCCAGGATAAGCAGCAGAAAATGGATGAATGGGTGGATGGATGGATGGATGGATGGATGAATAATCTACAAACAAGGAAAACTAAACAAAAAACAACCTCAAATTCTTGTTGAACAACATTTTGTATGAACACACATTATGTTTCATACTTCTTTAACAAAGTGACTTTTATCATTCTCTTTAATAAATGTGTCCAGTTGTTTTATTTATCAGTGATAATACCCATCTTTCAGAGTTTGAAGTCTATTATCTGACTTGAAGCAATATGCAATGTCACTGCTAGTGGTTTTTTTTATTGTACATTGTTTGGTATGCAAACCACACTGCTTTGCAAAAAAATATTTTCTTTTATGGTGCTCATATTTTACATTTAACGGCTTAGCTCACAGTATCCTGTGGGATGAAAACATTAGCTGCATCTTGAGTAAAACAAACATTATTCTTTCTGTTTACTTGTTCTCTTGTTTTATATTTAAATGACATATGTAAACACACAGTTTTAAAATCCTGTAATATTACTTGTTCTTGTCTGGTGACATGCTGCTTTGTCCTAATGCCACCTGACTGATTCTGAGGAAAAGACCAGAGGCAGCTGTTCACTGAATTTTCATAAGTTAGGATGGGTTATTAACAGCAGCAGCACAGCTGCACTCTGTTTGTGTATGGAGGTGCCAAAGTCAACAAGTCTTATTTAGTGCTGCTGTAATATCACAATATGTATCGCTTCTCAGGAAATTCAGCCATTGCCCTTTTTTATTTTATTTTATTTATTTATTTATTTATTTATTTATTTATTTATTTATTTTATTTTATTTTATTTTATTTTATTTTATTTTATTTTATTTTATTTTATTTTATTTTAATATTACAGCCAAAATTGTTTCCATTCCACAGACCTCTTCCTTAGCTGTGTGGAATAAAAATGGTAAAACACTCAACAGACAAATGATTTGAATGGAGCGTGGCACACAACCTGCAGAGTTCCAAACATTTGGAGGTGCATGACCAGGCACTGCGACACTGCGCGGGGGCAACACGCAGGGGTGGGTGGGGACAGTACAGTTGCATCACTGTTGTTGTGCATACCGTCGCACCATGTTCAATGCATCAACTATAAACTTAGCTTTAGGTTCCCTCCCCATCAAAAAGGGCATGTTTAGTGTCCCCAGAGCCAGGTCTGAGCACCAAGCCCCCCACCTTTGTAGAATCATGTACCTGACTCATATGGCCCCAGAAGGTTGGCCCACAAGAAGCAACTAAGACCCTGTTTCACTACTCCCCAAATTTTTTAAAAATATTTTTTACATTATTCAAAAATAATAATAATAATAATAATTATTATTATTATTATTATTATTATTATTATAATACTACTTGGTGCTTAGAAAATTCACATTTATGACATCAAAATATGGAGAAGAAACATTTCTGTCTTTAATTAACTCTGCCAATATTAACTCTGCCAATATGATCAAAGTTTAGTGGTATAAGTATGTGAATAAAAGGATTGAGAAATAATAATAATAAAAAACATCTGTTGTTTTCTGGTTCTTCAAGTAAAAAAATGTTAGTTGTTGTAGGTTGGTGTTCCATTTTAAAAGCTCTATAGTCCACAATACACCAAAACTCCCCATTTTGGGCAATGTTTTTGTTTTTGCCCCAGTTTTTCCTCATCAAAAACACTACTTATGTGTGGATGAGAAGTGCAAACCCAGCAGATAAAATCTTTTTTTTTTCTTTACTTTGTACATTACTGTAGACAGGCCTAAATGCTTACAAAGAAAAAAAAAGCTCCATTGCTTCCTATATTTGTCTATACAAGTGGTGCATTGCTACATTTGATTACCAAATCCAAATCATCTGTTACCTTTATGTTCACACGCTGAAAGATTTGCTGGGTGTCTCAGGGTGTGCGATACAGTACGTCAGCCTGCTTATGAATTCCTGTCAATTACTAAAGCTCATTTCCATTTCGTGCTCAGGCAGCGTTGATTTGAATATCACTCATCCCAGTTCAGCTCCAGTCTTCAGAAGCAGGATTGGAGGCTGAGAGCTCTCAGTGGGGGGTACTCAAAATGTTGGGATGGGACCTTGGCGTGGAGCTAAATTTTGACATCCTGACTGATAATGTACTCTTTGACTATGTCTACGGTATAATTTTGTTTTCCCCAAAAAACTAAAACTAAAAATAATAGGGTTTTAAACACAAAGAAGGGTAAGATTACCAAATAAAAAAAGGATGGAGAGAATTATGAATCTTCCTGAATGGAGGAATGTCAATATATACAATTTGAGCTTATATTTCATTCAGCAGCTATTTTTTTATCTTTTTGCTGCTCTGACCATACCCTTCAAAACACAAAAACATGTCAATAATAAAACTAATATATTCAGAACATTGGTCTGTAGGAGGAAAATGGAGTACCCACAAAATAAAAAAAGAATAAAAAAGACACTCATAACTTGTCCAGGAAGTTATCCTGTTAGAGATAGCTCAGACTGTTTGCTGTGGCACCCTAAACATTTTTATTACACATATTAATGTGACATCATATAGTGGTGACAGTTAATTACAACTGTACTTAATTTAAATATATAAATATTATTTTTATAGGGAGCATTTTGAACTCAACTCTGAATGAAAATAATCAGATGAATTTAACACACTTAATAGATAGGATACTATTTTCCCTCAGCATTTCCTGAAAACTCCACAAAATATCTGAACTAATAATTTAAGCCATAATAAATTAATTCCCAACAATAAAAGTAGACGTGTAGATTTAATAGGCTACCTCAGTTTAACATTATGCACAAATTTCTGCCCATTTAAAATGAATGACAGTGAGTCACCATTACCAATACCAGGATCCTGAAACTAAGGCATCATTTTTTTTTCTTCCTGCATGTTCTTCCCTTATTAGGGCAGGTCAAAATGTCTTGGGAAAGAAAGGTATAGGCTGTGACCCCAATAATTACCCCTTACATACAGTAAGAATGACAAAAACTGTCCAAATGTTGTATAAAAAAAACTACAGCAGTCACGTTACATTCTGTTCCAAATCCCATAATGCAATCTGTTGTGTGTTACTGTTTCTGAACAGAATAAAAAAAAAAAAATAATAATCCACTTTAAGGGAAACAGCAAATCCATCAGCAAACATGATGAAAATGTATCCATCCATCTCCACTCATTTTGTTCTGTTCAAAGCCACAGGAGGACTAGAGTCTGGCTCAGTAGTCAAAGGATGAGAGGTGAAGGACCCCCTGAACAGGTCTCCAGTCCATCACTGGGGGCTAACAGCGAGCCACATGAAACACATAAATGCACACACACATACAATTGTACCAAAAGTCCAATTAGAATCTCAGATTATCCTAATTTAAAGGTATTAAACAGGCCAAGAGCAACAGCAACAGTTCTAACCAGTTACCACCCAGGAGGGTATTTAAATTTCTTTATTTAGAATATTTTATAGAAAATGAGTGCTTTTGTTCTTTTATAGAACTGCTAGTTTGTGTCTCCATTGCCATTTAGTGTAAAAATAAATATTTTAACTTTAAAAATATAATGATAATTCAAACTGTGTATATTGTTTTACATTTAATTTTATTTAAATATTTGACTCATTTTAACATTAAAAATCAGAACGAGTTTTGTCAAGTAACTACATCTGTAGAGATTCTAATGGTATTCAATAGGGCATTGTTGTTTCAGACACTTTATTGATCCTTTCTTTTCACATAAATTGATTTGAGTCATTTTCTTTACCTTTATCCTGAGTCTCAGGGGAGCTGAAGCCTCTCTTAACTGTTAAAGACTGAAAGTCAGGGTTGAGCCCTACAGGTCACCAGTCCATTACTGGACCAACACAGAGACAAACTCTACTATAATTCTCACAGTCAATTAAAAAGAGAATAGCATGTAGCTAATTTACCTGATGGATGTTTTTGAAGCTGTAGCCACAGTTATACCAAACTTTACATAAAAACAAATAAGATTGATGGTGTTGAGGTGCTAATCAGTAATCACCACGTTTCTGTCTGCTTTTACGTAGGTCTGAAAGAGTTCAACTAAGCTTGAATCTGACTGGCTTTACAGTGAGTGTACCAAAGATTATCCTAACTCCATCTTCACACATTGTCAGGGTTTCTGGCCCTGTTTAATGCATACCCTCCGGCCTCACAGCCGGCTCTGATAACACCCTCTGATGGCATCTTCTGTCAAAGGTTGGGTAATGGCAGCAATGATCTGCGTTCTCTATTACCATTCACACCTTCTCCCCTTCGGAGGAGAGGTGAAGAGGGCTCCAAACAGATGGAGCAGAGGGAAAGAAAAGGAAGGATGATTTTATGTTGTACTAACCCATTCGACCTTAAATGTCTACCTTTGAAAGTCACACTTGATTCTCTACAGAAACGTGAGGGAGGTTTGAAAAGATGAAACAATGAGCTACCATAAAAACAAAATACTCAAGAATAACTAGAACTAGAACTCCAAACTGCGTATTGACTGCTGTCTTTTCTGCCAAAGTCTTATGGTGGAAAATTATATCATTTTAGACTTTTTTGGTCAAATCACATAACACTATGTTGTACACAACTTTGCAGTATCTGTTCTCACTTAGAGTATGTGTTGTGAAAAACTCTCAGCTACAAACACACCAAATTTTAACTCCATATTGGGAAAAGCCGACCAACTTAAGCCATCTTCAATTGGTTTGACGCCATAGTCAGTTGTAAATGCAAAACCTAACTTATAAGTATTTATATTTCTTAATAAATATTTTATAAAATTCATCATGTGGTTCATAAGGCATTTTGCTTACAGTGAGACTGACATGAGTGCCAGCTTTTTATATCAAGACATTCTATTTTTCAGAATACATGTTGTGATGACTCGTAATTACCACCTCAATCTTTAAATAGTTATAACCATGGTAGCTAAGACTGCTTAGCTGTGGTGGCCATCTTGAATTAGGTTGACTTCAAAAGTTAATCATTTGTAGATGAATTTCCAAAAGGGTTGGGCGATATTGGCAAAAAAAAAAATAGAAAAATCCTAATTAATTGTGGCATTTATTAGATAACAATTATAAATGCTGATTGCACTTGCATGTTTTTCACTCTGAATCAGTTACACTGTTCTAAAATTATACTTACAAATCATCAGTCAAACCAACTTATTAGTTTAACAGGTTAAAATAGTAAACTGTGAATTAAAACCCACACACAATGTGGAGTGGCAGCATATCTTTCGTAACGCAAAATGCCACAGGCTCACAAGCATTTGATTGTGAGAGTGTGTCACTCACACACACAAAAAAATCATCATCATGTGCCACTAATTGGGGGCGACAGTGGAGACAGGAGGTAGAAGCTTGTCCTGCAACCAATGGGTTGCCGTTTTGAACCTCTGCTCCGTCTGTCTTTTAGTCGTTGTGTCCTTGGGCAAGACACTTCACACACATTGCCTAATGGTGGTGGTGAGAGGGTCTGGTGGTCTCGCCGGTGCATGGTCCCTCTGTCATTCTGCCCCAGGGCAGGTGTGGCTACAATGTAGCTTACCACCATCAGTGTGGATGTGAATGAAGTGGTGACTGTATGTGTGAAGCAATTTGGAGTCCTTGGACTTGATAAAGTGCTATACATGTTCAGAGAATGTACCATTTTAGTTGCAGAGTGGCAGATATTAATTGGTAACAGTTTTTCTGTTAATTAATTGCACACAATATGATTTGCCCAATCCAATAATTACTTTCTGAAAGTATGTCCTTTCTCTGGTTCATTTGATATTTTGCTAACAGACATACAAAATATGTTTTTATTGAAGTCAATCTGTTCTTGTTTTAAAATAAAACTGTGCTAAAAATTTAATTCTGTGAAAACTTCTCACTAAAAGTTATTTTAAAAGAATTACAGGCCTTGGATACTACAAGGGTCAGTAAAGGATCATCCAGTTTTATTGTGTTTTGGCGAAGGCTGACCGTCTCAGGTTGTGGGATGAAGACTTCTTAAAGTAACAAAGAGGTGACCTTCTCCGAGTCGAGAGTCTATTAAATTATTCACAGACTACTCTTCGATGCTTGGAAGTTTCTTCAGCCACCAGGGAAAGATATAAAAAAAAGCGTCTATTCTCTGACAAAAGTCTTTGAACAAAACACGGGGCTTTGAATGTCCCCACAGGCTTCATGCAGCAATGATAACAATGTAACAAGCCCTCACCAGGTTTTTTTGTTTTCCTTTTATTCTTATCTCCAAACCCTATCATGCCGGCATTTCCCCCTGAATAATGATCAGATTTTAAACTCCCCAAAGAAGCAAAACAAATCCAAACAAACTCATCCATATAGATAACTCCTTGTCATGATTTCATAAAATGTGTTTCAGCCCAGTAAACATGCTAATGGAAAAAAGTAAAACACACAAAAAATGACAAGAATCATCTTCAGCTGTTTTATCACCGTTTTCATTGTGCAGTTCAATGAGGACGGCGGTGTCTCTTTACACAGCAGAAATGTTGGGACATGCCTGTCGAGAGTGCTACAGCTAGTTGCTGCTGTCATTATTTGAAAACATTTCAGGAGTGCAATTGAAATGTTTATGAATTTTAGGAAATTGTGTAAATGCGGTTGTTCGAAGATTTGTGGAATATTTTTGTACTTGCACGGAAAAATCTTCTACTTCTCACATAGAAAAATGTGTCTGGTCCAGTTCTGGCCCACACAAAGCAAAGAATGACTACGGTAAGTGGCCCAGAAATAGTTTACCAGAAGTGGTCCATGCATGGGCCTGCACCACATAAAGCATGTAAAGAGGAAACTATTTATAACTTTTCCCACCTGAAAAAAGCAGAATACTGCGGATATATTTGAATGTGTGTTGATTTGTTAGTTGCGTTAGCGAAATATCTAAGAAACCAGTGTCGCATTTGGTGAGTTTTCACCTTTACCTCTCACAAAGTCATCGCTGGATCAGAGGTTGTGTTAGACATTTTTTGCCGTCTGTCACTTTGATTGACAGGATTAGACAGAATCCTTCAAAATCTATTTTTACCCATCAACCTATTTTGTTAAACTATATTAAATTTAACACTCAAAAATATGTACTTTCATTCATATTAATTAAAGGAGTCATATTGTGCTTATAAGTCTTTATTTTTCACATTTAAATCATTCTGTTGGGGTCTGTATAAAGCAGACTGCAATGCTTTAGTCTGTCCACAAGAGCCTCTTTCACCTCTTTTCTGTTCTAAGGTGTCTCTCAGATCAACTCACTTCGACACTGTCTTTTTAAATACAATTAAGGCACTTCCCAACACGCCTCAAACACCCTCAAATTTTATTTTAGTTTGATAAGAGAGTCGACTAGATAACAGCACAGAAACCTTTATTCACAGTTTTATTAAAAGATGTCAACAAAGGAAGACTTGTCCATCCAGCCTTACATGTTGTCTGACCCAGAATGAGAGTCAGTTCCATTGCATATTATTTGACATAATAGTTCAGAAAATATCATAGAGAAAAAAGAGAAAACATAATGAGTTGAAAAATATGATCCAAACAGAATATAAAGATATCTACACAGCACTGAGAGAAACAAAATTAAACTTTTCTGCACTCCTAGAGTACACAACAAAATGCATTTAATAGTTAAAAAAGTGGATCTTGTCCCCTTTAATATTCAGTCCAAAGACCTTGTTTTCCACCAAGGTTTAACCTTCATTGTTCAGCATGAAATCATCTTAGTTTAAAACACTGGCATGAAAAGCAGCTGGTGATATGCAACCATTCAAGGGAAGCTATGCCTTTATTTTTGAAGATGCTGTTGTTGAAGTTGTTTTATCTAAAATGTTGACAAACAGGTTCATTATACTCAAGAAATAACTGCTGAAGGAACTGGATGATTGGATGTTATGAAGTATATCTAATATTAATGTATCAGCTTCATTTTTGATAATCCATTTAAGCTTTTTAAAAGCCCATAATGTTGCTGCAATCTCTTGGTCGAGTAAAAGTGTTATCACAAATCAAAGCAGGGACCCTCTGTCTTCTCCCACCAGGCCCCGCCTCCTCTACCCCCCCACCCCCCTCACCCCGCCAGGATGCATTGATAAAGGGCATGGGCGGCATAAATTTACTGCTAAATGGGCAACTGTCATGTAGAAGGTGAAGGATCACGTCATATTGCGGGAACGAGCAGATGCCTGTGAAGGTCTAATGACGACGGCGGTGTCACCTCTGTGTCTGTGCATGTATGTGGGCTCATGCATGGTGCACGCGTGGACCACAAAGCTTCCAGGCAGACGTCCCACACAGACAGCAGACTTTGAAAGAACGCCCACGGTGCACCTTTAGCATATATACAAGGCGCCTGGTTCATTGATATCTTGGACTTTGAAATTAGTTATTGCTGTGCGAAAAGGAGAACAAAGGCAAAAGTGGCCCACCTGTCACACTGCATTTGTCATGTAGGAAAATATGGAAAAAGTTGGTGATGTAAGTCAAGTGCGATGATGTCATATATCTGTAAATCCACTGAAAGTTATTTAATAGAACTTTGCCTTTCATCAAGGTAACCATACGCACACACAAAGCCCATTAGCAATATTAGAGCAGGCAACACATGTAGGAAAAGTGTCTGCCTGTGTGGACTGGGGTGGTGGGCATTTATTTTCTCCAATTTGTGTAATGCACAGTGACAACAGAAGGAGACTGACTGCATTAACACGACATACATCATTAAGCTAACTGTTGACTAGTTCAGACCCCACAGACCAGACCTGCTCCCTAATGAGAACCAGATCTGATGCTTCAAAGCAGTCTGTGCATCAGCCGCTTTTGATGCAAGTTAAAGTCAAAAACAGCTGTTTCAATGTCAAAACGTCTGATTACAAGACAAGATATTTGGGCCCTAAAAGATTTAACAGTGTTTGTTTTGTTTTGGAAAGATTATGAGGAAATATTGTATAGACATCAATGTTTCCCTCAGGATGAATTGCTTAGATGTATTATTGTTTAAAAAAATAAAATAAAAAAAGACAAACGGCTCTAAGGAATATTTTAATACAAAATAACCAATAAATAAATATTTTGACAGATATATTATTTTTTTTAACTAGGTCAAATTAATGTCAAGACAATGAGTTTGTGGAAAATCTACTTTTCTATTTTAGAGAAACAGAAAACATCCCTTGAGAAGGTCGTCTGCTGGTTCCCCAATATGACATAAAATGACTCAAAAAGACAGCAAAGGCTGTTAGAAGATTAGGACACAAATGAGAATAATATTTCACAGATCTTTCATTGTAATGATTATGCAGAAAAAGACATGGATTTGATATGTGGTGCCAAGGGTAAAATAAAAAGTAAAAAAAAGTCATCAACACTTTTTTATTATTTAGCTCACTTTCTGAGTGCAAAATCCCAGTACAAATATTCCTCTACTTTATTGTTATTTAGCTCACTGTTCTTACATTTTGTTAATTCTTACAAAATGTTAAATGTTATGTCTAAATATTAAATCCTAAATCTAAATGTGTAAATCTAAATAAAAAAGGTGAATATAACATTTTTTGTCTCATTGTTTAAGTTTACAAGTTTACTAACGCAGCCTTTGTCGTTGGTGTGTGACTTTTGTTATGACGTCATCATCGTGTGACAAAAATAAATGCTAACGCTAAACTCAAATTTTACACAATGAAAGTGAGCTAAATGTTAAAAACGGGTCATCTTTTAACATTTTTCTTACACTTGGTGCCCCATAGTTTTATGCCTATTTCATTGTATATGGTTAAAAGAACTTTATAAATTTTGAAAAAAAAAAAATAACAACCGAATTAAAAAAACATTATGTTGTTTAAAATGTAAATTAGAAACTGAATGCAATGCTTTGCAGATTTCAGAAACCCACATTTTATTCACAATGGTACAAAGTGAACATACAATATAAAGTCGAGACAGACCATTTACAACTGAAATATCAACTTCTATTTTATGTTTAGGAACTGAGGAGACCATGCCGCTGGAGCTTTTGCAGTTTTTGTCTGATGAAGGATCATAGCTGTTTAACAGTTCTGGGTCTTCTTTTTTTCTATTGATGAGAGGTCTGGACTGCAGGCAGGACACTTTATCTCCAGGAATTTTCTACTTTGAAGTCATGCTGTTGCTAAAATATGCCAGGACTTCTCTGAAGCATTTCTGTATGGTGCTCACATTTTTATGTATGGATGATAGAGCTTTAACCTCCTGGATTCATGAATTACAAAATAAACTGTGTTTACTGAAAAGGACTTGCTGAAGTTCCCATTTTGCCCAACGTTTCGGCTATTTAGAAATGGAGATTTACATTTTAATTGGGTACCCAACAAAATGTAATATTTCATCCAGCAAATATTATAGACTTTTTGCAAAAATTACCCAACAACCAAACAAAAAAAAAACCTCACAGTTCACTTCTGTTATCACTTTTATCTTTAAAACAGAGAAGATAAGTACTACCCAGCGATGATTTTGTATGTGCTTCAAATGTTAGCATGAAAAACAACCAAACCAATGAGAAAATGTAACATCAAATATAACACTGTGACAGAAAATGTGTATGGTACAATAAATTTGAAAGAAAACTAATAGTCAAACACACGGGTACACTTTATGTAGCTGTCAGAGCTTTGGTGCTTTGTGTTCCAAGAAATAAAATTTAAATATATTTGCAAATAAGAAACAATTTTTATAGAGATAAATGATAGATGAAGCCAACAAAAACTTCTGCAAATCATAACTCTGGGCTTTAGCCTTATCTGAGATCCTCTGATACAACTTTGTACATAAACAGAGCTGTATCTTCAGCAGAAACAAATTGTTTAACCTTGCTGTGAACAGATTTGCATTCATTACAATGGGACACAGCCATGTGCTTGGAGGGCAAAGAAAAAGCCCACTTTCTGGGTTTCTCTCGACCGAAGGTAAGCCACATCAGTTTCCTGGAGGATAAGCAAATTCATTAAGAGCTTCTGGCATCTTGGGAGACAGGATTAACAATCCTTTTATGCTGAGATGTAATTGAAAATATGGTCTGTCTCATTTTTCACACAAATGTGATTGGATATGCTCCCACTGTGTTAAGGTTAAGCCTTAATTCAATTTTGAAACAAGGGACCTTAAAGTCACCCAGTTAGGATTGTGTCAAGCTGCATCATTAGTGTAAACTGATCAATGATTGTATGATAGTAACAACTAAATTTAGCACAAAAATAAGGAAATTTGTGTGGCAAATTATTTCATTTTGACAATAAATCTTATACAGTTAGACAGCCTGTTAATGTCCCTTTTAAATGGTGCCACATTTTTAAGGAACATGTATTTGAGGGATGAGCAGTAGAGCTGAGAGGGTTGTGTAAATGAAAAAACTGTCAAATCCTCTCTGCCAAGCAGCTTATTTTGCTGTCGTTATTGACACTTGTTTTGAGCTTCTGGTACCTCCAAGTGCTGCCAATCAGGTCCTGATATAAGATTTATTTTCAAGAAGCATTGGGCCGCATGCAAGAACATGCTCGTATTCTTATCCTAAATTTCTCTTACTTTTAGAGTTCGTACAAACATGTCGCGTCAGATTCAACAAACTCTTCTATCTTCAGGAAAAGTGTGTAAATGAGGAGCGAATGCGTATCCAGGTGCTCGTGCACGGGGAGAGCAGATTTAAATAATTTCCACACGTGAAATATACAACGTCTGGACCACACGTGAATTTTGTTCATATCTGAAGAAAATCATAAAGTACAAAAATATTGGTGAATGCCACAAATTCTCCTAAATCTGACAGGATTTGCTGGCAGGAACAAACCCAGGGCGCAGGCAGGTTTAAAGTGAACAAAAAGGCTCTTTAATATAAACAAAAAAAGGCTGACAGGGCAGCTCAAAAACAAACTTACAGGAACAGGTAAAGCTTCTACACGCAGACAGGGCAGGGGGAACAATGATCAGACAAGGCACAGACAGAACACAGAATATAAAGACAAACTAATTAGGGGCAACAAGAAACACCTGGAGGAGACACAAGAGGAAACAGGTGAGCATGGGCGGGGCTGGAGCAGGGCAGACACACAGGGGAAAATACAGAAACACCAGAAAACTAAAGAAAAGACACAGATCATGACAAAATCACTCGTACGCACAACTTAAGAACAAATCTGTTCTTGCATGAGGCCCATTGTTACAAAAAAAAATAATGTACCAAACATAACTTTCCTTACTTTTTCTGCTAAGTCAAGTGAGTGGTTGGTTTTAAAATAAGTTAAACTGAATTCATAGCCTGACTTTGTATTCTTCAGTCAACAGTAAGCAGGAAAATAAGAATTTAGGGAAGACTTGACAAATAAACAGCATACGAACTTCTAAAATCCAATATACTTAAAAAACTAGTCTTTGTAGAGAGAATGAATATTGTTCTGTTAGAGCTCAAGAGACTAAACAGAGATAACTACCATACTTACATGACAAAGCATTTCTACATAACTGACAGAGTTACACCATATATTTGTGTTTCCTAAGGTTAAATAAATGTGGCAGCCATTTAAATTAGGTTGGCTTCAAAATCTCCTCAGTTGTAGATGTACAACCATGTGTGCTGAGAGTTTCATTAAAATCTGTAGAGTGGTTTATAGGATAGTTTACTGACATGTTAACTCCTATAGTTGATGCTAAATAACTTTTGTAACCTGCTAGTGTTCAAAACACATGCTGGGGATGATTTTCAGCTACTACCACACTAAATTTTAGCTCAGTATGTTACAGCTATTGTAATAGCTATAGGTTATAGCTAATTATGTGTTTGATTAATTGCATTACCTACAGTCTTAATTCTGTTTTTGTTTCATAGCTATACATTTCAATAAACTCCATTCATTGATTCATGAGATATTTTGCTAACAGACACACAGACAAGCAATTGCATGATACCCTGCTTTTTGTGGTGGTTAGCCAAAAAATATTACTATAAAAACATCATCTTAAAAAACATCCATGAACATTTTCATTATAACACATTTGCATTCAAAATGAGCTCCCTCAAGGTTAAAGGAAGCAATGATGTGTATGTGTTTGACAGTTATAAATGTGCATTTTCATTTAACATGCCTTTATCCTTTCACTATGAAAGTTCAGCAGCAGTAATCATGATAAATGTCCCCCCCCTACCAACAGATATGTGCACGGAGCAAAACATGTTAAGCAACAACGTCTAATTCTAATCAATGGGGAATTTAGATCCAGATACTTTCAGCTACTACATGGGGCCCATCAAAGGTCACTGTGAGGTCACTGTAAAATGTAATATATGACATGTCAGGTATATTTTATAATCTCATGAAAAATGTTCAAGAAATCAATAGTTTGTCCCGGACTGTGGTGCCGTTAAGGCACCCTGAAACTCAGCTTGGCATTTCAGACATAGATTGCATGCCTTACCAAGAAAAGATACAAGCCCAATGGCATATTCCAGTGCAAAATTCCATTTATCAATCTCCCTGCTTCGCTATGGGGCAGTTTTTTTTGCCTGTAGTTTGGCATGACTGCTTCAAATCAAGATTTATATTTCAAAAAATGTGTGAAGAAATCTTTGCATATGTCAGAGTGATGCATGATAAAAAAAAGGGAATGTTACTAGAGGCGTGCTGGAACTGAACCATACAAGCTGGAACACAAGAACATGATGAGTATACAGACATTTACCTATGTCTGAAATTATTTTGTGTCTCAGCTGTGTTTTATTAGATAATTTTGTTTTTCAGCTGTCATCACAGGTTACATTTTGGATCATGGTATATTGTTTTAATAATGTAACTATGATGATATGAAAGCTGGTGCTGTTTATTAGCCACAGATTTAGCATTTGACAATCTTACTTTTTCGCATCCATATGTGACCATATTTACATTAAAGTGTAGAGAAGAAGATTGATGTTGTAAAACCAGATATATTTTAGACTTAACTGTTTCAATAAGCACCTGGGGATACCAGAAGCACAAGTGTCAACATCAACATAAGCTGTTTGACAGAGAAGATTTGGCTTTTTTTTATGTGCACAACCCACATACACAGCTCTATTGCTCAACCCATAAATGCATGTTCCTTACAAATGTGGTGCCATTTAAAATGAAAATTAACAGACTATCCAACAGTGTAAGATTTATTGTTAAGAGTTGTTACAACAAATTAATAATCGATAAAACACAAATATCCCTATTTTTTGCGTTTAGTTTTTCAGGTGCATAATAATGACCTGAAACACTAATCTATTTTTTTTAGGAATTCTTGCCGATGTACAGTGTTATTTGTTCTGATGGGTGTCATTATTAAGAAGGTGGAAGATGAGCAGGTGTTGTCATCACTTAAAAGATGGGACAATGAGGGAGCTGATGTGGGAGTAGTCAGTTATCAAAGCCAGGGAGTGTTTTTCTTTTCCTATTTTTTTTCCACCACACGCGCTCGAGTTTCAATAAAAACTGAATAAAGCAACTGAGAAAGAAAAAATTGCAGAGTGAAGTACAGTATCTGTTCAAGAGTACAACATGTGTACACTTGTGTGTATGTAGCACTGACCAAAGTGTACGCAGTCAACTTAATTCAAGATAGGTGCCACAGCTAACTGAACTTAGCTGAAAAATAACTATAGCTGTCAAATATGAAGATATTGAGCTAACTTCGGTGTGGTAGTTGATAATTATTGACACACTAAGCACTAACTCGTCTGACTATATGTTGCAATATAATGTGACATCAGACGTAATTTGCAAGGTTTGATCCAAACATCAAAAACTTTAACCCTTCTCGTCAAAAGATAATCCAGATTTTTCAGAATTTTGCCTCTAGAACTTGAACTGAGCTCAGCTCAGATTCTTGACATTTAAGGGCCATCTAAATGAAATATTTTAGACAAACCTTGCTGACTTCATGCAGAAGAAAAATTACCAATATTTCTGCTCAGTGGCAGGTTGTTCTCTGCTGTATGCATTGTGTGTGAAGAGGCTCTTCCAGTCCTTTTTGTGATGTGTTATTGATAAAACGTCTGTCACCTCTGCTTTTATTTAAGGAAAATAAAAGACCTGTCATAAAAGTGAAAATACTGTATATTGCATGTGCATTTCACTTTACAGCTTCAATCAAAGAGTTTGTCTTGCAGATAATGGCCTACAGAAGGCAAGAGAGAAAAAAGGAATGAAGCAGCAAATGAAAAACCTTGAGACATTCTGGAACTTGTAACTTTGTCCTCAGATACACAAAGATAAAAGCACAGATGCCTTAATGTACACAGATGGAGGTTTTGTTAGATGATGTGTTTAAATATAATCAGATTTTATGTCTAAAGCAGCAATCTCAGAACCTCAGTATTCTGGTTTTAATCAGAATTTTTGAATGCCTTTTGACAACAACAACAAAAAATTAAAGAAATTTACTGGGATTTTATTAACTTTTACCAACATTTTTTAAATTAATAGCTCAGTTTTTAACACTTTCAATGTTTTTTTTACTTTTAGCTTTGAGGTAGCTTTTGCTACATTTAGCCTTTTGCTAATTTGAGCTTCTAATTAGAGTTTTGCTCATTTTGACTTTTAGCTTTTGCTCATTTCAGTTTTTAGCCCGTCTGTTTAGCTTTAGCAACTCAGTTTAAACATTTTCAAATAATTTCAAAATGTATTCCGCATTCTGTTGCATTTATACAGATATTGCAGTTTCTCTAGCTGGCATATGACATGACTCACCAGAATTTAACAACCATTAAAACATATATATACATAAATGTGGACTATTTCATGTTAGAAGTGATTTTTTTTTGCTTTAAATTTTAAGTGGTGAATTATATGAATTAATTCAGTTTAAACCAATGAGAACAGAACTTTGAACTAATAATAGATGAACTTGCACAAGATTGAAAAAGTATTAATGTATTCAGATTTATCAAGGTCTGCACAATTTTGTTTTTGCATCAATAGCAAGTGGAGTCACAATAGACAACAAGTTGGTTAACAATGCACACAGACATTTCTGCTCACTATACATGAACTTCACACATACTTGAACATGTATTTTCACTGCTTTGTTGCCACTGACGTGTCATAAATAAATGCCTTTCTTTCACTATAATCAATAGGACTGTAATATAAAAAGTGCAGCCTGAAGGTTGAAGCACCTTCTTTCTTCTTTCATTTTGACTGATGACACTAATATAAGTTTGCCACAAGTGGTCATCTACGATACAGGAGAGGTGGCGCGGGCTTCTGTAATGACACACAGAGAAAATAATAACCCTGAGATTGTTATGATCGATATTTAATCCATTGAGCAGAGGCAGCCTTGAGGATGCAGGAGCCTGGTTGCTCTGTTATCTCTGAAATTCAAAGACGAAAGACCTCTTTTTTAAAGCGGGTGGCCGGAGAGTCATTTGATTGGCAGCCACTGATGAAACACACCATGATAAGACCCCGGCATTGGTGGCCGAGGGCCACCCCCCCACTGACCCTCCATTGTCTCTGCCATCAAGCCTTGGCATCGTCCTGATCAACAGATAAGACAGAACTCCAATGCTGTTTTTTCTAACCAAGACAACACAAAGAAAGAAAAAACCCAAAGAGAAAAAGAATCTAAATAGAGGGGGAGGAGCAGCTAAAGTAAAACTGCTCGTGTGCGTATTTATTGGTCCATGAATCAATATGGCTTTTCTTCTACAGAAAGGCACGGCTGTCATACAGAGTGAATATCTATCACTTCCACCTGGAGCTGCCGTGTGGCGGCAAGGTCGTAGCTGATAGCCTTGCATTGGCGTGTGTGGAGCAACTGAGTGAAGGGGATGACAGCTAAGCAATATGGGGATATAACTCATATTACTCATCTTATACACGAACAATTGCAATGGCCCTGATTATAAGGAGTGATTTAGTGTACGTCCAGCTCGGAGCTCATAAACATCCAGAGACAGGACACTGCATATGGTCTCTGTTTTATGTTGATTTTGTGCACCATTAGGTCTATTTGCTGACCTGCAGCTCTAACACACTGTAATAAAACAAGGCACCCACAGCTTAATAAGCATACAATGCAGTTTTTAACCACATGGACGGAACAAACTGTGTTTTTAGTGAAGATATATTGTGTCAGTTATGATCCCAATGCAGCAGCAAATTTATGTATGTTTTATTGAGAAATAGTCATTTTTATCTGAATCAATGTTTTGAAGGTATTTTTAAATAGATTCTTATTAATCCTGTTGATTTTCAATGTAAGTCTTAAAAAATCTTAAAAGATCTTTTAAAATGTCTATTTGTCATAAACTAGGCCATGACTGAACACACAAGGGAAAAAAGTGCATTACAGTTTTTAAATACAAACACTTTGCACACAGTTACTAAATTTAACAAACAAGTAATGTTAAAAAAAACAACTGTGCGTACTGTACTAAAGAATTTACCCTAGAAGGTATCTCAAATCTTTTGAGTATGCAGTATTGTTCTTATTTTGTAGACATGGGTCTTCAATCTGCAACTTCAGTTTGATTTAATGAATTAACAGCTTCCTAAAGGTTTCAACTGACTGGCTTCTGTTCAGGGAATAAACACACTTTGGCCTAAGATACAAAACTTTTGGGCCGACATCTGCCTAACCATTTGCCACATGCTCAGAAACATAAAAAGCTGTCATGAGCTATAAATTTTATCTTTGCTACATCTGTCACTCCCTGTCACTGCTTAAAGCCACCCTCCCAAACACACACAAGCATACATATATACACACAAATCATGTCTTTATGTCTTTACTGGGACTTTCCATTGACTTCAATTCATTTTTTAAATTCATTTATATAGCCTAACTTTGACCCTTATCTTTAAACCTAACCCCCAAAATTCACATGTCAGTTCTAACCCACAACCCAAAAAACCTTTGAACTTATGAGGTCTGGGCTTTGGGCCCTATAAGGAGTTGGTCCTTCCAGGGTAGTATATTTTGGAAAAATTAGCCTCACAAAGTAACAAATGCAATAACGTACACACAATTTGTCCTGCAGATATTATGCTAATACTATTGAGCACAGTGTTGCTTTCCCCTTAGTAAGAAATGACCTGGGGCATCTTCTGGACAATTTAAAAGTAGTTTCTAAATAATAGAAGGAAAAAAAACTTAGATTTTTCCTCACCTTCCCTCATTTTCTTCATAAAAAATTGACTTTTCTAATTAGTTTCTTGAGAAACGAGGAATTAAATTAGCCAATTTTTTATTTAAAAGGCATACGTACACTAACCATCTTAATATCTTAATTAAAATAGCCCTAAGTGAGCTGAGATGCTGCAGACCACTAGTCAACATTTTAAACACTTTCTCTTTCTTCTTGCTTTAAGACAGGGTTGTCAAACTCCAGTCCTCGAGGGCCGCTATCCTGCGTGTTTTAGAGGTTTTCCAGCTCCAACACACCTGATTCAGTAATTGAATTAACTCTTCAAATTGTGCAGAAGCCTGTTAAACACCCAGCCATCAAAGTCAGCTGTGTCGGAGCAGGAAAACCTCTAAAACATGCAGGGTAGCGGCCCTCGAGGACTGGAGTTTGACACCCCTGCTTTAAGACTTCAGTGGAGTTCATCACAGAGACCAAAAAAAACGATCATTCTTCTTGCTGTTTTGGAGGTGGGTTATCAGATCAGGTGGTCCCTCGCAGACCCCCCCTTCCCTCCTCAAACTGTAATTAACTGTCAAGGCCGATCTAAAGAAGAGATCCCACCTCGTAGAGTTGGGGCAGTTCATTAAGAGTCTTAAAAGGCATTTGATCAGAACAAAGAGCAGCCTGCAACAAGCATGACAAGCAGCAACACTGTGTCTGATAACCGTAAATTAACTAAACTCTGAAAGACAACCCCATGTGTTTTTTTATACATCGCCATTCCTTGGTCTAATGGATAATGCAGAGCTCTGCCTATCACTTTTTTGGTGCTGTGATAGTATATGACTGAGATAGAGGAGGGGAGAGGAAATCAAACAGATGGCTGATGTTTGTTTCTCTTGCTGTGTGTATCAGGGAAATGAGGGCTCAGCTTTTGATTGCATTGCTAATAATATCACTGACATTGTTTAATTACACAGCTGTGGACAAGAGCTGATAGGATCTGTATTTTGTTGTGCCTGCACTCCAGGTTCATCTCTCTGAACATCAATAAGGTATGACTCTGCCAAAGAACCAGGCAAATATTTCATATTTTCCAGCCGCACCGACATTCTCCATCTCTTTTTATATTTCTAGCTTTTAGCTATTCTCTTTCTTCCACCGCCAGACTGTAGATTTTTCACTACTTTCATATGCTATCAAAGTACTTGTTTACTTCTTCAGCCCTTCCACTTTTTTTTCCATGTATTTGAGCAGCTCCAGTAATAAAAGGCAAAATGTCTCTGTGTAGCTCTGTGTATCAGTGTGTGTTTGTTAGCATCCATGGAGGCACCTTCTCATTTTGCTCACCTGATTGCAGCCTGCTATTACACAGTGAGACGGGACTGCTCAATGCCAGCCCTCCCGACCCCATCCCAGAGACCACCTTCAACACCTTCAATCAACTCTCACATCAACCGGTGGGGAAGACAATCAGAGCGAACAGGGCTATAGGCAAACAGAAAGCTGAAGGAGGGAGTCGAGCATAGAGGGAGACAGGAAGAAATTAAGTGTTTGATGGAGGGTTGGAATATAGCAAAAAAAAAAAATTGGAAGACTGGAGGTGAATTTTTATTAGTGAAAAGAATATTGTTTAAAGGGCAGCATGGTGAAAGGGTGGTTAGTGTCCCAGTTTTTCTATGAGCAGTTTGCCTGTTTGTTTGTTTTTTCAGTGAAGTTTCTTCAGATGTTCAGGTTTCCTCCCACATAATGAAAACATGCACCTGTAACCCTAAAGCAAAGGTGTCAAACACATATTCAATGAGGTCCATGTCCTCAAAGTTGTAATTAACTTCAATGTTTTGTGTTTAACTTTGACTAAAGAGAAAACGTCATGTTCTTTGTTTCATTGCTACAGCTGAGCACCACTAACAAATATTAACTGAGCTCGATTTTGTACCAAGAAACAGCATTTTAACATGTCCTCTTATAAACACTGAAAAGTACTATGTTTACGACTGACCAAATGTGAAATTAATAATCCAGAAATACTATTAAAATTAAAAGTAAGTGAGTTTTACTCACTGTTGAGTTGTGGTAAGTCTTGAATTCTGAACTCTCTCTATTTCTGACAGTGAATTCCCATGCATAATCAACATGCATTATGGGAAGTTTATTATCTGGGTAATGCTGGCTTTAAAGCAGCTTATTTTGAGACACTAAAACAGGGCTATTCAGCTAAATTGTTCAGGGGGCCAAAGTTACTCAAAGCCAACAGCTCAGGGCCAATTAAGACAAGTATTATTATCCTTCACCTTTTAAATATATTTATTTTGTTGTATTGAATAAATATTAAGTTTAATATTAATATAAAAACTATTTTCATATTAAATTTATTAAAATAAATTATATTAAGGGGGTCGCTGAAGTTACCCGCAGAGACGCATTTGGCCTGCAGGCCTTGAATTTGACACATGTGCTCTAAACTGTCCCTGGTGTGAGTGAGAGATTAAATGATTGTTTGTCTCGTTTGTCTCTATGTGTCCAGGGTGTACACCTCCTCTTGCAATGACTACTGAAGACAAGAAACAGCTCCCAGCAACTCAGAAAAGAAAAAGTTTTTAAAAATGATTGGATGTGCATTATTTTACCCTACACTAACAGTCAAATGCTTTTTTTTATTTTGAAAGGGCCACTTTTTTTCAAATAAGTTTGCTTTTTAAGCCTGAGATTTAAGCTTTTCTCATAAACTATTTGTGTTGAGAAATACTGAAGTTAGAGACATTTTGGTTACAGCTTTAAATATGTTTTGTTATGCAAGGTTTTGTCCAATCTGGTAGAGAATAGTCTTCAACCCTGTTCCTTGTGACTAGGGTTGCCAACTGTCCCGTATTAGACGTAGACCTGCAATAAGAGCTGTCACAATATGGCAGACAAGTAGGCATTGGTCTAGCACCCTGAGCTTAAAGAGGCCTCTGGGGGATGATACTGATGTGGCCAAATTCAATGACCAAATGAAACATTTAGGGAGGTAAAATGACCGGCGTACTCACTCTACCCTGAACCTAACAATTCCCACCTGTGGCCTTATGCCTTTCCGTTTTGATGCTGCAAATGATTTTATCATTGATCAAAATACGCAGCATCTCAACACTTTGATTTATTTTCCTGCTTTTAAACACAAACTAAAGAACTACTTTAAGGAGTCACGTAACTGGTTTACAGAATGAAAGCATTGCTTCATTGTATGAATGTAAATTGTGTTGCCCTCTCCACATATTCCCCTTTTAAGTGTTTTAGTATTTTCAGTCTAACATTGTAAATAAGAAATTAATGCAGTAAAATAAAGGTTTAACTAACACCTGAACTCCTAAATCTTACCTCTAAACCAATAATGGTGTTTCACCATATTAGGATTGAGCTTTGATTCTTAAAAAGTTAGACATTTACCTAGAAAAGGTCCTAAAATTGTAAAGAAAAAACAGGTATACACACACACACACACACATGATTTTTTGCTTTTCTGTGGCAGATAATAATCAAAATGGAAAATTCAAACAAACAAAAATCTTGCTTCATGACTACAATCACTTGCGAGCAGATGAATTTGTACTCATGGAAAGTGAACCCGATCTTTGTTTTAAGCTCCTCATCACTGTCTCATTCATACGGCAGCCAAGGAAAACCAGCTGGATATTGCTGCATTAGTCTCCTCCGTCATGGCAACCCAAAGTAATCAACTCCGTATCTTCTAACCTTCCCGCTCATACACCCACTCCTCCCACCTGGCACCATCAAACGCCTCTCCCCATGCCTCGTAACCTCACAGAGAGAGCTCCTCCATGGCAACCCACAGGAATCTAATTCATATCTAATGATGCCAACCCTCCAAACCAGCCTACTCATGAAAATGAGATTGAAAATTAAATGAATTAATAGACAGGTGCAGCCGAGGATACAGATTTTGCAATTTCCCATGAGGAAATTGTTTGGAGATTGGCACTGACTGTGAGGACTCCAAAATCATTTTCTAGAATTTTTTATATCCATCTAAAAGGTTAATGATCAATCATGACATTTGTGCAGCTATAAGCATTGCAGAGTTTCAGAACATCAAGAAAAACAGAATAACTGACCACATTTAAAACAAGAAAATATGCGTTCATTTATAATGTAGCATCATTGATGTATTGATCGGTTTATGACTCACAGTCAAAATATGTTCATTAGTCTTGAATAAACAGACTTTGGTTCAAACCTAAATGTTTGTTGAAGTTGGGATTTGTAAAAAGTTTGTGAATTAAACAACCTCAATTTGGAGAATTAAGCCTCTTCTCTACTGTCAAGGCTCACTCTAATCATTTCATGTTGTTCAGTTTGACTCAAGTGTAGGTGTGTCTCACTCTGTGGATGTGACTGTGGGTAGGGATCATCACTGGGTGGCTTTGTCTGTTGTGGTCTTATCGTCTGGTAGTTGCACTTTTTTAATTTATCCCTGTATTGTTTATAAGTGCCAGTATACCTTGTCATTTCACACTGCTATATCAAGTTCATACTGAATGTGCTTGTCTCCTAAAATAGATAAGGGTTTGCACCTGTCTCCAGGAGGAGTTTGCCAGTTCTGCCTATAGGCTCAGTCAATTTACAGGCAGCACTCTGCTGATGTCAAAATCATCTGCGCCAAAAACAATGCAGGACTTGGTAATAGAGACACATTTGTCTGAGGCTGACTTGATAAGGAGGGCTTAAAGCCACGTTCAGGGGCTTTAGAGTTAATGCTGATGAATTGATAAACTAATGACTAGCTAATGGCTAGTCTGAGAAACACCAAGACTAAAGTGGATTGCTGCCTACTCAAAACAACCCCAAACCTCAAAAGTTTTAATAATGCATGGTTACCTACATTTGCAAGTGACAGCTGCAGCTAGCTGTATTTCTGGTGAAGCCTGGGGCACTCCTAGCAAAAACATAATAATGTTTGTAAAGTTCATAGCGTTTATAAAATAGGTTGTGCATGAATCTTTCTGATTTTCAAGACCTTTAGCCCTAGCACCACTTGGAATAGTTGTTTTCCAAACTTAGTTTATTCAGTGTGCATTTTACAAATAAATTAATAATTTCATAATGTTTTCTTAAAACATCACATTGGGCCTCATGCAAGAACCGTTCGTATGAACAGATTTGTTCTTAAGTTGTGCATACGAGTGATTTAGGAGAACTTGTGGCATTCACCAATTTTCTCATATTGTAAGATTTAAAGCCGACTTGGGACCTGAAAGTCCTTGGTTCAATTCCCCGCCATGCCCACATGTCGTGGTGTCCTTGAGCAAGACACCCAACCTCCCACTGCTCTCCAGGCGCTCACATAGCTGCCCGCTGCTCCACTTGGGTATTTCTCACGTGTGATGGGTCAAATGCAGAGCACAAATTTTGTCATTGCATGGGAACATGCACTGATGACCAACAAAGCACCTTTAACTTTATGTTGACAATAGGCTATTCTGTTTGAATTGGAATTATAATTTTAAGATGGACTAACAACATAAATTGATTACATTGCTTGTGTATAACACTACAATATTAATATGATGATCTCAGACTACAAACAAACTCCAAACAGAGCTTCCTCATCACGGAGCACAGCTCCCAGAAGCTTCTGCGATGACGTGCTGAAATGGGCAGGATAGAAGCGGGGCGGGGGTTGGGGGGGGTTCTTAAAGACACAGAGGCCAATTTCAAGGTATTTAGAGTAGGAGATGAAGAGAAGATAATAAGATGATAGGATTTAAACACATAAACAGCATTTTAATAACAACTTAAGGTGACATAGATACTTTATTGTGGTATAGAATTTAAATATGCCTGAGAAACACATAATATTGGCTCTTTAAATTTAAAATTAATATTGGTAACAAAACTAAACGATTTTGTTAGACTGATATCTTTCACACATTTATACACGCAGAGGAGAACAGTTTCAGTCAGATGTTTACGTAGGTTTGGTTTAAGCCTCTTGAAGCTCTGTATCCCGCCACCGTGTCCGAGCTCAAATCTTTATGAACAAAAGTCACCATGAGCTCTGTTATCTTTAAGTTCAGCTGGGATTTGGCTGATAATATTTGTGATTCCTTTGTTTCTTTTGTTTTGCTCCAGACAACTTGTTGTCAGGAGCTATCATTAGCACTAAACGTCACCCGAATGTAAACCTACGGCAAGCCAGGAGTGACACATGGAAACACGCAGCTTTAAAACCCATGGAGAAAAATCGATCTCATGATTTATGAATTGATATCCCCAAATTTGAATGAAAATTGATCCAGATCGATAAATCAATTTTTTAATCCAGCCCTAGTTATTTACACTCAAAATTTAAAATATTTGACCAAAGGAAAACTGGAGCAGGACTACAGAGTGAGATAAATATGATTTAGATCTTTATTTCTGTGACTGTATACGACCCAGAGGAGACATGACACTAACAGCAGTCATCTACTCATTCCTCGGCTTTAGCAGGTTTTTTTATTTCACAGCTGGCGCTGCTAAAAATGACAGATTTTCGTTGTTGGATCTCTGAAAGCAGAACTTCCATCTCCGAACTCCTAAAGTTTTTCTTTTTACTTTGCAATGTCATTATGAATGGACACTTCCTGGTATCTGGGGCAGGAAATGTCGCCTTATATGGTGTTTTTGGGGTGGTATTTATATTAATCTCTTTTCCTCATGCACGAGCACCTGGATATGCATTCATCAGTTTATGCTGCTCATTTACACACTTTCCCTGAAGACAGAAAAGTTTGTTGAATCTGAGGGGGCATGTTGGTATGAGCCCTTCATATGAACAAAAGTAAGAGAAATTTAGGATAAGAATATCCAAATGTTCTTGCATGAGGCTCAATGTTTCCTTTAAGCTTGCTTGCACAATATTATTTCATTGCAATACTGATGATGAAGTCACAAATTTAAGACATTTCTTGAAATGGTAAATGGTCCACACTTCCATAGGATGTTTTTAGCTCCTCTGGGTTCTGCTCTTTCCAATGTTGCTCATTCACACCCACACAGTCCTTTCTATACAGTGTATTTTACATTCTATATACATCACTTAAAGTGTTCACACTGATGAGCATATCGAGGACAGTGGGGGTTCGGTGTCATGCCCGGGGACATGGCACACTGAGAGAGCTGAGGGTTGAACACCAATCCTCTGATTGGAAGGCAATCTCCCCACCACTGGGCCAAAGCCACCCCCACCTCTTAGATGACCTTTAGCCCTGATTGTGGCTTTTTTCAGTCATTGAAGAACATATTGGAAAAGTGAAGGGGCTTTTAAAACGATGCCTTCTGTGTTTACTACATGAAGGACAATGCATTGTCAGTCAAAAGAACAGCAGTTATACGCTTTACAACATGGCCTCCAGTTCATAAACATAAAGGGCAAGGCAATGACACTTCCATCATAAACCACTATTATTTCTCCAGTTCTGGCTTGAAAATAATATTTTTCTGTCCTTAAATAAATCTAACTCTTTTAAGAGTTAGTTGATCAGTGCTGAAAATTTAAATAAACTGAATCTTTACATTAAAAAATAAAAAAATCCAGCACTCCTATTAAATATAAAAAACAACAGTAAGAGCTCCATTAACAGCTCCATTAGTAACATGCTGCACGCACACTTAGTTGATAATCTAACAAGAAAAATAATGTTTTATAACTTTTATAACCATTTTGTTATCTATCTTGAAATAAATTGGATCCAAAAGTTTATCAGTTGTAGACATACATCAAGTGATTGTTTCCTAAAGGTTTCATTATAATCTGACCAGTGGTTCATGAAATTTTCTGCTAAAAGAGTTGAGTCCAAATAATTAAAGACAAATTATTAATAAACAAAGCTCTTGTTCGATCTGTTCGGGATCTGTCTCAACTACGATTACACCAAATAAATAGCTTATTAACTGTGTAACTGAATGATTATTACCATTTTTGTATTTCTGAAGGTCAGGCTTTGACAGGCATCCCCAAAAACATGGACAATAGTCTGCCTTCTGGCTCAGGCCTCCCTTTAAAAAGAGATCTGTGATCTCAATAGGATTTGCCAGGTTAAATAATGGAAAAATAGATAAATAAATAAAGTTAGATTGACTCCAAAATTTTATCAATTACAAAATACTTTTACCTTTTGGTGTTGAGTGATAATATACAAATGATGTTGCATTGAAACTGCTAATTGTTCTAACAAATCTTTTTACTGGAATAAAGGTCTAAAACAATTTAAACAATGTTCAACTTGTGGGGTTGTTTCATTTCTAATTTTATCACAAATAAAATAGTATTTTAGTATGATCTAATCTTAAGCTTGTGCATAAAAAAAAGGAAATCATGCCTTTCAGGTTGCATTTGCTTTCTTCCAAACTATTTTTATAGAGAATCCTCAAATGCATTAAGATCTGTGAAGTGACAGTCAAGCTCTGTAAGTTCTAAAACCCCAGAAACCTGATATCCAAGCTAACTGAAGAGTCCTGAGAGGGGGGCGGGGTGTCACTGATGTCTGAGAAATGAAGTGATAGTGTAGATTCATCTGAAATAGGGACAGGGTAAAATACAGCTCGCCCCAAAATTGAAAAATTTTAAAGTGGGCTTTGTGAAAGTGAAATGTCCATTTTTTTCCCCAGCCATGGCAGGAGATGAAAAATGGCTGACAGGAGCGTTCTTTACATTGATTTCAGAGGATTCCGAAAAAGAATGGCTTCCATCAGTGGTACTGAGGGCAAACAAAGACTTTTTAGCCGTGGAGCCTACACCTAGAGATAAATGTTTGACTGAAGGCTATTCTCCCAGCTGTATGATCCTAATGATCTGTAGCCGTCACATTCCCATCTCTCTTGTGGTACATGAGGCCCTGTGACACACTCAATGCTCTGGTCTATCGGTCAGAGCAATCCTTTGTGTGGGCCCACCATTTTTCTGCAGGTCACAATGATGGAACAACAAAAAAACATTTTGTGTGTTGGGGGCGAAAGATTTGAACAACACACAGATCACATGACAGCTTAGATTTTAAAAGAATTCTAAACCAACTGAGATACAATCTACATTAATATTGCAGTTTATCAAGCCAAAGAGGATTTATTATGCTAATCTTTTAATCCTCAAATTGAGCTGTGAGCATGCTACTAAATAGGCAGGACACACACTTCTGGGCTTTTAGTTTTGTCATTAAAAAGAAAGGGTTGCCTTTTGTCAGTAGGTGTACAGTAGCAACTGCACATAAAGTCATGGCTTTATAACGTAACCGTCATTGCTTGAGGGAATGTTTATTGACTGTTGTATTATGTGCCAATGTTAGAAACAACAATTTAATATGACCTGTTCAGGGAGTTATGTATTTTCCAGGCATATAGTTTACCTTACTGTTATTTAACCAGGCGTTGAGATCACAGATCTCTTTTGCAAGGGAGGCCTGGGTCTGAAGGCAGCGCAAGAACAAGGAGAACATGCAAACTCTGCACAGAAATATCCCAGGTCCAAACCTGGGATCGAACCCAGGACCTTCTTGCTGTGAGACGTCAGTGCTAACCACTGATCCGCCATGCTGCCAAATATAAATTTCACTAAATGCCTTAAAATTGGCATCTGTCTCTTTAAGAACCTCCTACTGTTTCAGACACTCTCATTTCAGCACATTTTCACAACATGCCACTTACAACCTTTCATAAGAGTGTTGTAGGAGGGTATTCTCATTGGCATCTAAAAACCCATTTCTTTGATGAAGACATTTTTTTTAATCCAAAAAGGACTAGACTCAGAAGAGCAGACATGCAGTTCCACCGGGTCTGGTGGAGCTGTGTGGGGGAGGGGTGCTCTGTGGAGCGGGAGCATGACAGGCCAGAGAGAAGCTTTGTATCAGCAAGTGTTTAAGCAGCTTTGAATGGTTAGCACAAAAGATTCAAGGATTTCTCAAACATGTATGAATGAATCAAAGCAACACTGTGAGTATGTTTTCATTGAGGGAATGACTTTATAACATATATATAGCTCAAAAAAGTCAACTTTGCATAATACCTACTGTCTGAAAGTTTTTGTAAAATCTGTTCATGGAACATTTAGCTAACAACACAAATAAAGTTGACTCAAATAGTCAACAACAAACTTTTGAGAGGAACATCCTGCAAGACCTATAGGTGTTTAAATTACTGTATGTGTTGAAGATGATTCCCAGATACTACCACACCAGATTACACCTCAATATCTGTAAATTTACATTTTATAATGGATCAGGCTGATTTGCTACTCTAACCATATTGAATTGGACTCCAAAAAGTTAATATTTTGTAGAGATCAACCTAAAAATAATCTGAGAGTTTTAATAAAATCCATCCAATGGTTAATGTGGGATTTTGCTAACAGACAAACACAAGGACATACAAACACAGGTGTTTGTATTATTGGCCACCTTTTTTTTGTCTTATGAAATATTGGCCACCTTTTATAGAAGTGAATGATAATCAATACTCTCTACTTCCTTTTGCCATATCAGTGAGGAGCAAGCTGCTGCTGCCAGCTAACTGGTGGTAAAGAGAAATATATACGATATATGCTCAATTATAGACACTTTCATTTAAAAGAAATCACCACAGAAGTCAAACAAAACACAAATATGAGCTTTAATAGTGACCTTTGGCCACAGCATTCCTATTAGCGCTGCATGTTCCCTTTTCTGTTTCAGCAGAATATCACTTAAGGCAACAACCAAATGTTCCCAGTCATTAAAAATAAATCCATCTCTATTAGAAAGCGCAGCCAGTCTATCCCAGGTGAGGAATTCCAGCAAATCCACATCACTGTTCAGATTCGTAACAGAGCCTGACACAGCAGGATAATGATCCACAAACTTCACAGCACAAAGTGCATATGGGCTTGCTGGCACAGACAGCCTCATTAAAAAGCATTTGAATATCAATTTCATATTTTATAGTTAGATTTTTACATGCAGCTAAGTACCTACAATGTTGTATGTAAAATTGCAACATTCAACATATTTGGTATTAAGCAGAGTATGGATCAGATTTTTTATAACCCACTTTAAAATATGTAGAGTTGTGTTATTGCCTTTTTCTGTCTTTTAGTTAAATATCTCATGAACAAAAGGATGAATCGTAAGGAAAATCTCAAAAAGTAGTTATTTAATAAATATACATCTTCAACCGATTAACATTAACATTTGGAGTCAACCTGACTCAAGATGGCCACTATAGCTAATCGAGATTAGAAATTGTAAAAGATTGTCATATAATATGTTGTCATTATCTGCTGCAAGACTCAGCTCTGTTTGTCTGCCATTGGCTGATGTCTGAACCTCTCAAAAAGCCTTCATTTGATGTGCAGTGCATCTATAAGTCATTTCCTTTTGGAGTCACGTTGATTCAAGATGACCACCACCGCTGATCCACTATAGCATGAATTACTATAACTCATACAGTTTTACAGATAATGAGCTCAGATTTGGTGTGGCAAGAGCACAGGAGTGTCACATCCTGGTCCTCAAGGGCCACTATCCTCCAGGTTTCTCTGTTTTGATATTCATGATTTGCATGAATGGGTGATAAACAGGCTTCGACAGAATTTGAAGAGGCAATTCAATCACTGGATCAGATGTGTTTGAGTGGAGAAACAAGGAAAACATGCAGGCTAGCGGCCCTCTGGGACTAGAATTTGACACCTGTGTAGCTGAAAGTGTCAGAGTTTTGGAGGTTTTGGGGTTTTCGTGTTTTCTTGTTTGATACACCCTATTTTTCAGTATTCATTTTATCTTGTTTATTTCTGCCACAGTCCCCAATTAGAGATGGGGCAAAAGGCTCTTTGAAGGGTTCCAACTCTTGACAAGTTATTTCTTTCATCAAGACATTTGATTTATAATGAGCTATGTGATCACATAGGGATATACGTCATCATGTATGGTGTACGTGATGACGTGAAGCTCCTTGTTTTAAACGTTTGCACAGGAAAAGGCAATATGAGCTCTTTTAAATAAGCATATGCACAGTTTATTACTCTTTCTGTAGAATACAGGGACAAATCCAGCTGAGAAGCGTAACAGAAGATTTTTAATTACCCTGGCTGCCTTTATTGGCCATTTTGATTAGGCCCTGTACTTCCATTCGACTACAGGAGAACCTTGGTAAATGACAGCCCCTCAGACGTCTTCATGTCAGCAGCAGAGTCATCCATCACCTTTCATTGCAGTGTGAAAGTGGCTGACGTGCCACCTCTGTCTGTGATGAATGGAGCCTGTCACTGTACCGCCAACCTCCTTTATCTGCCGAGGCAGGACAATCCCTCTAGATCTACCTATAATCAGTTAGACCCCCTGTGATCCTCAACAAGACCCCCAACCCCACATCTATTCATGCGTAATGTCAGATAAGAAATTGTTTGTACAATTTATAGGTTAGGTACGTATAGTTCTTGTGAAAAATTACAGATCTCGTAGCAGGCTCTGTGTTTTCTTCTCCCATATTTCATGAGATAGATAGCTTTTTGATTGATTTGATTGCTTATTTAACCTTGATAGAGACAGCACAGACGTGTTCAACTGAAAATGACTGAAAACAGACATGAAACTGTTGTCAAAAGAGGAGGAATAATGATATAAGGGAGATTTGGACTCATGATGCGTTCTTTGTCTCTTCTTGAACAACACAACCTGAAAACACTGGCTCAAATAATTTACACAAAAAAAATGTATTTTGTTGTACAGAGTCCACCGCCACCAGCACATTTAAACATACTGAGATGCCATCTTTCCTGTTGGGACTGAGATTACATTTGCTTGATTTTTCTGTGATAAATCGTGATCATACATCTTGGAAAAATGAGCAAGGCATGTAACTTTCTGCAGCTCTTTATCTAATTGTATTTCCAGCTGTTCCTTTCCATAATACAGCAGTCCATCAAAACATACTCATTTTTTGTTTGTTTTGCTTGCTGCAGCTTTACTGGTCTGCGGCGTTATTGGTCTGAGAAATTGGGCAGACAGCAAATAGGGACAAGCCAACAAGCAGGTGAATATTTTTTCTTGCCAGACCTTTTGTTAGTTTGATTTTTGGTTTAATGTTTATTTTTATTGTATAGTTTTTCTTGAGATGCATTATGACTTTAGAAGTATTACTTACAGTGTATTGAAATAAAAAAAAGAAAAAAAGTGCCAGTACTCCCATCATCACACACTCACCACCCCAACCCCCAGAAATCAGGTCTAAATTTTGCTCATATTTCTAAAATTTTTCTATGTCACTTTTGTGAACATTGATTTGCAATGAAATCTACTTAAAATCTTCACATTAAGGCCTGTAATCTTATTTAAAGCAGGTTTCTTAACAAGCACTACAGAAGTCCAGAATTCTATTCACTGCTGATCAAAGTGGAAATGTTGTTTTTCCCAAAATGTGTTTTGTGTGTTGCTAAATTTCATGCCAGCAGATTTATTGTGTACATACAGTACAGTAGCAGTCCTCTCTCTCTGCCACAGAGACACTGACATATTTTAAATTATTTATACATTCGGCCTGAATACCTATATATATTGACAGGTTAAAAGCTAATCTGAGTGAAGTCAATACCAAAGTAAAATTCTGCGCTTCAAAAACAACTCTAGCCAAAACAAATTCTTATTTTATGCAAATGTAATTTTATAAACATTCAGACCACCATCAGTTTCATCTGACAGAAACAGTAAGATGTTTCTGTCGCAAATGACCAAGGGTGCAATTTAACTTATTAACCTGTGCAGACTGACAGGCATAATGTCTTAAAAAGCATAACCAAATTAAATTAAGGACTAGTCTTGAACCTTGTGGAGTGAATTCACACATTTGTATGTAAATCTATCAATCTGATTCTTATTTACCTTCAGCAGACATAAATTTTGTAATTGTAAGTATTATTATTGGAGTATACACAAAAAGAAAATCTCACTATATGGAATGAGATAGATAGATAGATAGATAGATAGATAGATAGATAGATAGATAGATAGATAGATAGATAGATAGATAGATA
>JARVGW010000002.1:22301025-22323528 GCA_031762495.1 Anablepsoides rubrolineatus | reverse complement strand
ATAGATAGATAGATAGATAGATAGATAGATAGATAGATAGATAGATAGATAGATAGATAGATAGATAGATAGAGAGATAGAGAGATAGATAGATAAAATATAGTTATGTTCTACGTCTGATGTAAAAGGTAACTCTCCAAGGGTGTAACCAGGAAGAGAAATACATTATAAGGTCAATTCATTATTATAGAAGTCAGAAGTGTTTTAGTGTGTTAGTGTTTTGCAGACTGTCTGCTCAGAGCAGGCTGCTGTGTTTTGTTTTAGTTTGAGCCCAAGGTCTTCTCTGAGGCCTGTGCAGGGTGCTGTACTGTGCACCTGATTGGAGTCAGAAGATTGAGAATAAATTTTTAAGAAGAAATCTGGGGGGGGGGAGTCTGTCGTCTATGGACATGAAAGCACCTGCTGCGAAGCAGGAGGAAAGGAGAGCGGAAAAAGTTCAAAATTTATTTCTAGCGGCAGAACAGGTTGGAAGATGGCTATTTGATGGTATTTATTGTTTTTTTTAAATCATGCAAAAGGTACATGTTAGATAAATTTGAAAATTAGGTTTTGAAAAAATCCGTAAGACTTGAAAAATCTGTGAGATTGCTCTATATGTCCGTATACCTGCAAAATAACGTAAAATCCTTATAACTTACGGATAATCCGTACAAGTTGACATGTATGATGATACTATCAACCAATTTGCACTTGCAAATATCCATATTATCCCGTGGGTAATAGGTAAACAAACACATTATGAAAATTTGAAAGTGCTGAATTTGTTCATAAAATAAGGCTTTCATGAGCTACCTTGAAATAGGCCCCAGTTGTATAACCAAAGTTCTTCAATCTGGCATGAAATAAATTAGTTTTTTTTCCAAATCAGGTCACTGAAAGACCCTATGTTTTCTCTTATATTCTGCATATTTCCATTATGATCCTGCTACAACAACCAGTTATGGCATTTCTAAATTTCATTAAGCCCAAAAGGTACAAAACATTAAAATGATCAAGATGTTTACACCTACCTCAATGGATTAGTAAGCACAACCTTACAGGGTATATTAGCAGCAGATTTTTAGACATACTCTGAACAAATCTAGAAACAATGCATGGACTGACCCCAAATAAAAATAATAAGCAACAGTGTGTCCACAGAAATCATCTCAGTGAGTTATCTGCCGCTATATTCCTCCCATCATTAATGTCTCAATGCAAACATACAGTAGTGTCACTGCCAATAGAAATGTCAAGGGTAAGGTTTGGCATGACAGCAAGTGTGACAGATCTGAGGGGATATGGGCTCTTCTCCGAGAACGGCCTAATTTATCCCCTCGATAGCTCTTGAACTCCTAATGAAAATCCCTGCAAACAAGTCATCAACTTTAGATTTTTTACCTCCAACAAGCTGTTAAACATTCCAGTGGCGTAACACCTTCATAAAAAAAATACAAAGTAAATAATTTTGTCTTTTTTCTACTCTCTCATTTTCTAACATCACAGACAGGATGCATTCATTAGTGTCCCAATGGTTAAGACAGCTGTTAACCTGGGCAAGCTCAACGAACAGCCTCTATATGACTTGAAAAATAAATAGCCACACTAGTGCTGCCAGGACAATAGATCATAGGAGGCATCAATAAATAATTACATTTAAATGTCTCTTAATGAGTGGACTTTGCTGACTGGGCTGATGTTTATGGCCTCTGATGAAACTGCGTGCACAAGGCATCCATAATACAGAATGTCATAAAAGACTTGGCCAGTTAATGGCTCTCAGTGCTCTGACTGCCATGATAACAGCATCCTCAATTACATGCTGATGATGTGTTACAACTAGATATGCAAACACACTGATATTTCCTCAGAAATGTTTGCTGCCTCAGCACTGCGGCATTGCCCTTGTTAGTTGTTGTAATTATGCAAATTAATATATACAGTTTGTTGTCAGAAAAAGGTTTAGATTAAAAAAATCCAATCTTGTCAATGACATTATGCACAGTCTCATACAATGTTGGGATATCTTGTGAGATGTGTTAATGCTCAAAGTATGTGTTGTGAGTTAGCCTCAGCTACTACCACATACAACTTTTAGCTCAATAGCTGTAAAACTGACTAAGTTGGAGGCATTTATGTATTTTATTTAAGCTCAGTGTGTGGCAGCCATCCTAAATTAGGATGATTCTAAAGATAGTCCGTTGCAGATAGACACACCCTTTGCTTTGAGTGGCAAGTGATAAAAATCATAAAAATAGTTTGTTTAATTTCTTGAGACTGATTTTTGTATGTTTAAAAGAAAATGTTTTAGTGGGTGAAAATAGGTCTGCATGTTGTGTCTAACTGGGTGAAACGTGCTTAGTATTCTGACAAAAGGAGTGGCTGTTTTAATAAATGGGTTCGGGGAACTGAGCATTTGGTTCAAAGAACAGGGTTCAGTGTTTTAGCAACTGAGAAAAACTGTAAAAGGTAAATTCTGCAAGATATGTCCCCTTTAAGGCATGCATGATGCAACTTTGTTGCACATTACACTTGCCTGTGAAAGTACATATTCAGAAATACCTGAAACCATCTGTATACTCTTGAACTGGCACTGATGATAGTAACCAAGCTGAATTGGACATATGCTTGGGTTTGTAGTTTGGAACCAATCATAGCACAACCATACATATCAAGCTACAGACTGTCAAGAAAATTCACAGATTTTCTCACATTTTGTAGGTATACGGATGTTAAAATAAATATCAGATTTTTGTAAACCACAGTTTCAAATTTATTTTATGTCTCAAAGCCTGTAGAACATAAAAAACAAAGTTAAATAACCATCTCCCAACTTGCTTTACTGATAGAAATAAGTAAGTTCTCCACCTCTCCCCATCCTTGTTTCCTTGCCAGTAGCATTTTATAAGATACTAATTTGCTGTAAAACTTAACATAAAAAGGCTTTGAGAACCATAAATGTACCATTTGATTAAATTACTACAATAGACCAAACTTTAGAACTAATGCAAATTATCCACAAGTGATCCAATTAAATGAACCATTTAAAGTTCCATCGTTTTGATAAATACAGCTGCTCACTGCTTACTGTTTCTGATGTCAAATGTTGGTTATCTGTGTGTGTCTGTGTGCAAAAAACACACACCTCTCTTCCTGCACAGTGATACCTGGCAGACATACACATGACTGAGGAAACAAAGAATGTTTAATCCAAACGTGTTTCAGAGGGATGCTGTGGGCGCAATGCTCCTTGAGGTACACTGGCCTCTTATCTATACGGCTCCTCCTTAATTATTCATCAAGGTGTAAAAGTGTGTGTATAAGTGTGTGTGTGTGTGTGTGTGTTGGAATGGTTCTTATGTCTGGGGCCTGGGAGGCTTTGTGAAAAGATGAGCATGACATGGTACATGAAACAGGTGTGGCGGTGGCACCACACAGCATGTGGCCATACATGTACACACACACACACACGGGTAATTACATGCACATGTCAGTGGGAGCCAGCTGTGCGTTATAAAACACATACCCATCAGTTTGATGGTGACACGCACAAAACGAGCGCGAGGATCTGAGAAGACAATAAGGTGACTGCCGGTGGAACTCTGTTCCTCTGATTATTTTTGGTACACACACACACATACAGACACATCCACGTCTACACAAACAAACTTTTGTTTCCTACATTTATCATCATGAATAATTAATGCCAGTGTTGTGGGACTGTGCGGATACCAAAGTAGCACCATGCTGGTGATTAGAGGGGAAGTGCAGAACTCTGTTGCAAAGAAATCTCGCTGAGACAACAACAACAAAATGAGAGGAGAAGAAAAAAATACTTTAAACTGGTGCTGAACCGATTCATCTGTTTAAGCGGTCAAAAAACAGCCCTTAAAGCCATTTCATGAGGGGAAAACACTGTCTGCCTCAGGAACTGACCTTGTGACTGTCAATTATTTTCATTTTCAACAACTGAGAGCTGTGACAGATAATCCAGTAATCAGATAATTGTCTAGTTAATGCAGTTTTTTGAACAGTGAGATAGAAATATGAGATTTATTAAAAACCACTCAACTGAATATGAAAAATCTTCCTTTCAGTGCCTCCTAGTGGTAAAATAAACAACAAATCAAGAAAAAAAAACAAAAAAACGGATTAAAATCACAGTTAATTAATTTCGATTAAAAAAAAATGGAAGCAATTTTAACAATTGAGCTTTACAGTAATGTATGTTAATGTAAAACATCATAGATGATTGATGTGAAGATGGGTCTCGGTTGAGATAATGGGCTCCTCTCAAACAGAGGTTAAAACCGTTCCAACCCCCTCCAGTGAAACAGAATGCTCCAAAATACTTGATGACTCTAATTACTCACTTTTTCCATTGTTTTGTTCTTTTAAACCAACTTAATAGCAAAACTAAATTTGTAGATTTGGCTCTGCCTCAAATGCATTTTCATTCCACCATCCAAATTACATACAATGTTGTGAAAGAAAACTATTTTGGAATGATATTCAAGAAATTCTAATTATATTTTACCCATTTTGCCCACTATTATCCACAGATAGATGGAACATCTGTTTTAATTGGATTGTTTAAAGCCTTTGAAGAGGAGCTCTGTGAAAGTATTATAAATGATTAACATCTTACCTGTTGTAGATAGTTATTTTAATTGGCTAGATTTGTAAAAACAGAAAAATGGGTTTGTGAGTTACAAGTATTTTGTGCAGGGCCAAGACCAAATTACATTGGTGCTGTCTTAAAACAACTCCAGATTGAAATATCTTTATGTGGTTCATTCACATTACAACACATGGACATCAGAGGGGGCAGTGCCACTGGATTGGCAGACTGAGGTGGTGGTTTCCTTCTTCAAAAAGGGGGACTGGAGGTTGTGATCCATGGTGGCATCACTCTCCTTAGCCTCCTCGATAAGGTCTATTCAGGGATACTGGAGAAGAGAGTCTAAATGATGGTCGAACCAGCACCCCATCTTGCTCCAAGTTCTGGTGACGTCATTGGCTGAAATTATAATTCATAATATCTCAGAAACGAAAGCAGCACAAACGAAAATTTTAACGGCACAAACCAGCACAAACGAAGCACTAACAGTGCAGCGTATTTGCAGGAATTTTTCACGTGGGTGGGGTGTCAGCTTCACGCAGCTTCACTAGGCTTCTCAAGTGGTCATGCAAGTTTGCCAATCCAGTCTACATGTGTTTTACTAACTTGGAGAAAGCATTTGACCTTAAGGTACAGTATGGGGTGCTCTGTGAATATGGGATTGTGGATCCATTGTTATGGGTCGTTCAGTCTTTATACAATCTGTGTGAGAGTTTGGTTTGCATTGCTGACAGTAAGTCTACCCCTTCGAAGTGAGAAGCTCTCTGTTTACTGGTCGGTCTACAGTCCTACCCTCACCTATGCTCACAAACTTTGGGTCGTTACCAAAAGAATGAGATTATGAATATAGGCGGTCTAAATTAAGTTTTAGTAGTAGGTAGGTAGGTAGGTAGGTAGGTAGGTAGGTAGGTAGGTAGGTATGTCACTTGCTATTATTGCTTTTAGTTTTGCTTTATAGGTTAACTATACTTGTACAGCTAACCACTGCTATTTATTTAAAAAATGATTCACATGTAACTGATTTTCCAATGCAAAAATGATGACTAAAAGTTTTATAAAATAGACATGTATATGCCGCTATATGTTTTTCTTTTCTTTAACTTGCTTTTAGATGCCAGCAATCCATTCTTTTGGCTCTAGCTTATGCAAACTGAGGCCATTCCAAGAGCTATCTACAACAGGTTCCCAGTAAGATATTCATTTTTCAAAAAAAACTTCCACTTTAACATGAACATATTTTTAATAATACAAGTGTATATCAACACCCAGAAGCTACATTTAAGGATATTTCAATTATTTTTCCTAAGGCACTATTTGAGTGAGAATTTACTAACATCTCGTATATTCAAGAGAACAAAAGCACTGAGACACGCACAGAAAAAGCAATATCTGATGAATCAAAGCATCATATTTGTATTCTACTACTGTTATTGGTTTGTAGCAGTTACATTTACGGGGATATGCAGGTTTATTGTGAAATGATTTTGTGATCTAATATTTATTAGTTATCACTCTGCCACCATAGTTCACCATCTTGAGTCGTGCATGCAGTCCTTTGCTGAACTCTATCATCCTGCAGATGATTAGCTCCTCTGATAGCATTAGGGTTTTTACTTAAATGACTCTCATTGAGAGGAAGAAAAATGAAGGATAATAACTTTTGAGAATACATCATAATCTAACATCAAAGAAAAAAAAATCTGAAATTGAAGCTAAGTCTGCCATAACTCATTGGGCTGAGAGATGCAACGCAATTTTCTCTCCGCAAGCAAATGATGTTTAATAGTTTCTGTTGATAAGAGCATCATGCTTTCATTTGTGTCACTGCTGAGTGTATAAATTATTACACACAGCAGAAGGAGTGAGAGTGCACTGCTGTGGGTTGTTCGAGTTTCACGTTGTGACAAAAAACATGTGCTGGGAGGATAAACTACAAGCTTGTCTGGTTATAGACAAGAAGGGGTTACTTACACTTCAGTCAGTCTGAGGGGTAACCCCGCCCCCCCCTTCCACCATCAAACTCTATTAAAGGCCTAGCGCTCATAAATGGAATACATAATGCTGACGCCTTTTCATGCCAGAGTTTTAAACTTAAATTGTCATGTACTGAGAAGCTTGTATGATGTTATTTATTCAGTACAAATATGTTGAGGATGACTCAACACATTCTCTAAAGATTAAATATTAATAAGAAGTGGCTATAAATCTAATAGTTGGTTTTTGAGTTTCATTAAATTTTATACAATGGTTCATAAAATATTTTACCGACAATGTTGGTGTCAACAGTTTATGCCAATGTTTTGGGCAAAGATGCTTGTTTTTAATGAGTAGCTCTCAGAACATGTGTTGAGGAAAACTCTCAGCTACCCTCAAACCAAATGTTAGAACAATATCTATAAAACTGACTGAAGTGGCTAATGTTGATTTGCTGTCATGGCTAACATAAATTTGACTATAAAAGATAACCACGCCACCCTTTTCCTCTAGCGCCTCTACAGCACATTTCAACTTGGCTCTCAATGGTTCCAAAGCTTTTCCAGAGCTGCATCTTCACAGCTACATCTCAAGAATAATGGACACACTTTTTATTTTGGACAGAAAAGACAGATGGTTTGAGAAGGATGTGAAGAAAGCTATTTTTGTCAAACTAAAAAAAACAACTTTAAGACGTCAACTTATAACAACTCACAATACAGCAATAGGTTTGATTCCCATTCAGTTTCATCCCAGTTCACGTCTTTATGTGATCAGGACATTTCTCCTGTGAACCAGGCAAACAAAGAGCCTAACGACTCTCCAATTATTAGACGGGCAAGTACTTTCAGGTTAATCCACATGTGAATCTAAGCACTAATGAGGCCTCTCATGCAGGTCTATAAAGCTTGGAAGGCCACACATTGCAGAAATTTTGAGTTGAGAAAGGTTCCTGGACAGGAAGTGAAACATTTTCAGCTTCAGAATAAAACTCCAGTAATTTTGTTTTTAACTTTTTTTTTTTTTTGGATTGACCTGGATGACTGAGAATCTTCACCAGTTTATGTGTTGCACTCTCAAGTATGTGTTTTGAATAATTCTCTACAACAACAAAAAAAAAAACACAAATTGCTGCTCAATATCTGTAAAATTGGTTGTTGTAGACATTTTAGTGTTAAGGTCAGTTGACTGTAGTGCCCATCTTGAATAGGGTTCAATCTAAACATGATTTTGTTTTGTGTAAATATATCCAATGAGAGTTATACTAACATTTATCCACTGATGAGCTATTTTGTTATTTCTACACAGACACACATGAAAATCTGATAATAAAAATGTATGAAGAACAGTGGATTAGATCAGCCATACATCAGTAGAGGTGTGGGTGCCAGACTCAAATAAGGTGGTCAAATTCACGTTAGGAGAACTCAAAACACCCCTGGATCTGACCCCTGGAACATCAATCAATATGTGATCATTAGACATGCTCCCCCTACACAGAGACAAGCTGAAAGTATATCAACCAGGCAGCCCAAGAGACTCTTTGGATGGTAGTGCATCCCTGAGACAAGTACAGACAGAGTAAACAGACTCATAAAATCCCCATAGAAGAGCCAATTATGACCAGAACCTGACATCTCGTCGTCATAAAAGCTACAGGAAGCCGTAACTATTGGACAGAATGTGAAATACAACCAGTTGTTATTGCCACCCATTTGTGGCGATTAAAAGCCACCCAGGAGACCTGCAGTGTGGGGTAAGGAGGGCATTTTAAATGCCTCACCTCACCTCATGGCGAAGCTTTGGGAGGGCCACTCCGATGGGAGCTCCCTGTGCCAAGCAGTTTTCTCTGCAAACACCTGATTTATCATCAGCTAATGTACCGGCCTCTCCGAGCCCCCGTGATTGGCCCTCACTGACAGAAACCTGCTTTATTACAATCTGCACTGGCATCAAAGACCAAGCTGCTTGTATTATTCATAAGATCACCCACATTTCCTCATCGAAACATGAGCTACATTATGCAGAGTGCAAATGCAGAGCTGATTTATGACTCTTGGATGTGTACAAACATACGCGCGAAGAAGATGGAAAGACCCTTGAAATAATGTGGCATTGCAAAGCAGAAAAATAAGACACGCAAGATGAAACTGGAATAAAAATTCCCCGAGCCGCTATAATGATGAATCACACTTGTGCCTGTTTCGTGAAGCACGCTTTCTCCTCCTTCTGACTCAAAGCAAACGCTAGCCTCAAGTCAGTTCTCACCTGCAGGACATGCAGTAATTGTTTGGACACAGACTCCTTTATGCTTTTGCATAAAAATAGAATCACTATCTCTGTTCCTCCTTCTCCACACAAACGCAGCTACAACACACACATGTGCAGCTAAACACTTCAAATCACTCTCATCAGTAATTTGCGCGGGTGTCTGAGGCTCTGATAGTCCAAGACTATTGATTTTACAATGCAGCCGCATCCAGCGGTCATTAGGAGGCTAACCGGAGAAAACCAACTTGAGTCTATTGAAACTTAATCAAGATCTGCAGGCTAATAGGGAGAACAACAGGAGAGATTGTCATGGCTCTCCCAGTGGGTTAGTGTGGCTGGTGGAAGTTGTTTCAGAAGTAAGAAATAAAAAATCAAAGTGTTTCTATCAATAATCAGAAGGATGCATTGGAGCAGAGTTCCTCATAAACTTATTTATGTTTCTCTAAGCCTTTGTGCAGGCCAGTATGTTGAAATGTGAGAGTCATGTGTAAACCTGAGAAATCAGAGGAGAAAATCAAATATGAGAAGGAGGACAACAGCTCACTAAAACTATTGGCCTATCCTTAAAATAATGTACATCACTTGCTACCTTTTATGCCAGTTTTTAAGTAAAGTCATCTTATAAGAAGAAATATAATAAAAGCAGTGAATAAGTGAAATTTATGAGCAAAGATAAGCTATCTTGTGATATTGTGAGATCTGACAAAGATGTGTAAACAGGTATACATTAAGGGTGACGCTCATCCTTTAACATGACAAATCTGATCTCAATGTCTGACAAAATGAACGAGTTTTAGCTATTTTTGTGTTTACTAATATGTATTAGCTGTGGCAGCCACAACTGTTTTTAGCTGTACAGTTAATTATTACTGTCTGAGAGTTTTATTAAATTCCATCCAGTGGTTCATGAGATATTTTAATTTTTTTTTACAATTGCAAGAGTCGCTCGGTTATGGTGGCCATCTTTGAATTGGATTGAAAGTTTATCAGTTTTAGATGTCCATTCACTGATTCATTTCTGGGAGTTTCATTAAAATTTGTCCACATGTTCATGTGATGTTTTGCCAACAGACAGAAAAACACACACATACTGTATACAGAGCAAAAACATAATATCAGCAACGGATTCTGTTAGATATTAAGAGACAAAACTGAATTTTTTTTTCTCATTCTTTTATACAGATGGTAACAAAATTCAGTGCTGAAAACAATTGATTTCATACGTTTCTAAACAACTCCTGAAATTACATATTAATTTTAAGCATATAGGTTTTACAGTCAAACTCATTCACAGAGGATCACTCCTGAAAATCACACCTGAAACAAATGAACAAAAACAAATCAATGAGGAACAGATGTGGCCATCACATCCAGGCATGAAGTCATCATGAAGTAATTCATCTCCATCCTCCACAATTATCTTCAACACCTAATAAACAAAATGTGACAACATCCCTAAACAAGAGCTACATGTGCACATACTGCCATCTGCTGGTGAGACCCAGCTGTTACAGAAATCACACGTTTTCAGTTGCAGTGAAGCTGGAAAAACACAGTTACTGATTTAAAACCAATGTACAAAAAGCCCTAGCCAATACAAGACTGACTTTGATAAAAGGTCATAGAAAACAAAACAAAAAAAAGTCAGAAGTCAGTAAAAATGTAGTTGAATGAAATAAAATCACCAAATGGCTGAATGAATATTTAATTTATTATTTTTTTGCTTATATGAAAGTTTCTTTTTAAAATCATTTATGAATTCACTAAAGTAATTTAAGCAAATCTCCCTTGTTGGGTTTGGGACCCCAGTGTGGGTCACAGAAATCCTGTTGGAGGTCCTGAGATGATTTCACAAATGATGGTTTATTGGCATGTATTTTTTATGAAAAAGGATTAGGGTCACAGAGCCAAAATAAATGTTTTTTTCCTTGAGTGAGTTTGAGTGAGTTTGGACTTTCTTTCCAGATATCTAAGAATAAACTAGAACTCAGGAAAAAAAAATGTTTTTTGCTCTGTGGCTTTAATCTTCCATATTTAGCCATACTTGTTACAAAAAATGAAAATAAATAGTCTCGTCCCAATGATGTCATTGTGTTTCTCTTTTTATATACTTTTTTTAGCACTTTTTGTGTGGTTTTAAGAAAGAATTTGTGGGGTTGCAAGTTTTTGCTGCCTTTGTTTTGGTGGTCACAGATTTTATTGTTTGGGACCCACTGCCTGACAGGGAGACCCCTGATGTTTCTTATTATGTTAGCTTTTAGATTAGCTCCTAAGCCAGAAATGTCAGACTCCCAAATGTTTTAAACTGAAATGTAGATGACAGCTGCTCACCAATCACACCACACCAAAAAATACATAAAAATAAAAAATACTATATTTGCAGGATAATTCAGGATGTTTCAGAGCACTAAAGTGTTTGAGGTAGTTCAAAACTAAATATAATTTTGCAATTTTGAATGTGTAACTCTATTTTATTTGCCTTTAAAGTTCTACATTTATTAATCTAATGTGCTACTTTTTTTTTAATGAGAGAGTTAAACAATATGAACTTAGTGTGTTTTAAGCTGCAGAGAAACAGAATCCAATCTGGAAGTCAGTATTATCAGATGTAATGAGTCTGACATGGTTCTGTGATAGAGCAGCCATATGGAGATGTGCTACCAGCACTGCTGCCATGACCTCAGTGTGCTGACTCTGCACTTGTTCTGCGGGCCAACACATCTGGCTCACGTTTGGTGGTAGTTACACAAGCACACGCAGACTGCTCACAGCCTTTACATGATGGATATCAATTTGCAGGAAATGAGGCAGAGAGGAACACAGCAAATGTGCACGGTGAAAAGTCTCCTGCCCACGTTTAAGCAAACCATTAACCTTTACTGATGAGCAAGTTTGATATTCACAGTAAGAATAAAAAGGAAGAATAAAAACTGGCCAATATTTATTTATTTATTTTTAAATTCGAGTTCATTTCATGTCAACTAGTTTTCTTTTGTGCAGGTAGAACCATCTGCTTTTCTGCAAAATTGTCTTTTTAGAGCTCCAATGAAAGCTAACAATGATCAGCCTACAATAATATCAAAACTGAATTTGTGAATTATTCAAACATTTTTTAGCTTTAGATGTAGTAGTCTTACGTAATGGTAATGTCAAAACAGAAGAAGAACAAAAAGCTTGAGAAATACCAGGGGTTATAAGGAGAAATAAAGAAGTTGTAGAAAGTCGATGTCTCTGTGGTCCCAATGGTCACTGAAACATTTGGGACCTCAAAATATTGCTGTGTTTTCTCAGGATGGTAAACTGTGATGAAGTGAAGATTCAACACAATCTGTTGGTTTCCTTAGATTGATTGCTGTTTGTACAGCGCCTGAAGCAATTATTGTGACTTAGTGCTGTATGAATTGAACAATATGTAATATATGAACTGAACTGAAGTACTGTGGCTCCAACAGATCTGAGATTTATTTCTAAAACAATGCAGTCCTTGGAACAGATAACACACTATACAACCCTCAAGCTCCCAGACCTCTATTGAGGACCTGATTCTGAACTTTAAGTGAAATGGAACCATCCATGTGAAAAAAGCAGGGTAAAAGTTTTTTTTCATACATATAGTCCAACTAAAACTATACTAAACAGACTTCTTCCCAGGGTCAAACTAACAAATCCAACAGCCTATTGTTTTCCAAATGAACCACACATTCATCATGTCTCCAGATATAAAACAAATTGACTCACAGCTTAACCTCAACAACAACCCACAGAGGTGAGTGCTGGCCTTTGAAATGAAAAAGGGCAGATAAATAAAAGGGGGTAGGTCTGTTTAGATCCATGTCTTGGCAGCTTCAAAGGGTCATGGCAGGATTAGCAATTACTCAGCATGCACCTGGCATATTACACAGGCTTTTATTCTGCTCACCTCCCAAATGTGCTGCTCCTCTGGTGTAGTGTAAATGTTTTTCCTACTGTATGACAGCATCTGCCCAGATGTAATTAACCCCTGATCCTGCTGTTAACAAAAAGCAAAGGTGGGTATTATTTATTCTGCATTACATTCTGCAGATGTTGATGCATAAGCACTATGTAGTCCTGATTTTAATAAGAAATTATGGAGGGTTACAGGTGAAAATATTCAACTGTGAATTAATATTTGAGAAGAAAATCTAAGACACAAGTTTAAGTAGCCATCAGGAGTTAAGTATTTGTGCAGGACTGTAAGGCTTTTTATTTATTTTGTTTATAATCCCACAAATTGAGAATATATTCTGATTGTTTAATTGTTTTTTTTCCAATCTCAATGCTGCCTGAAAGAGGTATAGTAATATTTTGCTCAGCTTGTATTCAATGATTGTGAGGAGCAGTGGAGGTTCTCATCAGAGAGCACTATAAAAAATTACCCCTGCAAGCCCTTCGCTATAATTGAAATTACTTCAAAATCAACTGTCTCCTGGCCTCAATGTGGAAGGTCTAGCCACAACTTTACATAATTTCACCCCCATTTCAAGCTGAAAAGAACCATGATGATAAAACTTACCACTGTAGCATTTATGTCCATTACACACACAGCTGGCTGTTTACTAATGTCAACATGCTGACTCAGACCTTTTAGAGTAATTTATCTGTAACAGCTGCAAGTTAAGCCACATGTTTATCCAGCTATGAGAATACCAGTCGAACCGTGTGAGTTCAAAAGGCATCAGAACAGTGACTAAGCAAAACCCCAGCTGGTAGTAAAGATGGGAACAGAGGGGGCGAGTGAATCTGACTTTTACCACAAACAATAAGTCATGGTCTCAATTGTTTGGTGGCACTCCTCTGAAGATCACATCCTCGCATGACATCAACTGCTGCTTGGATTTCTGCATGTTTCTAAGAAAAAGTACTTTCAGACTAAGAAAAAACTTTAACCTGGAAATTGTGTTCCCTCAGTCTTCAAATTTATACCTTCTAAGACATTTGGTACTTTTCCAGATGTTGGTTTGTAAATTTTAAGTCAAAAGTCAGGAGTTTATTTTTCGTAAAACTGAAATTTATTTACCCTTCCGCAAATCGCCACCTTAGATCTGAACAAGAGGGTTGCTTCTCTGCGGCTTTATGATGCAGGAGGGAAGGTTCTGACTGTTGTTTGTGCTTATGCACTAAACATCAGTTCAGATTACCCAGCTATTTTGGAGTCTTTGGATGGTGTCCTGGAAGGGGTGCCATCTGGATACTCCCTTGTCCTGCTGGGTATCTTCAATGCCCATGTGGGCAATGATGGTGTTATGTAGAAGGGTGTTATTGGAAGGAATGTCCTCCCTGATCTGAACTTGAATGGTGTTCTGTTATTGGACTTCTGTGCAACCAAAGGACACACTGGTGGACACCAATGGTGATGGAGGCAGTCAAACTGAAGAAGGAGGTCTTCCGGACTTGGCTTTCCAGGTCTCCTGAAGCAGCTGACAGTTACAGGGTGGCAAAGAGAGTTGCAGCTTTGGTGGTTGTAGATGCTAAAGCTCAGTCATAGAAGGAATTTGGGGAGACCTTGGAGAAGAACGTTTGATTGACCTTGAGAAGGTTCTGGCAAACCATTGAAAGACTCAGAAAAGGAAAGTGTTCCCTGTCCCAGGCTGTACATGGTTTGGGTGGGAAACTGCTGACCCAGACTGAGGACATTATTGGGTGCTGGAGTGAACACTTTGAGGATCTCCTCAATCCACCCTCCATGTCCACCTTTGAGGAGGCAGAGTATGAAGACTCGGCGAAGACAAATCCATTAACATGACTGATGTCACTGAGGTAGTCAAACGGCTTCTTGGTGGCAGGGGGCCAGGGGTGGTTGAGATTCACACCGAGATGCTGAAGGCTCTGGATGCTGTGGGGCTGTCACGGTTGACACATTTCTTCAACATCGCATGGAGGACTGGGACAACTCCTGTGGAGTGGCAGACCAGCGTGGTGGTTCCCAATTTAAAAAGGGGGACGGAAGAGGGTATTCTAACTATTGTGGGACCACACTTATCACCCTCTCCGGTAAAGTTTACTCCAGGGTGATGGAAGAGAGGCTCCAATCTATTGTCAAACCTTGGATTCAAAGGGAACAGTGTGGCTTTGACCTGGTTGTAAAACAGTGGACCAGATCTTTACCCTTGCAGAGTTGCTCCGATCTTAAATCTGACATATACAACATGTTGTTATGTCTTGACCTGATGTCCCAGCATGTGGTGTTCCCAAAGGACAAATGAGTAAGCAGCATGTTGAATGAGATGTGTACCCAATCAGACAGTGAGGTGACAGAAATATGTAGAGGAGTCCAAAATACAGAAGACAAAATGACAGCTATGGTGGACGTTGGAGACACTTTCTTGTTTTGTTTTTTTCTTTTAAAAATAACCCACAAACTATTGCCATAGCTTCTTTCTTGTTGGCCATGTTTGTTTATCCTGTTCCTGACCATTTTAAATATTATCAAAAAGTAATAATAATGTGCTATGTTCCTAGGGAATTCAAAAAAATGCAGCAAAAAATGTAGACAGTCACACACCCCACCCCATGAAAACAACAACTGGATAAATTAAAGTTGATCCAAGAGCCATAATTAAATAAACACACAGACATTAAACACATATAAACTAATTCCATTCTTTATTTTTACCAGCTTCTTTTTTCCAGGGTCACCGGTGCCCTCCAGCCTTGTCCTTGTCCTCCTGTGGGAGGGACAGGGTACACCCTGAACAGGTCTCAAGTCCATCAAAGGGCTACAGATTAATTGTCAGATGGAAATACTGTAGCTTTCAAAACACAACAGTTTCAACTGATCAGGCATTTTGTTTGCTTGATTTGACAATTTTACTGTGAATATTTTGAAAATCAGGATCTTTTTTCTGTAATTTGAACAAAATGCTGAAGTACTCCTGTCAAACCACTAGGTGACAAGAACGTTCACATTATAGTAACACTATAATACAAGAAAAGAGCATTCTTAGCTTGGTTAAAGCTTCTACGTAACCTTCTTTTGTTTCAGTACAATTTTATATTGTTTAATTTATGCACAAAGTAAAGTGTTTTGCAAATACAATAAAAAAAAAAACTCTGAAACAAATTCAATTTAGGTTTGAACTGTAAAAACTAAGAAGCTTTTCAGTAGGCGGTGATAATTTTACCATAAATGCACCTTTTTTTACAAGCATGGTGGTCTTTGTTGGAGTGGTTTGCTTTTTTCACACCCAACACCTCAGACAACAGACTGGAACAGCAAAATAATTTAAGCACACGCTTAAATGAAAAAAGCACACACAAACACACACACGCCATTGTGACATAAAAAAACAGACGTTTACTGTGCAGTCACTGCTCCATGGTTTGGTCCAAACCCACAAACTTAGACCATCAAATACCCAAATCTTTAAATCTGCCTCACAGCTCTGAGAAAACATCTTGTTTGCCAAACCAACACCTATGAAAACATTACAAATTCCTCAAACTATAGAAATGTATCTACAAATAAGCAGGGAGATAATAAGCAAGACGTGAGTTAAATTGACAATAAATAATTAAGTTATTTATACCAAAATTCTCCTAATAAGTTCTAAATTAATGCGAGCTGATGTTTGGTGTGTGTGTGTGTGTGTGTGTGTGTGTGGTCATACTGGAGAGGAAATAGGAAATGGTGAGCAGGGCGGCCCCGCTCTCTCACAGGCGAAGGACAAACAGTTTACATGGTGTAAATTCTGCGTAAATGGCATTCCAAACAGAGCAGAACAGGTAAAGAAAACACCTCAGGGGGGCTAAAACACCAAGAACACAATCCCATATTTCTACCTTGGGACTGCGCTCAACCCCTTTTCCATTTCAACTTTTTTTTTTTTTTAATAAATCTGCCAGCTGTGAGGGAAGCAGGCAGCAAGCTGTAAACCAGTGCTGTTTTCCGAGTGCATTCTCTTCCATTTTCAACAAAATGCTTTGGGGAATTACAGCACACAGGGACTATAAAGATGTCTAGACAGGCAACAGAAAGATGTTTAAACTTTGGGGTCTAAGTGATGTTCCAAGAAGACATCTGTTTTTGTTTGTAGCAACAAACAAAAAAATATATGTTATCCTTTTTTTGTTGCCTCCTGCTTTTTCAAAATCTACCTATCGTTTGAAAAAAGATGCTTGTGTATTTTTATTTAGGAGCTCAAACTGTAAAAAAAAAAAAGTCCTATAAGAAGTATTTCCTTCTCTTCTTTTGTTATGGAAGGAAACAAAACAAAGTGATACTGTCACTGACTTTTACGCAGGATTGGATTTTGATATTGATGTGTGCTCACTAACCACACTCTTCATCTTTAGCTCTATTCATTTCAATTAGAATCCAATTAATCTAAATTATCCTGCAAAAATGATTCAATCTTCTTTGTCAACAAAGTGTTCTCTACTTGCTGTCTTTATGATAATAAAACTATTTGATGTGAACTAGATGAAGCCCTCTCAGTTTCTGATTACTTCAGCTTTAAGGTAAGAATGTGGATTTAGCTGCAGCCCATTTAATTCACAGATTTCTCTGGTTCAAACAGTGAGCAACATGCATGGCTAATGAAGGGCAGTTTGTTGTTGCAGAATTGAATAATCCTGTTGTTGTTGCTTCCATTATTCTTTTTCAGTGCTGCAGAATTGTCAGGCTGATTCAGCCTCTGCACCACCTGTCAGGTCAGGGAACACACAATCAGCAGGATCTAGATCAGTTCATCGTTGAGGTACATGAAAAAACACAAAGCGAGTTGTTAAAAGTTATTCTTAGTGTAGGCTCACTGTCGTTATCCAACAGTTGCCTCACTCTCATAACATTTAAATTTAAAATAAAACACAAAGTATCAGCATCTATAACTTTAGGGTTAAATAGCTTGTCAGAGTTTGACTCATAGATGAGCACATACATTTATACTCTGTTTTTTTTTTTGTTTTGTTTTGTTTTGTTTTTGAGGTGGTTTTCCGTTTTGAGATTTGATTTCAAGAGTATTTCTTGTAATGTTTGGTTTCTCTGTTTACTTTGTGTTGAGTTGTCTCCCCGTGTTTCCATCTATTCTCAGTATTTTTCCACAGTTATTCTCTGCTCTGTAGTCCTGCCACGCCCACCTACACCTGTTGTCAGTTTGCTCGGGTGTCTCGGCTCCAAAAATGGCAACCCCTTTGGACGTTTGCCTGTATACAGACCTTCAAAAATGTATGACTTTTACAAAAAAAAATCTGTAGTTTCTCATAAAATATGGGGTGGGATAAGAGTGTTTGCAAAACATAGGTGGGGATGGCAGCAGTGTGGGACAAGGTTAGTGTGGATGGTGGTGTCTATGGTGGAGCAGGACAGGTTAGAAATAAGATAAATGGTTCTTTGAAGGGATCCAGATCTTGATGAGTCGTTTGTTTCATACAGCTGTTCGATTTTGAACACGTTACGTCAACATGCATGGATTTATCAAGTACAACATATGTGATGACATCATCAAGTTACACAGGCAAAACCATGTGTTTTGTCAAGCATAACCCCTCCCCTTTCCCCTGAGCTGCTGTACTCTCTACTAAAGTGAATATAAAAAAAAACATGCTAACTTGAGAGCATGTGCAAAGCTGATCTGCTAACCGTGTGCACCGAGGATCTGTCGTTCAAATGAGCAATCCATTTAGCTCCCATTTTGATTATGCAGAATTTATGATGATTATCAGAAAGTGCAAAATACTCATGAAGTGAAAATACAGTAATTAAACCTAAATTCTACTTTCTATTATAAGTTTATCACACTGAGTGGCTCTAGTAGCAAAAATAAAGCTTTGTTTTACTTCTATTATCTAAAATCCAGAGAGAATTGCTTTAAAAACACAACACAATTTGATTGTTTTTATTTTATTTTAATTATCAAATTACCAGCAAATTGAAAATTTGAGTTTTATAAATGGCAACTTAGCACTCTCAAATACTGAAAAAGCTACTTGGAAGGCAACACACATATAATAATAAAACTATAAAAGACATTTTAGAGAAGAAAATATAGACAAGTGCTGAAAATAGATCCTGTCCTGCTTCCCAACTCTGGCAGGAGAATGAATCATTTTCCACATTAATCAAACGTCAGCCTGTTGCACTCGCAGCATATTTTAGGCAATTAGAGGGAGATATTAAGTGACCATTGCTCTGATTAAACCCGTCCAACCTCAGCTGCTGCCCAAACACAACATGAAACCCAGCCAGAGGGGGAAAAAGAGGCTGTCTGTTAAGTTTAATAAAATGTCAGCTAATATTAGATTTTGTTACAAAAACGGGAGGTTATAAGTCACTTGCAACAGAGTAGTTTGTACAGATTCCCCAGTTGACAACCTACCAGCAGATTTGCAACAATTAACCCACTTAAAGTGTCCCTAAGAATAATAGCTGACAGCAAAGATACAAAAAGCTTTAACCTTGTTGTTTTTTTTTCATTTTTTTATTCTAAATGTTAGTTTTATAAAGTAATGTGGTGTCTGAGCTGGTGTGCTATACATAACATTAACATTGTTGTGATGCAGGTGTTCCAATTCTTCTTGTAAGACATTGTATAAACTCCTGTGGTAATGTGTATCTTCAGTTATTCTTTTTTAGACAGTTTGATAGTAAGGTTTAAAAAATGATGGCAATGCTAAGCGTCAAACTGCTTCTATAATCCAACAGTTCTGTAATACATCTCATCTTTTTTTCCAGTATTTTTTGATAGAGTTCTTGTCATAAAGAATTGGCCTTAAGCCTAAACTGTTTTGTCCTTTTTCAATTCAACTTTGTCATTTTTTAGCAGCATCTGTAGTCTTGTATGTTTAGGCCTGAAGGACAACTTTTGTCTTTTTGCAGTGGTGACAAAGCTCACACTGTTAGGATGCACTGATTGAATGGCAGCAATTTTGGAAGGAATACACAGGGGTTAGACAATGAAACTGAAACACCTGTCATTTTAGTGTGGGAGGTTTCATGTTTAAATTGAACCTACCTGGTGGCCAATCTTCAATAATTGCACATTGCACCAGTAAGAGCAGAGTGTGAAGGTTCAATTAGCAGGGTAAGAACACAGTTTTGCTCAAAATATTGCAATGCACGCAACATTATGGGTAACATACCAGAGTTCAAAAGAGGACAACTTGTTGGTGCACGACTTGCTGATGCATCTTTGACCAAGACAGCAAGTCTTTTATATCAAGAGCCACGGTATCCAGGGTAATGTCAGCATACCACCAAGAAGGACCAACCACATTCAACAGGATTAACTGTGGATGCAAGATGAAGCCGTCTAAAAGGGATGTTATGGTCTAAAACCAGGTGTTTCAGTTTCATTGTCTAACCCCTGTATATTGAATGCTCAAGTTTTACATTTTTCTTGTGAGATCCGTTAGCACTTGTAGTATGTATTGAGGGTGATGATCAGCTACTACCACAACAAATTTTAGCTCAGTATCTGTAAAAAAAAAACGTGTCAAGGGTTTGTGGGGTAGAACCCAACAAGCTTGAGGACAAAATTAAACTCAGTTATTTTATTATTAAACAACAAAAACAAAAAAAGGCTGATGTGGCAGCAAAAACTGAGAAACACAGGGGGACACAAGGCCAAGACTAATGGTTGAACCATACAATGACCAGCTGGAATGGAGGAAGAAAAGAAGAGTACTGGGGTGAATGAGACACAGGAAACACCTGAACTGATTGGGGACTGGAAAAGATGAGACTGAAACACTGTAAGACTGAGTAAGAGATATGACAGGAAAACACACAAGGAGCTAAATGCAAAAAGAATATAATACAAAATGAGATGATAAAAAACTAAGATGACACAAGAAAAGAAACATTAAAAGTCCTCAAAATAAAAAAAAATAATATATATATATTGTAAGTGTATCTTCTGCATACAGTGGTAAGCAGACAATTGTAAACTGCAAAACACGCACACATTTGCATTTGGACCAATGCCAGGTTGCGAGGCTGCTTTTTTGGGGAAAAATGTCCAAACGTTGTAGGAAAAACCTGTCCACACACACACACTCAAATCATCTATTGGGCTATAAATAATAATAATAATAATAATAATAATAATAATAATAATAATAATAATAATAAAAGGCTGAAATCTCTTAAAATACCTCCTTGACAAATTTCTAAACCTAACCAAGTTTTGCTATAATCATCTGCTTTACACAGTTTGCTGTGAAAGATGAAAGACCACAGCAGAGCAAAGGATAAACAGAAGGGTGTGTGGAGGGATTATCTTCTGTAAGCATCTGTCAGCCCGACTGGGATCCATAAGTCAACATTTACAAGAAAGCTAAGATATGAAAACATTGCAGAAACAGGTGAAAAACCCAGTTCACAAGAAACAGAAAACCTTTTCAACTCCTGTATCAACAAAACAGGATTATCTTAAAGGACCCAAATAATGGCAAGAAATCACAAGGAACTGCTCCTGCCTTTAGGGATTTTGCATCATTCAAAGCACATTTAAAATAACCTATGTGCTGAAGTCATGCACAATGTTAGTGATGACAAAAAAAGAAGAGCAAACAGAAAGAGAAACAGTGGATAAGGTTGTTCCTACCACTGGTGCTTCAGTAGCTTCCTGCAGCTCTCCTTCAGGACATGTTTTATCTGATCCCTGGTTCTGCATGTCAGCAGCTCTGGAGTCCCTCTGTTCCAAACAGAACACTTCATCAAGCTACATCATGTATATCTTCACAATCAGCTGAAACCAGCATGCCTCTCACCTGGCAGTAGCCAACAAGCTGTCTTGCGATGCTGTTGATGTTCAGTAAATACTGTTCCAGTCTCCTCTGGTACTGGAGGGCAGCGAGATGAGCCTCGTGCTGAAGCGTCCTCACCTGAGCTAACAGGGTCAGCTCGGTCCTCCTCCACCTGAGCCGCTCCATGCGGGCTGTGCGCTCCGCAGCAGCGCCCCTCTCTTCCAGCGCGGCTGCGCGCACCAGGAGCGCCTCCACACAGCGGTGCTCCTCAGCGGGCAGCAGCGGCAGACCACATCCCTTCTGACAGACTCCCTGACCCGAGTTCGCTTCTGTCTGCGGCTCCATCATCACTTGGATTTTAAACTTTGTTTGACAGAGTCACAGGAGGCAGTCAGCGAGGCGCACACCGCGGAACTTTCCTGGGTTTTAGGACAGAGTTTAGTTTACATGACTGTGCGCTTTTCTGCCTGACAGGACGGACTGAAAACTTGGAGTGATCTGCGCAGCTCGGACAGTCCGCGTGGTGATGATGATGATGATGATGATGATGGGTGAGGAGTTTCCCCACACAGAAAACGTCCCCATCCTGATTCTCCTCACATCATTTTGGCGTCTGCCGCTCACACAGTTGGATTTGCCTTTATTTGAATCTTGGATTCAAGTATGTGCTGTTTTACTTATGTGCAGTTTGATCAAAGTGAGTGTGCAATAAAGGTGTCAAACTTAAAAAGTCATTTCAGACAATTTGTTTGGTTCTGTGGAAAATAATAAATCTGAGTCAACTGATTACTTTTAGGCTATATATTGGTAAATGGTAAATGGACTGTACTTGTATAGCGCTTTTCTACCCAACCAGGATACACAAAGTGCTTCACACTGTCATGGTCTGTGTTTTTTGGTTTCTTAGTTTTTCAGTGTTTCATGGTTCCCCTGTGTTTTCCCTGCCCTGCAGC
>JARVGW010000002.1:22287206-22297833 GCA_031762495.1 Anablepsoides rubrolineatus | reverse complement strand
GTTCCTGAAAGCCAACAAGTTGCACTTTGGAATGATCTTATTATTGTATCATGTTTTTGATCTGAGTTTGTTTTACAAAATGAAATGACTGAATGAGCGCTCATCCAAGACTGGTGATTCCATACTTTTTGCCAGGGTTTGTATTATATAATTCAGATCTTACATATTTATCTGAACAAACTGTTTCCTGATATTTAGATAACTCACTGTAGTGTTAATACTCTAATGCCTTATTTATTCAACTTTTCAAGGAGAATAATGTGGTCAGTAGTGTTGAAGGCCTTCTTCAAGTCAACAAAAACACTAACACAGTATTGTTTTTGATCAACAGCAGTTGTTATTTCTTCCATTATATCCATGAGATCCGGCGATGTTGAGTTATTTGTTCTAAATCTGTACTGACTACTACTTAAAATATTATTTTTGTCTACAAATTGGTCTAATCTTGTCACAAATAATTAAAAAAAATTTGAAAACTGTGGCAACAAGGATATTGGTCTGTAACACCCATTAAACATATTGAACACACATTTCTCAACATTATTATAAAAAAATAATTACCTTAGCTGTTTTCATATCTGGAAATATTCCAGTTGAAAATGATAAAGTACATACATGAAAATAGTTAAATAGAATAACACAATATATCCTTTACAAATATCATATCCATGTTGTAAAATTATTTATAATACTCAATATTTACTCATTGGTGAGTACATTTCTGTACTCACCATGTTGCTTTTATATCACTTCTGCTCACTGTAATATTTTTTTTCCTATAATCCAAACCAAATTCTTCTTGTATCTCTCTTCTGCTTCGTTTGTTCTTAATTTCGAGAAACCTGAATACAAGTAGTTATTTTTTATATAACAAGCATTTTTTAACCCTTTGGTCATCCTTGGTTTGTCAACAACTTTTTTTGCACAAAATTATTTTCATATAGAGCTCCCAAAATATTCAAAAACACATCATAGGCTCTTTTAACATCATCTACATACACATCCTTCCAGTTTTGATTTTTTAAAGCTTTTTAATGACCTCATTCATCTGCCATGCCTTCTAGTCAACACTGTCCTGACCCAAAGTACAGTTCCGCTACATTGTCAGTCTACAAAAAGATATGAATCTTGCTAGTTTTTTCAGCCTTTTTATTGTTGTTCTTGTTGTGTTTACAGTTTGAACCATAGACTGTACAGTATATTCTATACAGTTTTTGTTTTCTATATACACAATCTACCCGAGGTGTGAACTTTGTGCATTTTTTACATTTAGTTTCCTGTTTCTGGTTTAATATTTGTGGCAGTGATATAGCACCACATACAAGTCTGTCATAGTTTAAGGATTTCATTTTTTTGTGTGGATTAAAAACACTTTCTAGAAGTGATGGACATATTTTAGAAATAACAAATAAAAAAGATTGTTTTGAAGGAAAAAACAAAGTTCCTCTGTGGACAAGGCCAGACATAGTGTAGTGGAATTAAAGCAGAAGCTTGAATAATAAGATATTAAAGAAACTGAAAAGGATGGAGCTGGTGTGCTTCATTTCATAAGACAAACAGGGTGAGTAAAATTCCACGCTATGAAATATAAAGGCAGATGCAAAAAAGTCCCTACTACAAAATAAACCATCAAAAATATCAAATAACAGCTTAAACAAGACTGACAACTGCCTGCTTCTGGCTTTAGTCAGAATGTGGGGTGGAGGATATTGGAAATAGGACACAGCTGGCAGCCTGACACCTGCACAGAAATCCAGTTTCTGCAATCAAGCACAAGACAGGCACACAGAGAAGAGAGGAGGGGCTGCAGGAAAAAGGCTGGGGGCGTGACACTGTCATGAAATTTCACTCGTGTTTACTTTTCTGAAAAGGTTCACAAAAAATATAACAACGGACTCAAGTTTGTGATTTCCACAAAAATAAGCAGAATGTTTTCATGATTCTCTCAGGGTTCTGTCTGTATTTATGTAAATCAGTAATACAAGCAGCCCTCCATTATTTCTCAAAAAGAAAGATATATCATCTCTGCTTCTGAAAAAAACTGTTTTAATTAAAAATCTACTGTATGGTGCAGGGTGTGAACATGTTTACTGACTGTAAGGTTTACAGTGCTGTGTTTCAAATAACACAGGAGAGTGGTGGTGCAGAGGTTAGAGATCAATTGGTCAAAAAGTCACTGGTTCAATTCCCCTGATTCTTACAACAAATTGTGGATAATGGAGACAAAGCACCACACCTGCCTTCATCCTCACTGGCCCCTCTCTGGGTCCTTGAGCATAACCCTAAGTCCCACATCTGCTCCCCCAGGTGCCCTAGATAGCAACTCCCTGCTCCACACGGGGGGACTACAGTAGCAGTAGTGGTTGGGTTAGGAACAGCCTCCAGTGTAACCCTTACTAAATACTTGTGTAAGTTTACTTGCTGTAGCAATCCCTTAAAATAATTCACTTTTAAATAAGTCGTAAAATCACTTTTTTATACATCGACCAATTGTTGAAATCTAAGTAAACGCAGCATGATTTAAAAATCAAGGCAGATTGATGTAAAGATGCAGATGCTGGTCAACTAAACTCTTGTAGAAATCTGGAATCTGATCATTTGAAACTTTTATGCTTCCCCAAACAAACTTCAGTAGCTTCAGACAGCCAATTCATGTTGTCAAGATCAGAGAATTAGTTTAATGACTCTCTTTTAAATTAAAGGCCAAGTACTGTAATTCAAAAAGGAATACACATCTCCCAAGTATAAAACTAAGATCAGGTTATGATGAGAATACTTGTCAAACATTGTAATTAACAGTTTGCACAATCTCATGTAAGATCTTTCACCACCTGACACACACAATCCTCCAAGAAAAACGTCCATATTAGTCACATGATCCAACTAGAGGGGCTGATTATCTAATTAAATTTTATTAAAAGAGAGAGAGCTGTTTGTGAAACCTAAATTTAGAACCAGATTGAAGGAACAGTGTTCTTCAATCCAGGAAAAAAATTATGGAATAATCTGCAGAGTGATGTTAAGATGCCAGATCAATGTATATGTTTAAGAGAATGATAAAAGTTGTTTTGTTATAGATATGAAATGGTACAGTATAATGTGTATGTGTTGCTCAAAAAGGATTTAATGTTGTTTTTGTTATTTATTATTATTGTTGGAATTTATTTCAGAAAAAAAGGGGACAGATATAAGATTTGTTTTTCTTTTTGCTGCCTTTCATTTTATTCATGATTTGCATTTTTTTACTGTATATGTAAAATTTATTTTGTTTTTAAAGAAATTATTAAAGTTAATAAACTAAATTAAAATAAATAATTAACAAATAACCATAAATGTTTAAATTTAAATTTTATTCATTTCATTAAAAAAAAAGTGTTAAAGAGAAGTGTTTCTTCTGTGACAAAGGTTTCTATCAGAAGCACCAGCTGATGAAGCACATGTCCAGCCACCAGAATTCATTCCCCTGCAGCTCCTGCAAGAAAGGTTTCTACAAAAAATGAAATTTATTTCATTTAAATGTTTAATAATAAACTACATGTTTAACATTCATGTCAGGCTTTTGCTTTTGAACTAAAACAATCAATCATCTCTCAGTTAATGATTACAAATTATTATCAGTCCCATTTTTCTTTTAGACCTAAATAAAAACAATTTTTTGAAGTGTGAAGAGGGCTACTTCTGAAATATCTGTAAAAAAAAACCCTGTCCTGATACCTGCCTGGTTTCTCCCTGTAGAAAGTTATAATATGTTCTTACCCGAGAAGACTCTCCATCATCATGGTCCCTGCAGGATCTGGTCTAAGGTCTCCTCCCTGACTTTGCTCTTTGTACTGTGGCAATAAAGATTTATTTTAAATATGTGGAAAGCAAACCAGCACAACTTCTGCACAGAAACTAAAGAGGATTGGGTTTATCTCTATAGCAAGCGATGTATAACACAGGTGGGCTAATATTTTGTTAACTAGCTTAAATATTGGCATGTAGCTTATTAAGTCAACAATTTATCTAACATTATCTGCCTCAAACAGCTCGACTCAACTTACATGGTTTGTTTAAAAAAACTGCAAATTTTTGTTCCCTTTTGCTGGCTCCAGCTGGTTCCATCTCTGCAGCAGCTGCATGTCTCTGCTCTGATCCACAGGTAAACACCAGTGTTAGCTCATGGTGCGTTTAAAGACTGCTAGGGAAAACACGATACAGATTCTTTATAATGGATTAAACTGTTGTAATGGCTGAAAAAAGTGCAGAAGACAGAGGGCAAGGGACACACATCTGTTAGGCCCATATGAATGATAACTGAGCAGTTAGTTAAAAATTGCTTCTTCTCCGCTCAGTCCTTCTCTCCTCCTGTCTCTCACTGCTACAGCTGCGTGAGGGGCAAAATGAGCGTCACAGGGGAAGTAGGTCAAAGGTAACAGGGATGTGTTTTATTTTTTATTTTTACAAAATAACAATAACATTATTAATGCATATTTTAACTAGGTGTTAGAGGAGGGCATATGCAAAAAAAAATAAAATAAAATAAAAAATACACTTGACCAAAAGGGCACTTCAGGGCAAAGGGGGCAGGTGCTCCAGCCCCCCATTTAGCCAATATCTTTATCGAGGGAGATGACAGCACCTGCAACATAGAGCAGGAGGAAATGAGGGTGGGATAATTTATAGCAGTTATTTAATGTTATTTATCTTACAAGCTCTGACTAAAAACTGAGTTTTTAAAAAAATCTGTAAAACATATGTGAGATTGCTCTATACATCCGTATACCTGCAAAATGAGGGAAAATCTGTGTAAATTACAGACAATCCATACAACTTGTATAGTTACACTTCAGTGTCTTTAAATTTGGTTGAGTTGTAGTTTTTAACTTTTAGGTTTCCTGAGGTTAGTTGGCTGTAGTGGCCATCTTGAACTGGATTTACTCTAAAAGCAAATCTGTTGTAGATTACTATCAGGTCCGGTAGGCAACAAACCCAGGGCACAGGCAAAACTCATAAGGTAACAAAAAGGGTTTTTAATGATAACAAAAAGGCTGACAAATGCAGCTCGGCTCAAAAACACGGAGGCAAAAAACTTACTTCACACAGACAGGGCAGGGAGAACAATGATCCGACCAAGCACAGAAGACAGAACAGAGAATATAAAGACAAACTAATTAGGGACAACAAGAAACACCTGGAGGAGACACAAGAGGAAACAGGTGAGTAAGGGCGGGGCTGGAGCAGGGCAGAGATACAGAGGGGAAAAATACAGAAACACTAGAAAACTAAAGCAAAAACACACAGATCATGACACTTAATTACTTGATTGTGGTATAGAATTGAACTATGTGCCTGCAAAATATATAATAACCGCCCTACATACACACACTTTAATTTTGATTATCACTTTATTTGAAGTCATGACCACATTGATTTTTCTGCTTATATTTATATTTAGCCAATATTGCAGCTTTAATTTCTTATTCCATTTCTAAATTTGGCAATAATTCTTTCTTCAAAATGGAATGATGGAGTTAGTTTTATTGTTGTTTGTTGTAAGTTACAAAGCTGAATTTAATAAAAGCTGTTGCTGAGAGAGAGAATGACTAAACTAAGAATAGATAAATCTATGGAGCATATACAGATTATTCTGAAGATGCTGTGCTTGCAGACTGTTGTTCAAATGTCACCCTACACCAATATTAAAATTTTAGTCCAAGATATGAAATGCATACAATTAAATTTGTCTTACTTTCCCAAATCTGAATCCCAATTATTCAGTCAGAGGGACACTTTTGTTTATGCACCGTTGGGTGAGTGTGACACAGTGCAGCTCATATTATGAGCAAAATCGTAACCCAGAGCAGCTGCTCATGTCAGTAATGGGCATCAATAACCGGCGCCAGGCCTGTGGTTTGTAATTGTGTTGGAGGGGTCAGTGTGGGGTCAGCGGGGCATTCCCCCAGCCTGCCTAATGAAGGAAACACAACTCTCCCTCACACCAACACTCCACACAGCCGTCTCCAATCCCAGGCTCCATTGGCCATGTCAATCACTCCATCAGTGATAGATATGTTGGCTGGCAAAGCACTGCCAGAACGCCATTACAATCCTCCGTATTTACAGAGACACCATACTTCAGCTAATGCAACAACTTTTCTTTGTTTACCTTATTAGTGACAGAGCAATAAAATACCCAGCTGGTTGTTTGTAAGTTAGACTGAATGTTTGAAATGAACAAAAACATATCAGCAACGCATTCAGTCTTTCAGTGAGGCTATTTTAATAAACAGAATAAATTAGTTGGTACCTAGTTATGCTCACTTTTTTCTTCACCCACTTTGTCCTGTTCGGTGTCATTAAGAAGTCCTAACCCTGCATTTAATGAGAGAAAAGTTTTGCAAATCTAGACAGATGGTTATCATGTGAGACAACTGGAGAACGTAAGAACACGTGTTCTGCATACCAAACAGTATCAATTTCATACGTGTAAAAAAAATGTGCAAACTATTTAGTGTCTGCATACAGTATATATGGGTATATTTTAACTGTAAACCTTTAGACACCTTGCTTTTTAACTATCCACAGAAAAACCTTGACCACTGACACACTATTAATTAACTACACAGTTGTATGTACTAAATGTACACATTGATGACAAATTTCTCTATTAAAAACAGCAAAAGTAGGTCCAAACTTCTCAACTATGAATGTATTTTTTGATGATATTTTTAAAAACATTTTAGATTTCAAGCAAAGGTTTAAACAAAAATGGAGAAATACCTCTGCCATCCCAGTACTTGATAATAACATCTATCACTAACGTGGTGAGAACCAAGATTTTACACAAAGATGTAGATTAAATTGAGTTGCAGAAAACATTTGATAAAACAAAAACCATTGTGAATAGCAAATAAATAAATAAATAAATAAATAAATAAATAAATAAATAAATAAATAAATAAATAAATAAATAAATAACCCACTGGGAACCAGCACCAAAGAACTTCAGGATTTGAAGAGTAAACTTGTATTTATGCTGGGAGGGGTGATTAGTAAGTAGAAACACCTGGGCTGATGAGCAGATGGAGTGCAGGTGTGAGAGGAGAGCTGAAATCAGGGATGACTGAGGGCAAAAGAATTAACAATGAGGAAGGAATTAAGAGAAAGCCTCTTGAAGAACAAGAATAAATATGAAAACCACAAACTCAAAACACAATAAGCCCATGACCATGATATTTACCACATAATAAAAAAAAAGAAATGCTCATTCTAAATTTGGCAAAAAAAATTCACGGAGCAAATGAAGCTTATATTTTCTGTGACAATGTTTACATTTCTTAATTTTCTCTCAAAACCTCATTACATAAAGAATGCATGAACACACTAAAAATTAAGTTCCAATTTTCTTTTTACATAATATATATATTCTTTTAAATGTTAGTTTTCTTCACAACAAAAGGCATTTGCATGTGGATGTGGATCAAATAGAAATGTGTGTTTTCAAAACTCTTCATGTTAGTGTGAACAAAACCTTTAGCAATGACAAAAACCAGAAAATTAACCAAACAGTAAATGAAAGAAAGCAAATTCAAAAATGTGTCATTATGTTTAGAAACACCTTTACCCTCAGGAACTCCACTGAACTGGTCCAGTGATCTATTATACAATATTTATCACTAATGGCCTGTATAAGACAGAGGAGGACCAAGCGTGCCCATGGGACAGACAGACAGACGCCAAGGGCAAGTTCATCTTTGAACTCTTAACAGCACATAGTGGTCTGATTGAATTAGAATGCCTTCAGTAGCATCTGTATTTGTACATTAAAATATAAACCATGTTTTATTGAGCGTACATCTTGCTCAGCCTTATCTGATCTGAAGATAAAAAGCTAAGAAACAATAAAGTTGTCATACTGAGATCATTTGTTTCATCATAACTGAAAAAGAAATCAACTTAAAATAAATGGCATTACATTTATATTTAGTGATAATGTTTGTTTGCTCCCATCTGAGACATCAATACAGAGAGAGTCTAGCTGGATTTTAATTAAGAAGAAAAAAAAAGGAATGACTTCAGTTAGATGGAGAAAAAGCTACGCCTCCTTTTAAAGTAGACGTCTGAAAATGTTAGTCAATTACTCTGTGTTTGAGGAGGGAGAGACTAAAGACTGGAGCAGAGCAAACAAGAGAGGGAGGCAAACTGCAGGGAAGATGGAGAGAGTGAGAGTAAATGAAAGGAGAGGAAAGAGTGCGAAGGCGAGCGGGGGTCGGAGATGATGGAGGGGCAGGTTTGATTGCGAGGAGCTGAGTCGATATGGAGGTGACACAGTGTGATGGTCAATGAGAATTACGCGGAATATTTCGAAGAAATATGTCCGAGCATGCCAGCAAGTAAACCAAGACATTAGCAGTGACTTAAAATAACCTGTCCACTTATGAAGAGAGACGGCGCACCTGTTTTTTTTATTCCAGATACTTTACTGGTGATTCCTCATATATACGACCCGTACATATTTAGAAGCAGTCATACATTGCTTTGGATAATGCGATTTCAGAAATTAGATTGGAATTGTTGACCGTCTTTTATAAAGATGGATTGTTCTGTCAATATTCTACGGCTGGCTGGCATTAGCTCGACATGCGGTATACAACTTTCCATAGGCCAGCAAAAAATGCTGTTTAACGCTTCTCTGGGAATGTATGGCTGCTGCTGTTTCCATTATCCATTTAACAGCTTCTAACTGGAGGATTTATTTATGTGAATTAACTCTTGTATAACATGACTGTATCATGGATCATAAAGTTTCAGTCAATACAGCATGGGGACACTGTGGTTTTTAGGGGGGGAACATTAAGCTGGCTCTTACTTTTCATGTATGTTCGTTTGATGGCAGCACCAGCTCAGGCAGTGGCAAAACTTTATCTGATTCCTCCTTCATCTAAAATGTTCCCTTAACATCCCACAGTAGCCGTTTGCTCATCAGCCTATTACTTTCAATAGGCGTCAGAGTAATTGGCTATTTCACACATGTAAGGGTTGAGCTGGCAGAGGGTAAAGGCCAGGCAACCAGGCTGTCAGTGTCCTGCACCACAGTCATCCATCAATTATTATCAGGCACGAGTAAAGCCACTGTGGCCCTGAGCCGGCACTTTGTCAAACCTCATCTAGGGCACCCGGTTAATCCATTAACACGTGGGAGGGTGAGCAGAGCGGAGCGGAGCTGCTTTACAGTGCACAGTGTGAGTGAGCATGTCAATAAGAATTATAAAATTATAATGTCTACAGGGCACCTGCATCCATACAGGACAGTAGAGCTTTATGTAATTATCTGTCAATCACAAGTAAATGTTGACATCATTTTATCTTCAACTAAATCCTTTTTAAATAGAGACTGTTTTAATGAAGCATTCCAAGATGAAATGCATATCACCCATCTCCTTGTATACCAACGTGTGTGTGTGTTGGCGGGGGGTATCAAAGTATCAAAAATAAATTTGACTTTGCATCATAGCCTGATTAAATGCTAAATGATTGAAATTAGCCCCTTACTCTTTAAGGACCTCCTACCATTACTGACACTCCCACCGCAGCCAAGGGTTTTAAAGGTTTCAGGAGTCTGAAAAAAAAAAGTAGGGGGTTGACTGAACAATTTATCAAGGGGGGTCTGGGGGTCCTCCGCCATCAAAAATATGAAATTTATAACATCGGTAATGCATTTCCCTGGTATTTGAAACAAAGCTGAGAGTGTCTGAAGAATCCAAAATTGTCAAGTTTTATGAAGACAATTTGTCAGTTTTAAAACAATTTTATGTTGTCATTTAACCAGAGTTTTTAACAATTTACTTTCATCAGCTTGTTTTGAAGTAAGAATAAAAATGTCTCAGTGCAGAATATTTAAGTGACATCTTTTGTTCAAGTAAAAATAATTGCAGTTCTAAATATAAGAAAACTTCAGGGTAAGTATTATATGAACAAGTTAACATTCAAACATGACACTTGGATCACCTAAAAGGTATTGCTAAAACAGATTATTAAAAATGTAAAAAAAAAAAAAAGTTACCTTAAAAAACTGATAAAAATGTGCCTCTTCTGTCCTGTTTAGTAGAACAATTTCACCTGAGTTTTGTTGAGTAATTTATTGGCCCTTAAGTGAACCACTGTGTTTTAACACTTTAATCATGCTGGTGTGCCCTGCTTTACACAATATATTCTTATTTTATATTGTGCCACACTTTAGATCACAACCACACACTGTCAATTTTTGCGTACCTACGGATTATTTTTCGCTGGTGTTCAGGTGGCTCACACAGTCTTCTTTGGTTAGTGTTTCTCTTTGTTGTTCACCGCCTTCTTCCAGTAGGTTAACAGAACTAATCAAAATTTTAAACTTGAACGACTCCGGCAGAATGGTTAGTCCCGGTTCCAATCAATACTCGAGACTCGATGCTCAATCTTAGTGTTCAATTCTTTTTAAGTTGCTGACTAATTTAAAAAAAACCTTTGATCCTTAATCAGTCACATGTCAGGTACTGGGAAGTGATACACTACAGTACAATAAGCCTAGACCTATATACAGTGGGTTGCAAAAGTATTCATACCCCTTGAACTTTTCCATATGTTGTCACATTACAACCACAAACAT
>JARVGW010000002.1:22248738-22287106 GCA_031762495.1 Anablepsoides rubrolineatus | reverse complement strand
TCAGTCCTCAGTGTTTGTCCGATCATTGTGCTGTATCCCCCAGCTTGTTATGTGTCCATGTTTCCTGTTCCTCGTACTTTTGACCAAGTGAGTTTTTGTGCTGCCTCGACAGCATTTTGTTTTGTTATTAAAGGCCTTGCTTTTCACCTTTTTGAAAACTGTCTGCGCCCTGGGTTTTTGCCACACAACACATGACACACACTATAAATCTGTGTCCTCATTTACCCATTCACACTGCACTCTACCAGATCTCCTACAAAGCTAACATGAACAAATCATCTATGGAGACTAATCAGTGCCAATCACATTCATACACTGATGGGACACACAGAGGCATTGGGGTTAAGTATCTTGCCCAAGGACACAACAACTGAGACAGCTGGACGGGGGATCGAACCGGCGACCGGTTCCAGGACGACTCCCCTAACCACTCTGCCACAGCCGTCCCATCTATCTATCTATATCCCATCTTAACTATTGAGTAACTACTATGGGCAAAAGAGTAACTACTGAGTAGTTATAGGTAAGAATATTGTTATTTGTTACATCCCTTTAAAATTGTGTCCTGACCAGTAGAGGTCACACATTATATAACATCATTAGTCTAAGATTAAATGGTTGGTGGGTCTATGCTATGCTATTGTCCGAGTAAACATTTCTCACTAATTCTGCATCATTGTTTGCATTCTTCATAGGAATGAAGCCTTTTATCTAAACCCGACGCAGCATGACATACTAACCGCAGTCGCTGCAGATGTAGCATCACATTTCAGGTCTTCCTGCAAAACAACTGCCTGTGGTCAGCTGCCTGCTCCAATTCAAACTATGTTTTTGTGTTTGACTGAGCTGTCAGGGAACAGGTGTAGATTTACCAAAACATTCATGCAGTCAGTTATGGTACTGCTCTCAAGTCTGCAAACACAGGAACAAACAAGTCAGAGGATATTTGTTATCAGTCAATCACTTTGGAACAAAAGTTGTGTGACTTTCTATGAAGAGTTTATAGATAAAGCGATAATGAAAAGCAAGCTGCATTTTAAATTTAATGTTACATTAAGGTGATTTGAGGCAATCAAGAGCACAGTGAGTGTTTTAATTTGAAGAAATCAAGTGTTACACAGCCACCTGGGGTCAGACTTATCACACACAGACCATATGTTCAGACTGATAAGCCTCTAAATCATGGCAGAAAAAGAAATATATTATTGCTGCCTTTTGTTCTCTCCTTGAGCTGATTCCACTGAATGGCAGAGATGGATTGGACTGAAACTCAGGATCTAAATCAAATTGATTTGTTCTAACCTGATCCAAGAGGAGAAGCGTTATCAGTTTACCTTTCATCTGCTCAATATCTCGGAGGAGACAAAACTCCCACAGCTGTTTCTCCTTGAACAACCAGAGCAGGGTTTTATCTGAGAGGGGGAAAGAATGAAACATTATCTGCCACTCATACATAAAGCTGGTTTTAGTAGAGAAAAATGTTTTCAGATGGACGTTTTTAACAAGGGGTTGAACGTCCACACCTAAATGGGCCTTTTTCAAATGGTTGAATGATAATGATGATGATGTTGATGAAAGTTGCCTGGAACTATTTTTAAATAAATAAACAGGTTTTGCTTATTCCATATGTGAAGGTCTGACTTTTTGTGAAAGATGTTTGATTTCCGCAATAATAAATAAAAATACAAGTCTTTCAAAATCTTATTTAATGACCTATTTTCAATTTTAGACTAGCAACAAATTTTAAATAAACATTTAAACCTTGCCCAGGTACTGTAGTTTTTGAAAAAAATAAAATAAAATAAAATAAAATAATTATGCTGTTCATATTTATTATCAAATAGCCGCTTAAATATATGAGTTTCTTTCCACTTGAGTTTTGTTTAACCCTGAAGTAAAACAATGAGTCAAAAACAAATATATGAACAATATGTTGTTCAATAATATGACAGAACATACAGCAGAAACTGGCCAAGTATTACTTCCATTGTTTGCATTTATGTTGTTTTTCCTGTCTTTATTTATGTGTGTACAATTAACTTACATTATTATACTGGATCACAGGAAAACTGAAACCAGAAAGGGAACAGTCCTGTCTCCTCTATATAAACAAACAGGTATTTGCCATTTAAAAAAAGGCACAAAAATTGTATTTTTTAGGCATCAACCTTTGCAGTTTTTGACAGTTCTTACCATATAATAATGTTCAAACATTAATTTTCTAACATATTAAGCTGTAAATATTTATTTTGTGTTTAAAACAAAAGCACCTGTGACATCATGACTGTGTGTCAGACTTGAACTCTGGTTCCAAAAATACAACATGGCAGCTCCAGTAAATCAGGTCCTGCTGACTTCTATTCCCAAAAGCAAGAGAAGGTGGGTGTAATGGAAATATTACTTTTAGGTTTAAGCCAGTAATTCATGACATACTTTAATGACCTAGGTTTTCAAGACATGCTGTTTATTAGTAGATAGAATGATTAAAGTCAGAACAAGTTCTGCTAACAACAATCATTTTTAGTTATCACTTGTGTTTATCTTTGTGTTTTCACTTGACACAGTATTTCCTTAGGATGAAATCTTGCTTTATTAAGATTAAGACAGCAGAAGCAGGAGCACAGTGCAGGGAGACACTCTGATGATTCTATGTTGTTCTCTGTGTTTCCTGTTGTTGCAATAAAACTCAGCTGATCATCCCATGGAGTAACTTCATTCTTGGAGCACATATTTCTGTTTTTGTTGAATAAATGTTTTTATAACAGTGGGGCATTTGGTTTAGTATAATATACTTAACTATGTCAATGGTGTGTGTGCATAATGTCAACAATGTTTTGTTTGTTTATTTTGTTTTTATTTACTTTATTTGTTGACAGCTGGAGATGGGCACGAGCTTCTTTGTGACCTTAAAAAAAGCATAAACATTTTTATAAATGGATGTATGATGGGGTTTATTTGTTGTTTTCTACGAATATATTGCTAATTGTTTTGTTCATTTTAGAGATTTTAATTTTCATAGAGGCCTAATCAGTGAGCAGGTCTGAAAATCAGTCTTTCGCTTGAAGACATGTGCACATACAGAACAACATGTTTAGATTACATACATTATTAGCACAATTAGAAAATTTGTGTTTGGTAGATTATGTCTCTGTTGTAACATTGAATCTTATGTCAGGCACCTGATTGGCACATGGGGGTACCAGAAGCACAAAACAAGTGTCAATAACAACAAAATATACTGCTTAACAGAAAAGATTTGGCAAATTTTTCATGTACAAAACTTACATACTCAGCTCTACTGCTCATCCCACAAATGCATGTTCCTTACAAATGTGGCTCCATATAACAAGGACATTAACAGGGTTTCCAATAAGATCATAAGTGTAAGATTTAGTTCCAAAAAGCAATGTTACTTCAAATTCATATTCATGTACACCACAAATTTTCTTTACTTTTTGTGTTATGTTTATAATAAATAAAGATTATTCTTTGAAGATTAGATTATTATAAAGATAGAAGTTTGAAGATTAAATTATTAAGCCTTCCCAGTGTTGAAAGTTTAGTTTGGAGTTTCTCTTCATCACTAACATTTTTACTTCTGAGCTTGTTAAAAACAATTTACAATCTCACACCAATAGGTTTATACTGTGTCTGAAAATTGAACAAATACATATTATAATATCTATTTGCTCTAAATTGTGAATCTGTCTTCAAAACATATTTTTGGTTTAATGCATTGTTTTCAGGTTAATGAAAAATCGAGAAAGAAAGCAACAGAGAAACATTATAGTTAACTACACTTTTATTGTTCCTTTTCAGCCAATGAGAGGTTTCAGCTTCATCCCTCATATATTCATATATGCCAGTCACATCCAGCAGAGAACTGGATTCCCACAGACAGACAGGTATGCTGCCACTACCACCACTGATGCCATCAGTTCTCAAACAACATGTGTGCAAGGACCATTTTCAAAACTGGAATGAGATTCCCTTTAGTCAGTTTAGAACGTTGTATTTAAAGAACCTCCTTTATTGAGACCTGACATGAGGTGACCCACTTACAGAAGCTTATAGCAGCAGATGCACTAAGATCTCTACCAACTCTGACTTAAAGGGATGCCACTTAGGATGGTTGGTTTTTAGAAAAGTCCTAGACGTTTCTATGATGGTTGCACATTGCAAAGTTTGTTATCTCATGCATGCATGTTATAGGTTTGAGCCACCGCGTTGTCCAAAATGTCAACGTTCAAGGCATTCATGCATTTGGCAACTCTATTTCTTTTTTTTTTTCTTTTTTCTTTTGATGATTTGTGGCATGAAAATAAACCAAGAAAAGCACTTTGTGGTGGACATTGATACTGTCACAATGTAAAGAGGCATGACCAGCATCTGTCATGCAACAAAGACCCAAAGGAACTCAAAACGCAGCATTTGCTCCTCTATTCTGAGGGAAATAAAGTTTAAAACTGACAAACCAGAGATGGGTCAAGACATACAGACATAATAGTCAAGCAGAAATGACAATGATGATAATATTCATAAACTCTGATTGTATGTTATTAAAAGCACAAAAACTGTGCGTTCAAAACAACATTATAAGGTTTGGATGAGCTCTTAGTGTTGATATAAATGGCTTTTGTTTACCTGGTGATATTTAAATAATGAAAAAAATACAAGACTTCTGTTACATGAAGATCAGCAAATGGTCTTATTTAAAAATAATTAGACATAGCACATTGAACAAAGGGTGTGAGCATCACTACTGTTTACCATTGTTATAGTGACTCTCACACAAAACCAACCATGAGAGGCAATAAATGAGACTGAAACATTAACATTTGTTGCAAAGCACCAACTAGTACCACTCATTGACCATGTATTATAATACTGGATCTTGTATGGAATCCCAGTGGTTGAAGCCAGAAGAGGACCATAAACTGGCCTCAGAACAAATTTTAAGTCCCACCCCTTCCATTAAAACAAATCCTCAGTTATTCTTTTCTTGACTCCTTGAATTGACATAGTTCTTACATTGCTCACATATTCATTGTTCTAACATGTGTAGCTGTAATTAGTTATTTTGTATTTAAAAGAAAGGTCAAGTCCCAGCACTGTGAGTGGAGGAGGCAGGTCTCAAAGCCTCATATTCCTAGTACACAAACTCTGGTTCCAAAACAACAACCTGGTCCAATAAACCAGGGCCTGCTCCAGCAATGTGAGAATGTGAGGCACTTGGTTTAGTATTATAATATATGTCAACGGTACCACTGTGGTTTAAATGACACAGTTAAAACAAGGGGAGGATTAGTTTGAGTATTTAGTTTCAGATCCCAGCTTAAGCCAAAAGGCTGCTGCAAATTTGTGGTAAAACAACCAGAAGTCAGTGACAGATTTGCAGGTAAAATGCCACATTGACAGCTTTGTTTTGTTTCTTTCGTTAAACTTCATGGCTTGGTCTGCTTTCACATCAGCTGAAATATGCTGACCCACAAACAATAAAACATTTTACTTTCATTTAACAACATTAATACACACACAGTTTGGAAGTAGAAGTAATGGAGCTCATGGTATGGTTTAAAAAATAAGCACCAGTTATAGATAAAACCAATCTGTTTCTTCTTCAGACTTCATTAAATTAGATATGACATTATCTGTTATTGAATATTTTAATTCAGCATGACATAATGTTTCTCTCTGCTTGTTATAAAAAAGATTTGCTTTAACTGTATCGCTGTAAGACAGTGTTTGCTTTAAGCAAAAAAAAAATGACAGAACTGTAAATAAAAATCCACGTTTTATGATTTTTAAAAACCTCCATAAGTATTTCATTACCTGATACTACTGAATGCACTGAAGGATTGATTTTTCCAAAACATCCCAGTTTAAATGATGCTTAGGTTGCTAAACAAAATGTAGCATTATACCAAAAAATCTGTTTGAGATGTGAAAAAAAAAAATCTTAACTATTTGCAAAATTTACGATTTACACTTTCAGTCATGATCCACTTTAAAACAAGTCACTGTGAAAGATAAGAGCAATCATTTATATAAGGCATTTAATCGTGACAGATCTCCTTCAACACTTCTTTTTAAGAGGCTTTTTGTGGATAAATATGGAATGTCCTTGTCCATTTCCAAATCATTTCATGTCCGTTTCGATTTCCGTAAACATCCCAGAGAGGGAAGATAGCTGGAACGTGACATCCCGGATAACAGGGCGAAATACAGATATTGTGGAATGACTCCCAAATCCTTACAGACGTGAACCTTCAGCAACCACAGGTTTCTCTGTCAGTGTAAGAAAAGACAAAGAGGGCGCTACATTCAAATGTTCAGGAGGAGGAGAACCACCAGGAGCAGGGAGGATACTCTGAGAGAAACTGTAGGTATGATGCCTCCACCTGAAAAAAAGAAAAGAAAACCAAAGATATGATCTTAAAACAATTGGACTGATGTTGTCACGTTTAAAGGCGATGTCATGGAAAACAATAGATAATGTCACCTGGATGCTTTAGTGCCATGTCATAGTTGAACAGACAGCAACATTTTCTAAACACACTCACTAACAATTTGAGGAAGAGGCTGAAGGATCTGCTCACTTTGGATCAAGTATAATGGGCCCTGTCACTGTAAGCACAAATTGTGGTAATGCAAGTCCAAGATTCCTTGCTGAGCACCGTTCATTATCAGTCTATAAGTTATAACACCACTACAACCTAAGCTATCTCTGCCTTGGTGTTATTGGCAGCTTACTCATGGTGAACTTGTAGTCCAGCTGATTCCAGTAATAAAGTCACGGTGAGGGATAACACAAAGTGTTGTAAGGAGTCTACTACCGATGTTTGAATGACAGGCACGTAATGGTTGACATACAATACAATGATTCTCTTTTGGTATGGGCTGTTTCTAGCATCAGGAACCTTCACAGCATGTGTGGATGCCCTCAGTTACCAATGATTTGAACATTGGGGCATCTGTACTCCTGCATGCACAATACATCCAACCAGCCTTGTGCAAACCCATGCAGCCTCTATAAAACTCCATCAAGTGCTGGTAATGCTATCCAATGTGACAATTGACTAACAGCTGATGTTTACTCAATGTTTGAATTGACTGACTCCACTTATTGCCAAACGAATCACTGATATACCTAATTATATCCAAGTCAAAACATTCCTTCTGAGTTCTAAACTTGTTATTGAGTTTTAGTGCATAATTCTGAAAAAAGACACTCTGCCCATATAATACCGGCAGGAATACAGCTTGCACAGGATGACCTCTAGTCCCTTTGACATACAAGTGTTTATCTACAACACAATAAAATAAATCTCTCACCCACTATAATCAATCAGATCAAAAACCATATATGATGTGTAAATCGTACTATACTCCATCTGTGTAGAGATAATGCCTCTTTATACGCCAATGTCCCATGTTTGAAATCCATTCCAATTTAAATTTCAGTTTGTGAAATCAGACTGTCAGGTGAGATCCAAACCAAATGATAAGGGATTAGGGAAGCAGAAAGAAGGGTTTCCTCATCTCAACAAGATCAATTACAGAAAGCTTAAGTTCTCGACAGTCCAGGCAGCCCTTCAGCCGTGCAGAGAGACGATCCAGTCAGTGGGCTATTGAGGCATTAGTCACGCACCATCACACTTCTCCAAGCTGAGGTATGAAACCTGATGTGACAGCTAAACCCAGGCTCATGAGAACCCCACCACTTTTGACGAATGATAACCTACTGCTAACTTTGAGCCTGGTATAATCCTCAAAGCAAATGGTAGAATGAATAGTCACATTGTTTCATGTCGATTATTTAGATGTTAAATGTCATTAAATGACTTAAGTCTTTATTTAGTAAATCTTAGTTCAAATGGCTTTGTTAGGAGATTACACTCAGTCAATACATTTAATTACTATAATGAGGAAATCTAATCCTTGTCAGTACTTTTTTTTTTCTTAGAGCTTTTTTCCCCAAATTTTTTACTAACATTTAACTAAAGATTCTAGTAGAGTTACCTTTAACACTGATTTGTGCCACTGTCCCATCTCCTCCCTCCGTATGTGCCCTGACTTCCACCAAATATTCCCCATCAGCAGGCAGGCGGAGTTCTATGTACTGCTTATTAGTTGTGTACAGTGTGGGTGTACCACTGCCCTTCGGTTTGAACAGCACCTAGGTATTAAAAAAACATGTTTATGGGTACAGTATAAGAAATATCAGACTCTTAGCAGCAACAATTTTATGATAATATTGTACTCACTTTGTAACCTTCTATTGATGATTCATTAGTCAGTGGTTCCACCTGCTCCCAGGCAATATTCACAAACTGGCCCTTTAGCTTTGTGCCTAATATTTTGGGAGGTCGATCTGGAGCTTTTATATAAAAAAATAAACAAACAATAATTAATAACATTTCTGTCACAGTAGCTCAGACGTTGTGTGTAGGTTGCATATCTGTGAGGTGTTTTTAAAGTGCTATAAAGTCTAACATACGAGGTTTCTTGGTGTGGATCTTGATGTGTTTGCTCGGTGGCCCATATCCTGCAGAGTTGTAGCCTCGAACCTCAACGAGGTATTCCGAGTTTGGCCTCAAACCTTCAAGTTTAGTCTGATTTTCTGTGGCTAGCACCCCTACCCTTTGAGCTCCACCTTCACCGTCTTCATGATTCCTCCAGAATTTTATCTGAAACCAAAGAAACTGAGATGAGACGCAAAGGATCCGTCTTGTTTTAGGAAACGCGCTTTGCAGGAGTGATGAAAGACAATAAACACTATTTCTTTGTTTTTCCTGACTTGGACTTAAAACATTAAATAAAATTAGTCAAGTTTAATTATGACAAATTTTTTTAGTTATGTTTAGTGGCTATATCTCATTGTGACTTTAATTTGAATGGGAATCCATAACTTCTTCCATCTTCTAACTCAAAAAAAACAAAAGTCTTCAAGAATTTGTTTTGTTATGATTCCTGAAAACCTAAAATTTAACAGCCCCAGTGAAGTACCACTGCTGGTACATGTGAAGCACTGAGGAAGCAATAATATGAACAAAAGAAGAAACATACAGGTCAAAGGTCGGAAGCAGTATATATACAAAAATCAGTTTTATTAAGATACTTTTATTGGTAATTATTCAATTTGATTATGATTTTAAAATGCACATATAACAGATAATTATTCCTCAAAAAATAAACACATTTTTGAAGGAATACATATTGTGCCTAAGTATTGCCTTAGGCACAATAAAAAAAAAAAACACTTTGGAGAGCTGTCAGCAAAATATGTAATGGAGAGGAGTTTCAGCCAATCCCACGCCAGACCTTTACTCTGTATCTGTAAAATTGTCTGAATTATGGTCATTGTTTGTATTTTGTAAGGTCAGTTGACTGTGGCAGCCATCTTGAATTGGGTTGGCACCAAATGTTAATTAGCTGTACACTAGACAGTGACTGCATTCTCAAAGTTTCTTTAAAATCTGTCCAGCTTTATCAGATGTGGAGACATGAGGCAGCAGATAGACAAGAGAACACATGAAGGTCAGCAGACATTAATAAAACTGTCACCAAAACACCTTATGGAACAACACTTCTATTACTGTCATGATCTGTGTATTTTGTTGTGTTTGTAGTTTTATTTTGTACCATATTGTTATATTATTTTTGTATTCTTGTGTTTAATTTCTTATTTGTCGTTTTTCCTCTTTTCCTGTGCCATTCCTTATTCATCCTCAGTCAGCTTCTCCAGTGTTTTTCCAGTCAGCAATCAACTCAAGTGCCTCCACTTTCCCAATTACCTCTGCTCTATATATCCAGTCTCTTTCCATATCCAACTCAACAGCTCATTCTGGCTTCATGCCACAATTTCCAGTTTGCACTTCATTACCTAGCATTTCTCCTCCATGTTCCTGGTGACCTACCCCTGTGGTAAGTTTTGGCTGCCACGACAGTTCATAGTTTTATTTATTTATTTCCTTTTTATAATACATAGCTTGTTCAATGGTGTTCCTTGAGTTGACTCTGCATTTTGGGTTCAGTCCATCCAATAACTGCAGCAATTGGTGCACACTGTGTAAGGTTTGAAAAGTTTGTTTGCTGTTTTGACTCCATCTACATATGTGCAAATTACAGAACTAAAATGTACAAAAGAGTAAAATGACATATATTGTTTCCTGTGTACTCAGTGTGGGGGACTGGTGACAAAATAAAACGTTTTCACTTTTTATGGCCTCTAAGGGTTTGAATAAATGTGCCTATGGTTTAAAAGACTATATGAAAAGAAGCTCAAACTCAGAACATGCAGGCAACTTGGCAAAAATGTTACTGCTGAAAACAATACCTGAGGTCATGGTACTTGGCAAGTATGTAGTAAAACTAGGTACTTCAACAGAAAATAATACTGTCTCACTGACCTGGTATCCATCTGTGCTGTTCTGTGAGAGGTGATTCCAGGAGATTGTAGCCATTGTGGCAGAAAGAAGTCGAACGTCAACATTTGCAGGAGCTTCAGATGGTGCTAAAGAGAGACCCAGAGTAGATTCAGGTAAATACCTACAAATACGCATAGCTTGAGCTAGAGAAATATGTTTTAATACTATTTTATTAATGAATATACAGTTCATGATCATAAATGTCAGACATGACGTAAAGATAAAGGTACTTTATTGGTCATCAGTGAATGTTCTGATACAATGATGAAATTTGTGCTCTGCATTTGAACCATCACATGTGAATAGTGATGGATACATATACTGTATGTCCTGGCTCACATTCTTTTAAAAGTCATGATTTGATCTTAAGTTATAACAAATAAAAATTATATATTGATTTGAGAATAATCCCGTGACTTATGCTAATAGAACATTTTAAAACTAAGAAATTAGAGATTAAATTATCAGTAGTTGAAATTTGGTTGAGAAATACAAAAATGCAAAGCATTTGCAAATGTCCACAGGTTTTCAAATTCAAAGTGTTTTATTTAATTATAGTCATACCATAAACTAAGTAAGCTACCATGGCAATAAACCACCTCTGTAACCTATTATGTGTGGATTGTTTGAGGTTATCTCAACTGTCTGTCACTGGAAGTTAATAACTAGGCTAAATGCTTCACCTCCCTAGGCAAATGATCAGCTTTCTGGTTCATGCTACGCAAATCATTATAATCCCCCCACATGGGAAGAGACAGAGAGGAAGATGGGCTCACTTTCAACGAGTATTAACATTCCTCAAAACAATACGCGAGGACTTTTCCTCATTTTTCCTTTTGATAATTGAGAGTGTTGAGAGCTGTATTCAGAGCTCACCATCCTTTGCAGAGTAAATGATGGCTGTGAGGCTGTAGGGTCCCTCTCCTTGGCTGTTAAATGCTTTCACTTTGACTTCAAACTGCATCAGAGGAGCAATGTTGGGGTCTTTGTGGACGTAATGTTTGGCCTCGGGATCAGCAACTACTACCCTTTTCCACTCCAGCTCACCGTGGGGTTTAAAGGCCACAATGTAGCCAAAATTTGTCCCAAAGTAGTACTGAGGCTGTACTGGCTGAAAACAAAAGAAGACAAAAAAAATGAAATATATTTGGAATTTAAAATGGAGATTTACATTAAAATGTGTTACTTTAAAAGGGTGCATATCATGCAATATCCACTCTTTTAGCCTTTTAATGCATTTTGTTGTGTAGTTAGTCTCTTGAAGTGCAGAAATCTCTCTCCTGGTGCTGCATACATATTTTTTTAACCCGTTCAGTTTGCTCTATTCTCTGATGTTTTCTAAATGATTATGTCAAATTGCCTGGATTATTATAATTATTTTGTAAATGAAAAAAATTCTGTGCCACTAGATAGTTGTAAAACTCTCTATGAAACTAGAGTGCACCGCTCTGGAAGCTGGAGGAGAAGCGGGGTGTGAAGCATCTAGTTTCAATTTAAAGGCACAGCATCAAAACGAGCTGCTTTGAGTTACATCTCAAAAAAAGGGGTGAAAGAGGGGCTTGTGGAGTAACAATAAATATGAATTCAGAGAAAAGCATTGCAGTTCTACTTTATATAGACCCCGACTGATTGATTTAAATGTGAAAAAGAAGGATTTAAAAGCATGATATGCCTACTTTAAGAGACCCATCATAAAAACATAAAAGCTGTCCAGTGATTCACATGATGTTTTGCTAACCGGCAGATACGGCTGATTCTAACAATAAATGCCAAAGTTTTAAACAAACATATCCTGTGATTTAATAGTGGTTATATCTGATTTGACATTTGCTATTTGTTTGGAGACTAAATGTTGCTAAGTGCTATTTTCATTTCACTATTTGTATGTTCTTCAGTACAATACTCATAAAAAGGTCAACATTTGTCTACAGTGGCTAACCTCTTTTTTTTCCCAAAATGTCTCTGTGTGTGCAGTAATATGTTATAAATCATTCAAGAAATAAAAAAAAACTGTCAGTTTTGCTGTTGAGTTGTAATCTTTCTCCCCCCTTTGTGGAGCAGAATGCTCCAACCTACCGTCCAAGTGATGGTCAGTTCTCTGCTGGCTCCTCCACCCCCACCAACATCTGAGGGCGCCACCACAGGAACTGCAACAAGACAGCGACAGCAATCAGAAAAAAAAAAAAAAACAAAAACGAACGTGAGCCCACATGCTATGAATCCGCACAAACAAAGCCAACCCACACAGGCTGTAACTTTGTCCTGGCTAACGCGGCTGAAACATCCTTCCTCTGTAAACACAGTATCAATGTCTTCTCCTGCGCCAAACTCCCGACTCTTAATGTGCGTGCAGGACACTTGCCAGCCGGAGAGGCAAGAGAGGGAAAAGGTTTTCTTGTTCGAGCTCACCTTCAACTGGTGATTATTTTTTTTAAGGGGTCAGCGAAGGTCTGTGATCCGCGCTTTTATAGATGAATCTCGGTGTACAGTTTCGCCAACATGCTCATTTGTAGCGGTTTGTGTGGTGAATTTGGCCGACATGGTTCTGCTTTTTGGAAGCAAAATGCAAAGCAAATCCTGCTGACTCATTTCTACAGCGATACTCATCGCAAGTAAACAGTGCAATAATAGAACAACGATGTATAAATAACAAAATGGAAAGCTGGACTGAGCGTATGTTGAGTTTCCTCCTTTTCTGTGACCTTTCCAGTTACCCTGCTTCTCTGTTCTAGCAAGGACAAATAGGAGAATCAGGACACAGTTTTACCTGATTCCTGAGTTTTCTCTTTAGACGATGGCCTGCTTGGATCTCCTGTTCCCAGAGTGTTGGTGGCAATGACCCTGAACTCGTATTCTGTCCAGGGGAACAAATTCACCACAGTGGCTGTCTCTGTGTTCCCTTCAACATCAGCTGGAGCTGCAGAAAAACACACATTTTATGCCTTTTAAACCCATTTGGTTTAATTCACTGAGGAATGATTCAATTATATTCCAGTTATCTTTGAAAGATCTAACTATGTATCTACAGTATCATCACACTGCGTAAAGAAAGTTATTCATTTTGACTTAGCAGTTATGGTAGCAGAGTGTGTTTAAAGAGCTTGCAGGAGTTCCTACATGTAGTGGCAGTCTTCCAGTCCTCTTTGGAGAACTGGTCTCTGTACTGGATGGTATATTTGGAAACCGGGCTGTGGTGGTCTGCTCCACGGCTCCACTGCAGCGTCACACTCTTGTCAGCTTTATTTATTATTCGTACTCCACCTGGTGGACCGGGGGGACCTAAGATGAGAAGATCAACAGTTTTAAGTCAGTTGGAAAATAATAGACACACATGGACACATTTACAAAACCAAACAAATTTGGTGTCAAACATTTGCTTGTGCTGCTACAGTTTATGTTTGGGCTGCTTTCATTTTAAATATATTTATGTTTTCAGAGGTCATAGGATCATGCATTGTCCCATTGTAAAGTTGGCTTCCTTTTGCTTTGAGTTTGTAAATCGAACCAATGACCTCTGAAAAATTTAATTAATATATTTAAAATTCTAGCAGCATAAACAACATTTTTGCTTCACAAAGCACAAATATTTGACACCAATTTTGTTAGATTTAAAAAAGATGGTGGTGTGGCAATTTGTGCACAAATTTCAGACAGAGACATGAGTCAACAATGTTTCAGCCTCTAAAGGGAAATTCTTGGCAAAAAGAGAAACGGCACATAACTTCTACACTTCCTTTATGCATCATCTTTATTGAAAGTCTTCAAACAGATAAGGACATGAAAGTGTAGAGTGCAGTGAGATGAATAAACTAAAGCTCAAAGTATTTTACATTCAGTGTTTCTCTTGGTCCTCATCCTCTCCTCGCTTCTTCCGCTGGAACAGAAACACGGCTTAATAGAAAAGCCAGACTGCGTCAGGGTTTGCCCTCCCAACCACAGTCTTAGAAAGCAGCCAGAGTTCTCTTTTTCCAAATTATGAGCACAAACCATGAGCTGTAAAAAAGGATTACGTTTAAAGAAGTAGTTCAAATATTTTAAAGTGGGGTTCTGTGGAAACACTAAACAAATATTTTTTTTGTTGTCAATAACTTTATCATCGTCATCAAATTTAGTCATAAAGCACATTTTAAAGGGATCCATGATTAGTTGTTGCATTAGACTTTATTTGATAAACATATATTTTAACTGTAACATAAAGACTGTAAAAATACTGTAGGCTGTTTAGTTTTTATAATTCTAAACAAAAATTTTAAAATTGTATTACATGGATGGGGCCATTTTATTTACATGCAAAGCATTCTGGGTAAATGATGACATGGATAGGTCATCGGTGCGAGGCTGCGAGCAAGCTATATCCACCCTGAAGGTTAATTTCAGACAATATCTGACGATTGGCTCTTTTAAATGAAACCAGAGAGCCTTGATAGAGAGAAGAAGGTAGAAATGACTCAGTCTGCAACTAAAAATATAGATGAAGGACAGCAGAGCTGCTTCATGTAAGAAGAACCTCAGTTTAGCCTGTTAGCTTTAGCATTAGTCCAGAAGCTATCACCATATATATGTATTAGCTCAGCGCTACACATTCTCCTCTCACAAAACAGCCACTGTTCAAAAGAATGAGCCAGCACAGACGAGCAACATCATCAGGCCAGGACTCTGCAGTTTAAACTCCTCTACAGGCCAGCGGTCACTCTGTCAGGGATGAAGATGTTCTCATCCTTGATAGAGAGGAATGTTGGTTTAAGAGAGGAAAAAAGGAAGCCATTTTTGTGAAGAAAAACCATCCACCATTAAACAGAGGTGGAGGCATTCGTGTCCAGTTGTCCTCCTCCTACAATGCTGTTATTGCAAGTATGACTCAGCCCCCTGTCAGCAAAAGGTGTGAATCAAGTCCCCCAATGAAAGTCAGGTGATGGAACACATGACCCTCTATGAACAATAGAGCTAATCAAAGCACTAACGACCTATTGTTAGGCTGATGGCCCTCTTTTGCATGTGACTAACCTGTTTGTCCACCATGTGAAGGCAGTACTTATAAGGCTGAGTTCACCTCCTCAGACTGAAGAAGTCTCTTGGAGGAGAGACGAACCGTTTCATTAAAAGAAGAACCTGTCCAAGGGACCTATCTATTTTTCTTTTTGATTTTTCTACCTGGATTACTGAGATGCATCAGGACATTCCCCTCTCGTCACTATGGTCCTCCATCCACATGACAGAGAGAGAAATGCACAAATGACACAGCCTGCAACTGAAAATATGGATGGAGGACCTTAATTTAGCTTGTTAGTTTGTTGCGCTAGTGCCAAGCTAATACATATAAGGAAATATAGCGTCAGCGCTAGCCCGAAGGCTAACAGGCTAAGCCGAGGTTCTTATTCCATGAAGCAGCTCAGTTGTCCTCCAGCAACATTTTCAGTGGCAGACTGAATCATTTTTGCCTTCTCCTCTCTGTCAACGCTCTCTAGTTTGATTTAAAAGAGTCGATCATCAGATATTGTCCAAGATTAACCTTCAGGGTGGATATAGCTCGCTCACATCGATGACCTATCCACGTCATCATTTACCCAGAATGCTTTGTGTGTAAATAAAATGGCTCCATCTGTGTTAAAATATATTTTTAAAAATGATAAAAAAAAAACTAGCTCTCAAAGCGAAAGTGAAACTGAATGAGGAAATAATCTTACCTGCTAAAATGTCTTATTAATCCACTGGTTCTTTAGAAAACATACTTTCCAATCCAACAAAAAGGTTCATATGTATCCAGAGATGCACAGCCTGCAGTATTTTTACAGTCTTTATTTTACAGTTAAAATAAATGTTTATCAAAAAAAGTCTAATGTTACACCTAATCATGGATCCCTTTTAAAAACAATAAGTTTTGAAGTGCTGAACACAAGGAAAAAACATAAAAAAAATGTCAATATAAAAGCAAACAACATAATTTAAAAGCATAAGACAGATTAAAAATACAGAACAATAAAATACAGGAAACAAAACATATTTAATTAAACATCAGAACAAACAAGTGTGTTCTTAAAAGTAATTTAAAATCAGGAAGTAACAAAGCCTGTCTAATGTTGAAGGGCAGATCGATCCAAAGCTTAGGAGCCACAATTGAAAAAGCTCGATCTCCGCTCTTTTATCAACAACCTCAGTTTGGTTAAACAGTTTATATCTGACTGGACAGTGGAGCTAAGGATTAGTTTGAGTGAGACAAAAGTCAGCTGCTGCTATCTTAAAACAAGGTAGACCTGGACGCCTGAGCATCGACTGGTAGCTATGCCTCCGTAAAATTCAACAATGAAGATATTGTAGTGTGGTAGAATAGTTTGCCAGAATAATCAATACAGCAATAAGCACAACTGTAGTTGTAAAGAATGCATTTAACTATTTTAGATTTAATAGCAGCAAACCCCAGGTGCAGAGCAGTGTTTGTGTCCTAAACGATCTCCTGATGCAGATCTTCTACTTCATCCACCATGATAAATAGATATCTTTCATCTCTGCTGGCAATTGGCACTCCATTAGGAGCAGCCCAGGACATGTGCTTTGGTTACACTTTTGGGAAACGTCACACTCTCAGAGGCAGTGCGTTCACCTGGCCATCTGTCAGCAGCTGCTCTGAAAGCAGCCGCAGCAGCAGCACAGCCAGGACGCAACAGGGATCATTGGCAACCGGACCACTGCCTGCGTGGCGATCTGAAAAGGGCCTTTGTGTAGCCAACACTAAGGCTGTTTCATGACCAGAGGAGAGGGGCTGTGAGGCAAGCTCCCAGTCATCAAGACGTGAGAAGAGAGAACAACGTCTGATGAATCATCCAGGAGGAGAAATACACTGAAGGAGAGGGAAAGCTCTGAACAGTGGAGGTGGGATCAGCAGCTGTATAAGAAAACACTGAGGAGAGATAAAAATCTATGACTCATCACATGGCGTTACACTTGATCTACTCATAATGAAGCCAGATGGTGCTTTTCACATGTTTTATAGAAACTGACGCTTTTTTCCCTCATTTTGTTTGATCAGCTACTGTGATTTATGTATCCGGTGCAACAGCTCACAATCAGACTTCATAAAAAGTAACAGAAACTACAGATTTGCTGTTTTTATTTCCCAGATAGAAGTCCAACATCTTTTGAAGAAATATCAGTGTTCTAACATATAGCTAAGGGCTGAAACCCAGAGAGAATGAACAAGATATTACTCTGTACATATATGGAAATATTAAAAACATGAAGTTGATCTTTTATTTTAGAGCATCAATTATTTATTCTTTAAGGCATTTGTCAAGTGTTTTGTTGTTTCCAACCTATTCTCTCTGCATAGTTTTAAAGTATAATTTGCTGGTAACAAAAAGTTACGCTCTGGTTATTAAAGACAAACTTTGTTTTCTTCAAAAACAAAAATAACAACAAAAATAACAAACAGCACTTGTGCTAAACCAGCATGACTTCTGTCTTTTTTTTTTAGAAAATAATACTTCTGTAACACTTTAATGAGAAGTATAGATGCATGTGGGTGATGACTTCCAAAACTGTTATATCATGTGTGTATTTTAATGAGCTCTGTAGGTCTATAATATCCATTTTTACCCATTATTACAATGAAATACAATTAAACAGTTACAACTTCTGTGAAAACAATTTGCTAATTCTTAAATTCAAATTCTTAAAATTAGATATAAGTTGTCCTTTATGGTTTCATAACTTTTTATTTTTTGTTTTTGTGGGGAGGTAGTCTCTTGTTTGTCACAAGCAATTCTGCTGCATCTTATCTTCAATCCAATTTTTATCCTCTGCTAAATTTAAGTTAAACCAGTGTTTCACTGGACTGAAATTATTGACATGAAATAATTCAAATCACATCAAGTTGAATATCATTTGCATGAGAACTTTTCAAATGTTTCAAAACATTCACAAGTGGTCTCAATTTCCTTGTGAGTGTGACACATCACTTTCATAAAGCTGGGATTTTAAATATATTTAGACAATTTATAAGCCAAAAGTCAAATTAGACACAAAATCAACATAATTACAATACATAGTGATAACACTGCAACAAAAAAGTTGTAAGTCATTTATAGCAGTGATTCCCAACCAGGAGTGAGTGTACCCCCTGGGGTATGTGAGCATATTACAGGGGGTACATGGAAAAATTTCCCAGGTGTGTAAAAAATAAAAATGGGCCCCTATGATTTCTGCAATGCAGAAAACACAGACGGAATTGACACAAAATGGAATCCAGTATAAAATGTGGAATCTCACAGAATTTGTTAATTTGGACAAGTTTCTGATGTATTTTGGATGCTGCTGCTTCCTGCACCTGTCATTACCTTGTTTATTCATTTAATTACTTATTCACTTTCAAGGCAATAAAAAAAAAACCTATTTTATCATTATTTAATTTGAGTTGAAAAAAATAAAATGCCTGAGAATTAAACATTCCAGGGAGTTAAATAAATAATTTTAATTTAATAATCAGTTGTTACATTGTAGTTTTGGAGAATCATTACGTTTGACTGAGGGGGTACTAGTGGTATGACAAAATGGCTCAGGCAGTACACAAGTCTTAAAAAGGTTGGGAACCACTGATGTACAGGAATGTCACCTGAATGTTTTTTCAGAGTATTTACAGAAACATGTCATAATGTCATATTTGTTTGTTTTTACACCTAAAATTATAGACATATGGGGCAACAAGTATAAAATAAAAAGTTAAAAATATCACATTTTCATTAATTAGCTCACTTTGAGTGTAAAGTCCTATTATTATTTATCTCACTCTTTTGCATTTTGCTACTTTTACTAAATGTTAAAAATAAATGTTAAAAAATATTTGTAAACATTAAATCTTAAATGTAAAAAATAAATCTGAAATCTTGTGATAAAATGCTGCTAGAGCTGCTGAAAATGGCATCTAATTTCAAACTTTGTTCATTGAAAACACTGTGAATGGTGCCTGCGGTCCAGTGGTTTGAAGTGAAGCTCAGACACCGGCTGCAAACAGCAAGTTTGATATGTTGGAAGCATTAGCAGTATTAGCAGTGTTAGCGGTTGCTTTCTTCTCAGGGTGATGACATCATCATAACAAGAGCCAAGCACCAAAAGCAAAGGCTGCGTTCCATTCTGAAATTCTTAGCTGCAACATTTAAGCTTTCATTTTTACATTCAGATTTAGGATTTAATGTTTCCATAAAATATTTAACGTTTAAATTTAAGCTAAGAAAGTGAGCTAAATAATGAAAATATGTTAGTGATATTTTTTTTACATTTTATGTTACACTGGACACCACATATAGATTATCTGAAAGAAGAGAAGGTCTTCATGAAATAAACTGTATTTTAAGTGAATGCATTGTTTGTTTGTAGTTTCTGACTCACCCCTGACAACCAGGTGGGCAGAGGTGGTGATGTTGTCGACCTGGGTCTTTGCGATGCACGTGTAATGCCCAGCATGCTTCAGCTGAACATTTTTAATCAGCAGCTTGCTATTTGAACTGCCATTCTGCATAAACCAAGACAAAGAGCAGCGATTAAATAAAGACTGAGCAGTAAATTTAATGACAAAGATTTTCACTCGGCTAGAATCTCATCTTGGAAAAAGCAAATATAATTCAAGTGAGCAGAGTGGTTTAAAAAGATTGTACAGCGGCACGATGGGTTAGTGGTTAGGATTGTTGCCTCACAGCAGAAAGGTTCTGGTTTAAGCCCGGGGTTGGGCCTTGGCTCGTTTTGTGTGGAGTTTTAATGTTCTCAGGCCCAGGACACACTTTAAAGAGAGATCTGTGATCTCAATGGGATTTGGTTAAATAAAAAAAATAAAAAAAAGATGATTTAGGCTAAAAAGCATCTTTTTTTTCTATGACCTAAAGTGAGGTCAATCCTACTTAATAAAAGGGAAAAAAAACATCAAGAACTAAATTATACATCACCGCAATTGGGTTGCTGCTTAAATTAGCCAAACATAAACAAATGTGAAACCAAACCTCATTTTTAAACCGGAAAAAATCCCTGCACACAAAAATGGAATTTCATCAATCACAGTCATAATATGCTGGTTGCTGAGCAGCAGAGGGACAAATCCAGAGCTACACTTAAAGACGGAAGAAGTCCTTTCAGCAGCAGCAATTACAACTGATAATACTTGGATAAAGACGGTAGCCTATGCCAATTTCTTTTTAAAGCACTCTGCTTTTATCAGTCTGTACTTTAAGTGTTGGACTAAAATCTTCTGACCTGGATGAAGTCAAGATAAAAGGGGACATTTTCAGATTTTTTTCTATTTTTTTTAATCCATGATTATTACACATAACCACTCACCAAGATGCTTTCAAAATGTGCACTGTCCTTGTGTAAATCAATTTCTCTTCCATCCAGGGACCACACAAAAGTGATGTCCACCAGCTGGTCATGTGATGCTGCACACTGCATCCAGGTGTCGTCTCCCACATTAGCATCTGCATTAGACGGTGCCAAGGTGATTTTTGTGGACTCTGTGGGGGGAACAAGGAAACGACGACAGGCCTGGTGGCTTAAACTGGTTAAATGAGCATCAGCGTGGGGATTTTTCCCCTGTGAGAATCACACTAAAAATATTTTTGCAGCAAATATTTAGGACCCTAATCATATTTGCTGACTCAGCATTCTACACCATGTACAATAAAGCAAAAAGTAAAAGAATGACCAATGTTTTCTTAAACTTCTCTCATGGTAATCATGAGATTGATATTTGATGTGTTGTCAGATCTTCTCCTCGTGGGTTTTCCTTTTTCCTTTTCTTCATTTTTACTGCTTGTGCTATTCAAGCAACAACTTTACCTTTAAGCGTAAGATGCATGTTTACTCATTGTCCAAAATAAATTCTTTTTTTTGTTACAATTTTTATGTGGACGTGTGCATTGAGGTATTTTTCCTCTAATCATCTCATATTTCCCCACATTAACCATCTACAAGTAAAGTCTAACACAAAGTCAGTGAAAGTCTTTGTTCTCTGCTATCTTGGGTATGCACAGGGTAACATTTAAAGTTGTAATAAATTTAAACATATGGCGCAACTTAACACGATGATGAAAATCTACAAAAGATTTGTTGGTTTGGAGGGAAAGGTTCAGTTTATAAAAACATCCAGAAGAGGGCAGAAACGAGCTGTGCATTAAGAAGTATTAGAGCTCAGCTGTTTTAAAAGAAAAAAAATGCTTTGCAGCTGAGATTTTAGAAATCAGGATGCAAATATATATATATAAATTAGCATTTGTTTTGGGGGGTAAACAATCTCAGCTGATCTTGAACTCTCAAGTGTTCTTGTTTTATTACTGAACAATGACTAATCCTCTTGTCTCTGCACACTGGATCTAAAGCAACCCCCTCATGCATCTGCCCTTGGGGGGGATGACTGAATAACCAGCAGGAGGCCGTGTTTGTTATCATTCTGCTCTGTGGGTTAGTTTTTAAAACCAGCCGACATTTAAACGTTGACCCTGAGTTGATGGGGCTGAATGATTGCCAGCTAATGTCAGCATCCGTCAAAGCAAGCTCAGCTGTCCAGGAATCAACAGAGGCACGAACAGAACATATAAATAAATATGGGCGTCTGAATGCAGCTTGCCTGTGACCATCAGAGGGCGTGTGCTGTTGGCCTTCCCCAAGTGGTTCTCAGCGAAACAGGTGTACCTGCCCTCGTCAGCCTGCGTCACATTGAGGATCTCCAGGCTCCCGTCCAACCAGATGAATACTCTGAGGGAGCAGAATAAAATGTTTACTCACTCTGTGGAGAGGAAGTTTTATAATATAAACCATTCAGCACAGATTCTGAAGGTCAGAAGCGCCCTGTTTGTTATTCTGTGGGTGAATGAAGGATAAAAAAAACAAAGACACTCAAAATATCTGTCCATTTTCATTTGATCATTTAAAACACTATTGAAGATTTTTTTCTGCACACTTCATATCCATGCATGACAAGTAGTTCACCAGCTGCCCCATCACCACAATGCAGCAGAGAATTAGGATGCATATGCTGCTTTGTAATTTGCCTGCTATCCCATCCCTCCTCTACAATTTGTGAGGGGCCTGGGAGGAGGGGGGCAGCATCAGGGATCATAGCTGGGGGTCACGCTGCTCGCAGATTATGTTTGTTTTGTCAGTGAGGAGCACGAGGCAGGGTTTTAGTCTCCAATCTAACCACGCTGAACTTCAGAGGAAGATTAATGTCAGCTGCTGTGTGGAAATCACCAAAGAGTTTTCTAAAAATCTGAGATGTTGAGTTAATTTAGGTCCTACAGATCAACATTTTGTAGTGTTTGTGTTGCCGCTGTAGCTCCCCTTCAAAGGAGAATGACAGATTTTTTTTCTTTTGTGACCCAGATGTGTCTCGCAGTGACAGATAATGTCATGTCATACATTAGAAATAAAATAAGGCAAACTAAACCAGATTTTATGAATGAATACAAAGAATAATAATAAATAAAAATGGATACCCAATATTTATCTATTGTTTTAAATCACACAAATATGAATTAAAACTACTCCTTTTTATTCAAATATGAATAAAAAAGCATCATACAGTATCTCCACTTATTAGGCCCACCCACTTTCATGTCAAACCTTTGAAAAATAACTTGTACTATCCGGTTGTTGGAGCTGATTCCCAGCTCTAACCACACAAACATTTAGCTCAGTATGTAAAAAAACAACTGAGCTTTAGCTATTTTTTAAGTTTGCTGAGGTCATTTATTTTGGCAGCCATTTGAAATCAGTTTTTTGAAGTCCATCCAATGATTATGTTTTGATAGTTTCATTAAAATAATTAAAATAATTGATTTATGAAATATTTTGCTAACAGACACTCCCATACAGGCTCACACCCATGATTGCCTGACTTTTAAAGAGGACATATCCTGCAAAATCCTTTTTTTTAGCCTCTAAATACATGTTTTTGTGTACTTAGAGTCTGTAGGAGTTCAGAAAAGTTGAATTCCCATTGCTGCATACATAGACCCCAACTGAACTGAATGATTTAAATGTGAAAAGGAATAATTTAAAAACATAATACTGCATGTCTCCTTTAAAGCAGAAAGTGATAAAAACAAGAGAGATGCTATTTCTGTATGAAGCTGGATGCTAACCTGGTGGAGTTGAACAGCAGCTCCGTGTCTTTGCTCCAGTAGAAGGTTGGCTTCGGAGCTGCTTTCGGTCGACACTCGATCACAACACGACCGTTTTTGGGTGCCAGGACGTTTTTTACTGGGCGACGCTCAAACGTAGGCGCACGAGCTGAAGAGTGACAGTGGGTGTTAATAAGTCTTGGTAATTAGTCAGCTTTTAGATGTGGCCCTTAAGCATCAGAACAAGAGTCCGTGCAGCGATTGCAGCCAAAGTGTGACTCACCGATCACTTTCAGCTCTGCGTTGGCATAAATAACTCCGTGGCGATTCTCTGCAATGCACTGGTACATCCCTGAATCATCATATGTCAGCCTGCTGAACCTCATTTCTTTCTTATCAATCTGTAGAGAATAACAGTGAATTGTTAAAATAATCTTATTTTACTTCACGGCTTTTATGCTGTTTTAATTCTTACACGAAGCCAAGTTGTAATGCTGATTTTTGATGTTCTACAACGTACCTCACAATGTTCTCATTCACACAAAAACTCATTCAGTGCCTCTCATTAAGCATGCTAACTTTGCTGCCACTAGCGGCTACTCTCACGGGGGTTTGAGTTGTGATGACAGTGGTTCGTGGAGGAGCGTTACACAACACATGCTGCCTAACAACAGGTACTTTCTGCTGTCGGGATGTGTACTCACAGTGCCAGCTTCCTGTCTCTGCTGAGCTACAGTACAAACGCAGGGCTGCATACTGAACAGATGGGAGCTACCCAGAAGGTAATAACAGTACTGCTCAACCGCTCAGTGGGACCATAAAGATTTTTGAGTTTAAAAAAAAATATTACCGGTTCTCCATTTTTCAGCCAGCGGATTTGAGGTTTTGGTTCACCTTTGGCTGTGCATGACAAGGTGAAGCTGCTATAGATGTCTTTCTCTGTGCTACTAATGTGCTCCACCCACTCAGGATAGGCTGCAAATGAGAAAAGACAGGGATATAGAGTTTTGGAAGAATTTCAGAAAATGACTTTATTGAGTAAAACTTGATCAATTTGAAAGCTAGTTAGATAATATGACTGCTTTTGTAATAAATAAATAAATAAAAGTACACACATACAATATTTCCTTAGAAAAGAACCTAAACAGAAAAAAACAACAACTGCAAAGCAATGGCTAACATGAAATACAAGGTGTTGTAATAAAATAGGGAGTTTTTGTACCCAAATGCAGGAAAGCATGAGGCAGAATCAGAATCAGTGTGGCCCCTCCCACTCACAGTTGTTCCCTGTAATCCTTAATCAAGGTTTATAATTAACATGTTAAACACGGCGCAAGGGTGCTCGTGTCAACAGTAACACAATCCCGTGCAGTTTCTCTATTCAAATAGTTTGAGGCCATCAAACAGGTCCCCCTGTCTGCACTCAGAAAATGTTATAAATAGTGTGAGAATCAAACTCCTCTATGACTCCAACTCTCACCCTGTAGAGGTCCAACTTACTGACAGCAATGTGAACTAGACAATCCCTTACTCACGGAGCACGCCCCAACAAAGTACCCCTAGGAACATGTTCAAATGTCTTCTTCAAGTCCACAAATCACATGTAGACTGGTTGGAAAGACTCCCATTCACCCTTATGGGTACTAGAAAAGGTAAAGAGCCAATCCAGTGTTCTACAGTCAGGACAGAATTCATATTGTTCTTCCTATCTGAGGTTTGTCCAATAACCAGTGCATTTGACAATGAACTGTGGAAAACAAAAGCCTCCTTCATAAAACACTAAGTTTAATCTAAGTCACTTTATCCCCATCTTGGTGTAACATTTGCCAAAAGAGGTTTGAAGTTAACCTGTTTCTGTTACACCTCTGAGCTGCCAAGTAAGGTATAAATTTATGAATGTCCATAAGCAGCTTAAAGAGGGGCTTGTCTTTGCAGACATATTGCTAAACAGTTTTGTGAATGGGGCTAAGGAGTATATGCTGGCAGGAGTGATGAGTGAGTGAAACTATGCTGTTTACCAACAAAATCCAAGTGTCATGTACAGAGGAGCTAACAAGGAACTTTTAAAGACTAGAGCACCACAATCACAAGAACAGAACATAAAGTATAAAACCAAAGCAATGGCCTAATTTAAGACCAAACTAGGACACATGTCTCTTACCCTGAACAGACACATTTGCAGAGTGGAAGTCTTTTCCTTTTGAGTTGATGGCTTCACATCTATAGATGCCACTGTTATCGAACTGGACATTATAGAGGTACAACTGAGCGCCTGCCATCCGCACCTCCATGTTGTACGGCATCTCTCCACCAATTCTCCTCCAGTGAATATCAGGTACAGGGCTGAGATGGGCCAACAGAAAAAGCAATGCATGAGCCAGGGTCAAATGTGTTGCTTTTGCATCTTATGCCATTTTAGAAATAGATTTAGCTTTGCTTTCTGACAGACCAAGCAGTAGCAATCAACATTTTAGTACTTTGAATTAACGGTTTTATGTTTATGCTGTCTTTCAAAATCGATGAGCTTTGGGGCAACAAACCACTCAATTTTGTTTGATACAATTATAATTGTTCTTTTAGACCAGGGATCATCAATTCTGGTCCTCGAGGTCCGCAGCCCTGCATGTTTTACTTGTTTCTCTGCTCCAACACCTGATTTGAATGAATAGATGATTATCAGGCTTCCGCAGAACTTGAAAGAGGTAATTCACTGACTGAATCAGGTGTGTTAGAGAAGGGAAAAAAGTAAAACATGCAGGGCTGCGGACCTCGAGGACTGGAATTGATGATCCCTGTTTTAGACATATTAAATTACAACTAAATACTTAAAAAAAAAACTAATACCTGACATGACATTTGACACAGGAAGGCATAAAATGCACAATGCATCTAAGCAAGCAGGGAATTATTGATTTTTCACTCTTACTTCCCCAAAGCGAAGCATTCCAAGGTGATATTCTGTCCCACCAAAGCAGTGGTGTCTGGAAACTTAACTCTTAGGTCAGCTGGGTATTTTCTGTTATGACCTGAGCAGAAAGATCAGAAGATTACAAACTCACACAAACATACACACAAATAAAAACAAAGATATGTATTGATTTATATTGAGTCCTAAATGCATTTCACATATATATTTTTATGCTTGAAGTGTTTAGAATATTTTATAATCGATGTACAATCAGTTAATGTTTAAAATGTGATTAAGAACAAGTTTCTTGGGGCAATCTAGTCACATATAACACAATCAGATACATAATATTTCTACATCTAAACTTGTAGGACTTCTTTGTTTGTGAATTGGGTCACCCAGATAAGTGAGGTCTCCTCCTTTGATGATGTCATTTCCAGGAGGAGTGACTCAGTTCTGAAGAATATTGTTACAAGCTACTGTATTGTGAGAGAAATGCCAGTGATCTGAATTCCTGTGCACGCAAGTTTAGCTTTAATTGTGTATAATTCGGGCTCGTATTTTGAACACACTTTGATTTATTTCAATAGAATCCTATAGTTCCTGTTGAGCTCAAACAGCAACAGTAGCTAGTTAAAGCACTTCAAGCAGGAATTATATAATAACTGGTCTCGGACTGCTTAGACTGCTCATCAACTCGGTCAGAAAGTGCTACCTATGACAGGTAAAATACTATTTATAACCTGTCCACAGAACCCCACTTCTAAAAAATCTGAACTAACTGGTTTAATAAAGAAGCACAACCACATTTGTTAGTTCCAATTACTCTTTATGGTTTTGTTCTTTCTCTGTTGCTTAATAACTCCTTTTCAATATGAGTTGCTTTCAAGTTTAAGTTTGAGCTCATTCCTTCTTGTATAGTTAATTAAGAACATTCAATAAGCTAATGGTGACATGACTTTATCAAACTAAAAAGGCACCACTGTGATTAAGCATAGAGCTTTATTACAGAGGAAATAAGTCATTAAAATATACAAAAGCAAAAAGATGAGTCTTTTATAATATCCTTGAATCTTATTTTAGCCAAAGGAAAAAAAAACACTTCAGGTCCTATTTTTCACTCCCAGCTCATTTCAATGACTAAAGTAAAAGAAGTAACACCTGCATGGTGTTTATGAGAGTTTATTGGTACTGAATCAAAACTTAACTAACTTTCTTTGCAGTTTTTCTCTATTCTGTGAATTTAGGGCAGAAAACTGTACGTAGTACTGGTTCATGACTGAAACAAGTTACATTACAAGTGTGTGTGCAGATTATTTTAAATGGTTGGAATAAAAGTTATTCTTAACTTGTGCAGCAAACTCAAAACCTGCTTTAGTTTAATTTACAACAGGAGGTAAGACAGGTGAGTTACTGGAAGAGAAATACTAACGTTCAGGCACAAGCTTGAGGGGAATGTAGTTGGAAAACACACTCTTTGAACTGGATGGGCTGGATACCATGCAAGAGTAGTTGCCCCTGTCTGATGGGTCCACCTTGGAGATGTACAGGTTGCCTGTTATCTGGGAGACAAATCGCCGCTTGTCCAGAGAGATGAAGCTGGGGAAGTCATTGAGCATCCATCGAAATGACAATCCACCTACACAGACAGAGACATAGAGAAGTGCTGCCTGTCAAATCAAAGGTTTTAATTGTGGCCGCACTTTGGAAAAAACTAAAGGGACTTGATATGAGGTTTGCTTGCTCTGAGTTATACAAGCAAGACAAAACTAGAACTATGCAGTGCCGAGGGAACTCATGATTCAAGCATCCATTGACCTTTGCAGATGAGTTTTTAGAATGCAGCTGAAAGGCAGAACTAGCCATGTTGTGAGTACATTTTGTCTCTTGTAATTTTGTGAGAGTCAGTGCTGAAATACTAGCTGGATGGGGATGAATTTGCCTGAAAATTGATTTTTTTCTTTTTCTTTTGTTTTTTTCTGGTTGATGATTTTTTTATGTTAATGACAAAGGAGAAACATTTTTTTTCAAATGTTAAAAAAAAAAACTCGAAATAAAGATTTTGGAAAAATAACAAATACTTTTTTTAAATGATGTCTCTCCGTGGGTAGAACAATCACAACAAGTTGAGTTTCTTTAAATCAAGTCAAAGACTAGGAAACACATCAAAATGTCAGAGGCATATGTTATACAAAGAGAAAATAAAAGGCAGTAGGAACACTTAAAAACAGACCAAGATATCAAATACTGCACCTGGATAATGTGGAGGGGGTGCACATAGCAGGACTGCCCCCTGGCCCTCCTTGACATGCACTGTCTCCCTCTCCTCCAATGAGAAAAAATCAAGGTCTGAAAAAGCAGAGGTAAGACAACGTTACCCTCCTGTAGTTTGAACTAAAGCACTTCTTAGAACAGCAAAACAATATCTGCATAAAATGCATGAAAATACAGGTCCTGTGGAACATCTGGATGATGCTGCACATCAAAGCCTCCAGTAAAAAAAAAGGCTAATCTTTGAAACAACTTACATCCAAACTGGACAGATGCATCTCTGCTGACGACTGTGCCAAACATGTTGGTGGCCAGACAAGAGTAGTTTCCCACGTGTTCGGTTCTTATGGGGTTGCTGATGACCAAGTTGCCTCCTGATAAACTGTAGTGGCTCCCCTCATCATTCAAGTCAATGTCTACATTGTTCAGTTTCCATCTGCATAGAAAACATGTCAAATCAGTGAACTGATGTGTTTGGAAAGTTATCAGAGTTTATAACTAGATTTTTAAGTAGTTTTTGAAGGATTGTTTCACGTGGGCGTTGTGTGTAACTTGAGAGATTTGTTGCTTGAAGCAGTGACCTGAGTTTATTGTAGGGATGTAAAAAGGATAACAGGTACTTCAGTTTGGATACTGATTGATAACGAGTGCTGATACAGAATACATGCTGAGTTAGAACTTAAACACTACACAATGACTTTAAAAGCCCATTTATTTTATTCAAACATAGCTCTCCTTCCTTGTTTTACAGTAACTAAAAATAAAAAAATAAAAAATCACTTGAAATGTAAATTGTGACAACTTCAATGGAATATCTATGTCAGTATCAAAACTGGTATTGGTATCAGTCCCAAGCGGAGCATTTTGTACAAGAACAAGTACTTGTAAAAATGCTGGTATCAGTCCCAATACCAATACCAGTATTGGTACAAGCTTATTCTTCTTCTTATCATATTGTGATATGACCAAAAATATATATATTTTTTTATCTTTTCCAGAGATCCACATAATAATTGTTGTTTCATGCAAAACAATGATTTTATGTTCATTTGAAAATATATTGCGTTATAAAATGCACCCTCTGAAACAATGCAAGCTGTGGTTGAAGCTAATTCCATCTCCTCCAGCATCCAACTCTTGGACCCGTTCCACCGAAAGCAATTTTCAAGGATGCAGAGCAGGACATTTACATAGATTTACATCTAAATTGAAACAGAACTTGTGAGATGCTAGCACACAAGGTTCAGACACAATGGAAACGTAGCGTGTGCCTCAGCTGCAGCAACAAGAACTGATGTGTCACGCTTTGGAATTTAAATGGCTATTACGACAGTAAAACCTGTTCTACAAACACATTTATCTGTGTACATTAAAAAAAAAGAAACAAGGAAAAAGGGTTTTAAAAATACTGGTTACATAGAAATACTGAATGTTAGAGTTGCATCAGAGATAATTTGAACATTCCTGTGACCTTGGCGTCTAAAAATACATGAGGGGAGAGTTCTGGGAGGCACACAGAACCCACAGTGTGGAGTAATGAGAGTGGCTTTATGGGAACATATGTTACTTGTATGTGGCAGGTGGATTGGCTCTGGCCCGGCAGCTCATGATAATTTTGGCCTCGGGTGACTCCTCGGGGTAGATGGTGTCCACCGGTTGGTCCTCAAACTCCGGACCAAATCCTATGACTTCATCTGTTGGTGAGAAACAAAGCAGAAATAGGTAAGTAAGTAAGATAGAATGAACCACTAGGAAAGATTTAAAATTGAAGATGCTTTAGAACAGGGGTGGGCAATCCTGCTCCTCGAGGGCCATTGTACTGCATGTTTTACCTGATTCAGGGATTGCATCATGTTTGCATGCTCTGCAGAAGCTTAGTCATTGCCCAGTCATTCCAATCAAGCAGAGAAACAAGTGAAACATGCAGGATAGTGGCCTTTGAGGACCCGGATTATCCTTGTTTTAGAACAAAATCCACTTTGTTCTCTGTTCCAACACAGACTAGTCAGCCCTTTAATCCAGTCAGGATACTGTTCTTATCACTACCTTATATACAGATATGAGAGTGAGCATGTGGTGTCGTCTCGCATTGACTTTCGATCCTCACTTTTTCCTGTCTGGCGCTGACAATGTGTGCCAAAATTGCTGTTCAAGGAGCTCGGGAGGCTGGCTGTAACTTACCCACATAAAATTAGACATTTGAGCAGATTAGAAAGCTTCTGCTTTCCTCCAAATCACAACATCACACCAATTATACCAGAGATGTGCTCACTCAGGCGCCAAACCATAGTAGCACATTCATCTGTTGCTTGTAGATATGTAATTGTTGTAAGTCGATGCTAGAAGCTTAAAAATGCCCACATGACTTAGCACAATCAAAACCTTTTTTTATGTATTTTTGTTTCCATTTGTATGTGTCATCTTTTTCTGTCTGATGCACATGTGCATGAAATTTTCATGCCCCATCATAAATATGCCTCTTTAGGTTCAAATCTGCCTTTTGCACATTCGGTACACACACACACACACACGCAATTATTCCCAATTACTCGTTAAAACAGACAGACATGATGAGCGGTGGCATGAATAAGACATAAACACAGGCTATGAATAAGCAATGAGGTGGAATGTTCCCAAACGCTGATTATTCTTAAAGATCAAGAGTGTGCGTAGGTGACTGCGGGATTACAGACGAGAAAGCGTGCATGCATGTGTGTGTGTGTGTGTGTGTGTGTGTGTTTTCTTTGAATCCTCAAGCTCTTAGAATGCACAGCTGACACCTCAATGGGGAGAAGATCTCTCTTTCAGAGTAATATCCTGCTTCTTTCCAATTCAAGGCCAACGCTTACAACTGAATGAAAATGTCAAAACAACACATTGAGCAACCTTTTAAAGCCTAAAAGAAGATAATGATATTTATACCTGAAAGTGCAGTCATAGTACCATTAATCATCACAAAAACAGCGAGATGTACAGTAGTTACACTGAATATGCATGCTTATCAGTTCTCAACATGTACAGTATGTACAGTAATCCCCAAAAACTGACAGTTTAACATCAGCTAACTAGATGCATATTCAACAACTTTGGCTGACTGGAATCTTCAGGAATTAAATAGCTTGTAATCCAAAAATTAAAATAATTGACAAGTTAACTGTACCCTCTTCCACCCAATCAGTGGTTTGTGTGATGTTGGTAGACAGGATGAGCTACTTTTTACCCACCAGCAGCCAACAGTGTTTGACATTGATGCAAATCCCAAGGACTTTAAATATGTGCTGGCTGTGAGCTAGAAATGGGCCACTGTTGGGGTTAATAATAAGAAAATTAGGTGAGAATTGAAGTTCTAGGGGGTAAAAAAAAAAGGAATGAAGAAAAAAAAAAGTGACTGAAAGACACACGGCTCACATTAATAAGTAAGCGAAGTACAGTGACCCCATTCTGCTGCAAGACTCAGGTTGAGCTACACGAGCATCAGCCACATGTAGAAAGGGAATATAAATGTTGAATGGCCGGTCGGTGGGGAGCTGCTGAGATTCTGCACGTTGGTGAAAATAAGCAATCGGACTGTAAGTCAAAGAGATGAGAGCTGGTGGTGTTCTTTTTCTTTCCACAGAGAGTGGGATGTGACAGATGGAGGTGGGGGGGGGGGTGTTAAAGCAGACCACTTATACTGCCTGGAGACACATACAGAAGGCTATTTTACTGTTTCTTTGCTTGAATATACTTTTTTTTTGTATTTTCAACTCTTCATGACTTGACACTGACCTTCTCCTTTCTCCCTAAGGTGTGTTGCTCTTCTTTCTTTGTTCTTTTAACTCTTATTTTTCTCACTTTAACAGCATATCTGTTGGGCAGTTCCTCACATTTGTTCAGATCTTTTTTTGTTTTGAGTCTGATTACACATTCCCACAATCCCAAGAAAACCGGACTTTCTAGGGAAACAAACTAGAAGCTGGTGTGAATGCAAAATGTAAACACATGAATAAGAAAAAAGATGCCCTCTAGGCCAAAATGCAACTTTTAAAACCTTTTCTTTTATGTAAATAGTAATGCAACCACAAAACCCTGAAGTTGCGTCTCATTTTAAATAGATATTAGGGCTCCAAAAAATCTGTTTCTGTGTGGATACAGGGTTGCAAGTTTAAAAACATTCTCTGCACTCACAAAACTATACCATGTGGGTGGCCATCAATCCATGTCTGAGCTATACCTTTACTGCCAAAGTAACAGATGACATAAATGTCTGTCATTTCTGTTCCATCATATAGTTTGTGCTCCCTTTTGTACATTTCCAGAATGACATTATAGGGCTTAGTTAAGATCAGTGCATGTTTATTTTAGCAAATGGGAAATCCAGTTTGCTCATTCCTACATTGGTAGTTTATTGTGTAAAAACATATTAAAGCTAAACACCATATTTTAGTTATTTCATAACCTGTGAATCTATAGTCTGAAAATTAGTATAATAGTTATTTGAAGTCTTATTGGGCCACCTCCTCTGGGGGAATCCCAAGGCATTCCCAGGCCAGCTGAAAAACAAAGAACATTCTCTTCCTGGGCTGCCACCTTATCATGGTGGAGAGGTTTAAGTGTCCCAAAGATCCTAGGAGCTATGATGTCAGGGGTTTCATGACCCTGGTAGGGTCACCAAAGCATACAGGTCCTAGGTGAGGGATCATCAAAGTGCATCCCAAAGATCCCTTATGATGAGTGTCAACATTGGGTTTAGTGTTGCCTCACCTGGACCAGGCCCCACTCTGGAGCAAGGTCTGGAGGTGGGGCACGTTAGTGAGCACCTGGTGGCCGGGCACAGCCCAAAGAGGAGACGTGGGTACCCCTTCTCCTGGGTTCACCACCTGTGGGAGGGGCCAAAGGGGTCGGGGGCAATGTGTGATGGACTGTGGTCGAGGGTGTAGACCATGGTGGTCTGATCCTCGACTACAGAAGCTATTACTTATTGATGTAGAAATTGTGTCTGAAGCAAAGTAATTCAAATCAAAAATATTTGAAAAATCATGTATTTCGACAGCTACCATAAAGTGTTCAGGATGTTCAACACTTTAGCACCAAAAACCTGCACATTCAGAAACATTTCCATCTAGACTCTAGATGGAAATGTTTCTGAATGTGCAAAGTTGCTCTAGATTCTAGAGCAACTTTCTGCTAATGTCAAAGAATGATGTCGAGCAACATGAAATAAACATGCGTTAGATGTGTCATGAGAATATTAGTGCAATGTGAGGTCCCACGAGTACAGAGCAGCAGGTGGAATACTTCATTCCAATAGATTTATTCATAGAAGAACTAATAATAAAAAAAAAATTAAAAAAAACTCAGCCTAACCTACAGGGGATCATGAACAAGAACAGAGCAGGTATGATGAGAATTCAACAAGTGAGTGAGAAGTACAAACTAACAGGCAGCAGTGATTACATAGTGGCAAACTGCTGGGTTAATGAGCAAACGAGAGGCAGGTGTGAGAAACAGATTAGTGAACTGAGTAATAATAAACTGGAAATAATAAACCTGGTAAAACAAGACCACTGAAACATTTTCATACATAAACTGAAAGACAGGAATTTATAATCATCTCAGACCAGAAAACAACAGAATATACTGTAACAAAGAGTAAGAGTTTAGCATTAATCATTGGGTTTTTGATAATGTTTAAGTTTGTTGCTTCCTGTTACTTCACATGCAAATATCTTAACAACTGTTCATCTCAGCAGTGTGAAATATGTTATTAATGTTACCTTTTCAAAAATGCATTCACATTTATTACATTAAAATGATGTCACAGGCACTTTAAAATCTGTGTGTTTTGTTGTTGATTTAAGTTTCTAAGTTTGGTTTTATTGTTGGTTTTTGAAGCCTCCCTTATCTTGTGTCTGATTGCAATCTCACCACTTTTTTTTCAACTGCTGTCACTCAGGTAATCACTACATTAAACTCCAACATCCTGGCTGCCTCAGTTGGTAATATCAATGCAGTTGTGTATTTGTTTGTAATCGTACTGGACTTTCTGCTCTGCTGGCCGTTCAGGTTTTGTTTTTCAGTTATTCATCATTTCTGCTCTGACCTCCAGTCCTGCTGCGTTTTGCAGATTCAGGATTTAGAGTATGTTATGCAACACTAAACCCACTGTCTTAAAAAGACTCAAAAGAGAGCCCTATAGCTTTAACCATATGTGTGCTAAAATGTAGCTTCAGAAAAGCAAAAACTCTCAAAGCAATGCTCTTTTTTTCCCCATTGCCTCTCACTTTCAATGTTAAAATTACTGTTTTGACCAGGCGCTGCAAATCTCTTTAATTCAGCCTTTGTTCCTTATCTGCTCTCAGGTTCTCGTTTTGGTCCTCTCTGCATAAAACCCCCCTCTCTGTTTCCAATTTTGGCACCATTTGCCTGTGGATGCTCTGCTTTGACTTTTTCCAACAGGCGAGTAATTATTTACACAATAGTCAATGGAGAGTCCTCCCACTCACAAACATAAAGAAAGCAAGATGGACAGTTGCTTTTAGGCGAACCCACAACTGTCCTGAAAGAGAAAGACGTACAGGCACACAAAAATACACACACAGTGTAGACAGACGGGGTCTCTGGGGTCTTCTGGAAGTGATCTTTCTTGGACAGACTGTATTATCAAACACAGACAGCTCTATTCAGCCTGCTGCAGGTAAGTTTAGACTCTCATTTGAAACTGAAATACCACAGCCTTTTTCTGCCCTATTTTGGGATCCCATTATCCTTTCTAACATTTTATTATAACACCACATCAATTATGTATAGAGGTTCCAACAAACTTTTAAATACATGAAGATGACTTACTGGTTATGGTGCCAGTTCTGTTAGTGATTTTTAAAGGTTTTAAATTGTAACTATGTATTTTTATATGTGTTGGTTATTTCACAGTATCCTCTCCAGCCTTATAATCCTAACAGTCCCATAATTATCATGAATCCCTGAGAAACTGAATTCTTTGATGATTTTTATCTTAGCACGCATGCATATAGTCCTACATCTGCAGCCCCGTTTATTTGCATGACCAGGAGAGTGTCCAACTGGGACAGATAACATATTGTATCCTTGAGGCACAGTAAGCTCAGCGTAGCAATAATTACCCATAAACCCCTGGGCCATTTAATGAGGACTACAGGCAAAGATAATTTGTTCTTGTACAGATTAATCTAGTTTTTTGTTCTATTTGATAAAATAACTTATGCATTCACTTGGTGCTGTTGGCTGCAAAGAAAACATTTATGAAGATGCACCAGACTTGGACTGTTTAGACAAGATTTACAGAGTGGTCGTCACTGGTTACTGTTTAAAACAGGTCTTTCCTTACTGTAACAACTTCTAACGTCTAATCTGGCTATAATCTGTCCAACACAAACATGGTCATTTTTAGAAAAAGTGCCAAACATGGTGAGCCTTTTCAACACTTTAATTCCACTCACACCTCTTTCAAAGGCTTTTAATATCCTCATTTATAGAGTTTTTCAAGGTTTATGTCAATTTTTTAGCCTTTTTTAACCAGGCAAATTCCACTGAGATCACAGATTTATTTTACAAGGTAGGCCTGAGTTTGAAGGAAGCCATGAAAAACTGGAAAACCCACACAAACACGAGGAGAACATGCAAACGCCACAAAGAAAGACCCCTGGTCCAAACCCGGGACCTTCTCGCTGTGACTCATCAGCACCGTTGTGCTTATTTTTTGTCCGCTTCATGGGTTCGCTCTAATCCAGGAAAACTCAGAGGTCAAAAGAAATAGATTTATTTACGTGGCAGCATAAAAGTACTCACAGAGAAAACCCTGAAAAACACAAGGAAAAGCAAACCAGACTGACTTATGAAAGAACAATGAACTGACAAGTAACAAAAAAAAACAAGGCAGAGAATATATAGAGACCATAATGAACCTAAATGAGAAACACCTGCAGAGAGACATGAGGAACAGGTGAGCATCGGCAGGGCCAGGATCAGAGACAGACAGGAGAAAGTGACACACAGAATAAAGAAACAAGAAACAGAAGCCCACAAAATCTGATAAATACAAGTTTCTTTGTTTTATCTTTTTCTTCAAAGTCACTATTAAAGCCAGTCTCGATGTTGCTAGAAATAAAGGTAAAGCAAAATAACAGGTATATGCTTTTCTATGAGCTCGCTGAGACGCAGTTCATTTTTTTCAGAAAAATAAAGAAAGTTCCTGCAGTAAATCTGAAAGCCACCTACACAAAGTTCTGACCTTTGAGGGGCTTGGTATCGATTCTGCCTCCTTCAATCTCCACACCATCATCTTTTTCCACATTTGGTGAACGTTTGAAATCATCAAACTGAAGCAGCATTTTCTGCCACATTTTTCTTTTTTTTCTTTTTGACCTGTGGGACTTTAAGATGCATTTACTCAAACTGAGGTATTCACCAGCACCGTGCAGCAGTTCACAGGCAGAAGTTTGTACTATATTCAAAAATAAATATATAAATTAAAGTCATACTTCTCTTAAGAGAAGGACAATGAATGAGAGGAAGACAAAAAAAAAACAAAAAGAGGAGGCCATTAGAATGAAAGACTGCCTGCTCCGTCAATAAATCAACCTACATGCAGCATCTCAGCTTGTCTCCAAGCAACAAATCAGCACATAATTCTTTGCCCAGTTTATCAACGTTGACAGCCTGACTCCAGTTGATTTTTCTCCCTGAAACCTGCACACACTTTACACATCTGATGCTCACAAACCTGTTCAACATAAAAGTAATCCAACTAATCAAAATGCCTATTTGTTTGTTAACTTAAACATCCAAAGAAAGGTGCTTCAAACACTGGATATTTTAGGAAAAACATTTTTTTCACATATTTTAGGTTTTGACATTGTGTTTATCTTACAAATGATTGAATTTACTCATCACCACATCCTTGACTTAAAGGTTTCAGACCATTCTGAAGAGATGCATTTTTTTTTTTAACACAGAAAAGATCAATGTGAACTATTTTTGGACTCTTTCTTGGCCAGGCACTGTTATTGCTCAAGTTTCCACAGCAACCTCACAGCATGTGCAGTTTTTTCCGTTCCCAATAGTCGAGTGTTGGGTACAAAACCCCAACTTCAGGTTTAGCACTTTGGCTTCTAAATCTCAGCCTTTTGGTTTTTTTTTTGTGGTTGACTATCAGAGGGAACGCTTTTCTGGTTTGGAAATTCAGTTATACAAAAGCAACTCTAACCTTGCATTTTTGTGCAAATAAAAACAGCTAGATATTTGATGTCTTAAGTTAAGACTAGTTAGTATGTACCTTAGTATGAGGGTAACAATCCTGTACTGGTACAGTGAGGGTTTGGTACAAAAGAAAAAAAAAAATAATAATAATAATAATAAATGCTAAAAGCAAATAAGTTCTACTTTGCTGTATTTTCTTTCATCTTCTTTAAACTGTAGTTTAAAGACCATATTAACCTAAAGTCATCTTGTGTTAAGAAATAATAAACTTCTAGCCATTTTGGTCAAATCTTGAAAATAATCATACTTAAATTCTAAAACAATTATAGTGTTAGTGCTCAAAATATATGATGTAAAAGACTCACAGCTTACAGTGGGTTGCAAAAGTATTCATACCCCTTGAACTTTTCCATATGTTGTCACATTACAACCACAAACATAAATAT
>JARVGW010000002.1:22208051-22230740 GCA_031762495.1 Anablepsoides rubrolineatus | reverse complement strand
TGAGCTGCCCTGCCAGCCTTTTTGGTTTAATTAAAGCCTTTTTGTTATCCTTTTGAGCCTGCCTGCGCCCTGGGTTTCTCCTGCACATCACCCTAACAGAGTGCTTGTTCCTAAGAGCTGTACTGAGAGTTGTTTTTTTCATTAAAGCAAGAACCTTGAAAGGCATTTGGCTCCTATTGCAATGGCTTTTTTGTGATAGGTCAGGACAAAAGAAGTAGAAAAGAAAATATCAGAAGTAGTAATAAAATACAATATGGTCCATGAGAATAAACAAATACAGCCTCAGTATGAAAAAAATTCCCCAAGTAAACAATAAAATATATATCATATGTTATACTGTATTGATAATTACTGTATTGTATCATATTGTAACAGTTTTATGACCAAATAAGTGAATAATATTACAATGAAAAACAGCTTCAATTAGTAATATTTTCTGACTTTTAAAACAAAGCTCTTGAGCCTCTATAGCTCTTAATATGTAGTATAACTGGACCCTTTATTGTGTTCATACGAGCCACATGAAGGGGGAAGGGAAAGTACAAAGTCATGTTCCTCCCCGACCTTGGCACAGCTGGGTGAACATTACAGTAAGTGGTTGATATAAACACAGAGAAGTGGTGGGGGTGAAGGCCCTTCATGCTATTTGATTGGCTAAAATGTAGTTTGGACAGACAGTAAACTACTTTGTTGGTCTTCACAAAAAATCAGGATTTTGTTTGTGTAAAATGAGTAGAATAAAACATTACCTATGTACAATGTTTTCAACAGCTTAGCTTACACTTGCTGCACAACCTGCTTTCTCTGGGTTTTCACAAACTCAGATCCTTTCCTCTAGAATTTACTGGTTTGATTCATATTTAATGAATCCATTGTGCTTTTGAGCCATGCAAGAAAGAAGCAAAACAGGCTCCAATCAAAACACCAACATTTTCCCACATGGTTCTTGTGCAGGAACACACACATCCAAATCAAACGATTCTCTTTAAACCTTTACACTTTATTTTCTAGTTTTATTTTTATACAACAACCTGACATGTTTATATAAAAGAGACATCAGTTGTCAGTGCTTTGCACATTAGCGTTACCACTAAAACGTGATATTGTTTTAACCCGTGGCTGTATATTTTTCTCGTTCATGTTAGCAAAAAATCCCATAAACCATTGGCTTGATTAAAATAGAATGAACTGAAATAAAAGACGAGATAGCTTCACCAGTCAACTGACCCTAAAAAACACAAAAGTAGCCACAACTTAGTCATTGTTATTGAGTGAAAACTTGGTGTGGTTGTAGTTCAGAGTCATCCTTAACTTGTCTTTTGAGAGCTAAACGACTACATTACAACTGTTTTTTTTTACCCTCTAACATTGAAGTAAACTCTTCTTGTCCTCTAGCAAAATATTTCATGACCCACCATATTTTAATGAAACTTTCAGAAAGTAATTTGGCGTACAATAGTATTTGGAGCCAACTCAATTCAAAATAATCATCACAGCTATATAAGAAAACAAAGAACTCAGTCAATTTTTATAGATTTTGAGCAAAAGATTGATTTAACTAAATTTGCTGGCTTCCTTAAATAAATGACATATTAATTGACCTTTCACAATATACTGTATGTGGTTGTATTATATTAGACTGGATTATTACTGGATTAAACTGACTGCAGTTTGAGTTGAATCTGATGTGTGTAAACCTTTTTTTATGTTTGTTTGTCTTCTGTTGCCCTGACATGACTTTTGTTGTGGTTTGCTTATATATATATATATATATATAAAGTCAACTGAAATAAATAGTTTAGTGAGGAAGTAGTTAAGACTAGTTCACAACACAAACTCCAAGCCCCCATTTGCATGGCATCATTTTGCATTAACTGTCTGTTTAAACCATGTTTATCTGTTAGCAAACCGTCTCATGAACCAGCTAAAAGATTTAAACAAAAGTCAAGAGTGCACATTTAAAAGTGATTCACAACCAAAATAAAACTGGCTGCCACAGATAACCACAAAAATAACTTTAACTTAGTTAAATTTACCAATATTGGGTTAAATTTGATGTGGTATTTTAGAGACACCCCCTGTTATAACACTGAGCACGGAGAGATAATAAGTACACAATGACAGTGACATTGTGAAACATACCAATGATCATTTAAATGAAGATGCCACACAGGAATCCAGGGTTAACACAAACAATGTTTAAATACATTCATCCTGTCAGTCTGCAGCAGAGCAGCGCTCAACAGGAGGTATTATTCTGGGAGGTAATGATCTGTTCTCTCTGCAGAACTCTGCAGAATCCCAAATATACAAACATGCCCTATAATAATCCAAAAATAAGAAAGCAAACTTTACCAACTTTTCACTTTTCATACACACACACACACACACACAACCCAAACAGTGAAAGCTATATGCACCTGTATTCCACCAGCAGACAGCCCCAAGGTCTTCTATAGACGTTCCCCAACACGCCCGCGGCTACAATCCCATAAACGTAAAGTTGACGGCAGTGCTAAATCTCTCCACTTCAGCACAAAAATAAAAAATAAAAAATCTCAGTGTGTGAGTACTGCTGGTAAGGCAGCTGCTGTCAGGGCATCCTGCCCTCTTCTATCACTGGGAGTCAGAGCCACACACACTAATGTAACCACAGATAAACATTTGGCTGTCAAATCACAGGGCTCCCCAGCTGTGACCTCACAACACAGTGGAGGAGGAAAGAAAGCATGAGAGCCGTGGAGGGGGGGGCTACGTAAGTGTGTTTACAGAGACATAAAGAGTGACAATGGGGAATAGCCATGAAAGCATGGTGTTCACTCAGGAGGGTAAAGTGTGTACAGTAAAAGTGAACAGTGTGTTTTATGAAAAGAATGCTAGAAAAAAAAGTGACGAGCAAAGTGCAAGAAAAAACTGAGGAACGCTGAGCTGATTCAGTCTGATAATTGTCTCAGAATCAGAATTTGAAACTAAAAAAAGAGAGATGCAGAAACAAGAGAATTAGTTTTATGAATTTAGACCAGGAAACACAAAGCTCACTGTCCTGCTGCAATGTAACTATTGTGCCCTACTTTTTCCCTTTTCTTCTTTTGCTCCCATTTGTCCCGCACTTTCTCATCTTTTATTTGATTGGTTCTTCCTCTCTTTTTATTCAAACTTGAAATTTTCCTCAGTTCTATAATAGAAAGCTTAGAGCCTATAGTGAGGTCCACACCTCTCAGTCAGTCAGGTTGTTTTTATCAAACATTGAAAATAATGTTATGTATAATTTCATGCAATGTTGCAGTGTGGGTTTGAACTAAAACCACATTGGATTTTAGCTCATTGATTGTAAAACTGACTGAGGGATAATGGATTTTGTATTGGCTAATGCTAAAACTTTCAAAACAGATTCAGTTAGAGCTCAACGTTTGGGATCACTTTAACAACAATTACAGTTGTTGATCTTTTGACAGCTCTTTTCTTCAGGTGTTGTCACTGTAAAGCCACAGCTCCATTATCCAGTCTCACCCTATTTGGTTCAGTTCAAGTATATGTGTGTGTGTGTCTCCATGTCAGTTTGTTCCTCACTTTGTGGGTGTGATTGTGGGCGGATCTTCAGCACACAGCTTCAGCCACTGAGGTGAAAAAAGGAAAAAAAGCTGTTGTGGTTTCAGGATCTGGTACTCTGACTTTTTTATTATTTGTCACAGCACTGTTTATCAGTGCATGTGTAACCATAGGTGGTCAGTTTGTCCAAAAATATCTGGAATATCTGCTTATTTCAGACCGCTCATACAGCTTCAAGACGCTCATTGTTTTCTCCTCCCTCTTGTATGCGTTTGCTGGAGGAGTTTGCAAATTCTGTCTTGGTTCAGCCAATCCAGGGGCAGAAGTCTGCTGAAAAAAGTGCAATTGGAACTGAAAATAGAGACAAATTTGGCCGAGGCTGAACTGAGGAGAACCGCACTTGTGTGAAAGATTTGACAGTTGTTTTAAGCCAGATGTCCTTCCTGATACAACCTGAGCTCAACCTCATTACAAGATTGCAACACTGACCCCTGAGCTATGACAGTGGTGCATTTGCAAAAATGTATGTGACCAACAGGAAACAAAGAGAAAACTGTTTGAACAGAAAGGATAAAGTAAGTAAATTAGCCTGTTTGTGTGCATATTTGTAAAGGTTTTTCATGCATCCCATTTCCACCCAGGAGTCAGCTGTCTGTCTTGTACAACAACAAATAAAACAAAACATCTGTCCCACTTTGAATTTTCCCCTTGAATGTATCTATGTCATCCTCTGACGCACATCTTGTCACGGGATGCTACATTTAGGCTCATTAAGAAAAGAAAAATACCCTCTGCTCCTTCCTTTGACCTGCGCCTTCTTATAAAGGTCATCGCTGGCCTTAAAATGACTGATCTGTGTCACGCTCACAATGCTGCTCTTTTTAGAACCGTATGAACAATCAGTTCCTCCCTGCAGCAACCGTCTTCAGTACAATGGGGATTGAAAAAGCAATGTGAAGTGAAATCTGTTGTTCATTTGAAACAACACCTTCTGTGGGGTTTTAGGAGCTTTTAGGGGAAGGGTCAGCGAGTTGTTCTTGGCGTTGCATCTTGGGAGACATGGGAGAGCATTATTAACTAGGGCAATTTCATGCTGGCTGAACAAAACACAGAATGTAAAGAGGGTGTCTTGATGCAAAGAAACAAAAAGAAATGTGCCCAGAAAATGACGTTAAAAGCAGACATGATAAATAATACATTAGGTACGTTATGTAGGACGTTAATGAAAATGAACTAATCCTAATAAAAGTGTATTGGTTTATTCCAGCAATAATTTTTCAGCATTTTATTTTTTAATAATTGTTTTAAAAATTTTGGCTTTAATCTGTTGTTTTCCTGTTTTTTTTTTTTTTTTTTGGAGGGGGTGAGTTATTATGCAAAATCAACTTTTTGGGCTTTATATCATGTTTTAATGTCACTCCCTCATTAAAAACATGCCCAGAGTGTTGCTTTGACTCGTTAATGCATGTTTAAGAAATCGTTGAATCTTCTAGCCATGTGAAGCTGCCTAAATGCTTACTGGTACAAAGCACTGCCTATTTTTACAAAGCTCCTCCCTGAAGCTCAGTCTGCAGCTGAGCTCCCACCACAGAGCACCCCTCTCCCAAAGCATTGTTGTGAAGACGTGCTGAAGTGGGAGTGTCAGAAACAGTAGAAGGTTCATAAAGAGACAGAGGCCAATTTCAAGTCGTTTAGAAACGCTTCAGTTTTCAAGTGTCACAAACAACACATTTTAGTAGAATAAAGAAATGACATGAGCAAATAATCAGAGATCACTTTAAAGGCTCTGTACTTTTTAAATGGACAATTACATCAGGGCTATTTAACTAAATTGCTCAGGGGGCCACCGTTACTCAAAGCCAAAAGCTCAGGAGCGGGAAGACTGGTGGTGTGTTTGTGGGAGGTGTTGCCCAATAAAGGTAGAGGAAATGTTGCAGTATGGAAAAGAACAAGTATTGTTATGTTTTACATTTTTAAATTAGCTTATTTTGCTGCATTGAATCATAAGGAGTATTCACACCTGACACATTTGTTGCACTTTAAACAGACCAGAGTTTGTCTGAAGGTGTGAATACATTCTAAACAACCAGACCGAGACCCAGTTTTTGAGGTGATCTCGGTTCACTTCCAAACAAACTCAAGTTAATTTTATGTGTACTCGAGATAATTTCACTGAAGTACTTTAAATAAATACAATACTTTTTTTCTACTCTGTGTTTGAACTTAAACTAACATCTGTATTCATGAGAAGCACCAATACAGTGTTTCAGTTCTGCACAAAAGCCACAAAGTCACAGGAGCTGGGCAAATGCAGCAAAATGACTAAATGAGCATTTCCATGTCTTTTAGCAATAAAGAGCCTAAAGGTACAAGTTTGTTATGCAGAATGAAAAAAGTAGTTCTGACAGTTAATTAGCAAATGGGGTCACAGAACTTGACCCAGGTCTCGTCTTTGTGTCACAAAGCACTCAGGCAATTTGACCGTTTCCCTCTCTGTCTCTTTTCTCTGCAAACGTATCATTATCTGTTTCTAGCAGAAAAAGGAGAACAGAACACCAAAACATCCACTTGTGTGATAATTATTTCTGGGCATCAACTAAAACCAATCACAGAAAACCGAGTCTTTCAGCAGCTTGACTGCACACCCTGTCCTTTCTCCTCATAATAGACATCTCAGTGTTGGACAGTGCTGTCTTCATTATCCTCTCTGAGGAAAACTCCAGTAAACTGCAGGTGCTTTTTGAGCAAACAGTTTTGAAGTGGGGACTATTTTTTTTATCAGACAGATCTTTGTGCATGTGTAATACTTTCATTCCTGACACACAGTCAAACCAAACAGTCCTTTCTTCCGTGCACTGGCTCATTGCAGCACTTTTGTCAGAGCTCTGTCAGAGAGCCCTGGCTACTACTTCAGCCTGAGTAGGTGGATATGTGTGTGAATAGGTGTGCATGCACTGCACTAAAATTAAAGTCAAGTGAAAAACCTCACCATTTTCTGCAATTCATACTTACTAAGGTAGCGCTTTTAATCACTCTCAAATTAGAAAACGTTAGACAAAAATAAAAATCCAACCACATTTGAGAAAATAATGATACATGCTATCAATTTTAATCATCAGTAATTATAACATGTATGTTTTTAGACTGGAGTCCACAGAGAAAACCCACACATGTACAGAGAGAACATGAAAACTCCACACTGATTTAAATCAGGACCACCCTGCTGTGTGGCGACGGCACTAACCCCCTCACCCCCTCATCACCGAGCCGCCCCACCAATCAGACATTTATTATTAAACAGGGCAGCGTGTCAGAAACAGAATCCAAGATGAGATTAATCAGTATATATCATCACAGCTCAGCTTCATCTGCATTAAAAAGGTGATGTGAGACACACAGTAGTGATTTATTAATATAGCTCTGATACCCTGGTGTTACTGTCCACATGGATCTGCTGTATAATTAGAATTGATGAGTGAGGACACTTTGCTGTCTGTGTTGCTGCTTTCAGGTAATCTCTATAAAAGTCCAACATGAAAATCCCATTAATGGGGTAACAATGTCTAATTACTGACTGCATTACAAGCAAAATGAATGAAGGATTGTAGAAAATACAATATGATACAATTTCCTAATAGGTACACAAGTAATTCACTAGAGTCCCTGTGGATAATTTGTAGATATTTATTTTCTTGCCAGTATAAACAGAAATGGTATACATTCAATTTTTGAAAAAATAAAATACCTGAAAATAAAGCCGTAGCACAATACTGCTTGTTCTAAATACAGAGTGCAATTTGGAGATCGAATGACGGATTTTGCCAGAAAAAAAATAGATTACAACTGAACAGAAGTGATACATAAATAAACAGCCTGTATGTTTGAATCACCAAAAGGATCTTAAGAGAAGACACAAATAGGCCATTGGAAAATCGTTACATCTTATGACACATGCCGAGTTGTTTACTTTACTAACTTAATCCTAACTGCTTCATTAAACTAACCCAGACTCCGTGAATCCCAAATGAAATATCAGATTTCCACACTGAGGAAGAAAGCAGACTCCCTCTGCGATTACTGATAAATAAGTCATCATCAAGCACATGAAGGGAACATATTCAATACAAAATATGGCTCCTTGTGTGATAAGATCAGCGATTTCTCACTCCTAAATATCTCTCGTGGCACTTCAGAGCCGTGCGGTTCAAACAAGAGGCACCTCCTCCAATGCTGAACGTAGAAAAACAAAGATTTGCTTTGTGAACCAACTGACACACTGTATTAGCCTGCACCAGTGCTTTTTAAGCAGTGGCATGCATATTCATGCCTACCCATCAGGAAACCTTCTTCCACTGTACTCGTGCCGCTGCAGGCTCTGCAAGTTGTTCTATTTGGGTGCATTTATGTGTAAAATATTAGTCAGCTTTTATTTGGCACTTATATACATGTCATCCCTGAAAAGCTGCGCACTATTAGAAGCTGTCAGCATGAGGTTATATTTTAACAGCAGAAACCTTAATATAACAGATAGGATGCAGTGACGTTTGCCAATGTTTTAATGTATAACAACTTTTTGGTTGATTGTTTTCTTCCTAATGACCCATTAATCTTTGCACACATGCAGTATTTACAGGTCCACCAGCAGCTACAGTCCGGCTTTTAACAGGGAGTCCATGAAGCAGAACCAGTCACCAGCGAGCACATGGCCTTTGTCAGGTGGCGTATTGGGCAGCAGAGTGTGCACTGCCCCATAACAAGAACAGTCTGAACAAAAACCTGACTCATCTGATGCCTCTAGGCCAAACCCCCCCTGTGATTATGGCTCATGACACAGAACAGGTGAAAAGCACCTGAGAAAAACAGGAGGTGAAGCAAAAAGTGCTGACCAGTTAGTTTTCTATTATAAGTGACAAAATGACACGATGTGCTAAAGTCAAACCAGCAAATGTGAATGTGTAGGAGCAAGATAAGAAAATCATCACTTTATCTGAGGGAATGATCTCTTCATTGGGAAACTGGACACAGTCCAACTGCTGTGAAGATTATGTGAGTAATTATCTGACGTTTACAGTCCAACTAAACGGATTGCTTCCAGTTATTGATTATTGGGAGTAAAAACAAAGATCTTGACACTTTTAGTTTAATTGACTAACTTGTCAACAATGACCACATCCTTATAAAATACTTTTATTGCTATATAATAACTAATTTAAGGTGAGGCAAGAATTTTGGAAAAGCTGACTAATTTTAATTTTTCACTTAAAATAAAAACTTAAAATAAAACCTTACATGAAAAAAAAATACTTAAGTTTAGGACTTGTCTTTGTTTTTTCAATTAATCAGCAGAAATGGAAAAATTAAGTGTGTCGTGCAGTAGAAACACATTTTGTTTTAATTAAAAGCATGCTTTGTTTTAATAAATCTTAGCTGTGCAACCAATGAAAGCCTACAATTTCTCAAATTAAAGAAATGATTCTACAAGCTTTTCTTGACTGATGACCACAAAACGATTTATTAATGGTGGAGTTTGTAACCAGTTTATTAGCAGTACAACCTGATATACAATCCCATATAGCAAAATCTGTCTGGCCCACTTCTGGTCCACATGATGCAATAACACTAACAGATACTGCAAAGACTGACGGCCCTTTGTTGGCCCCGATGTAGTTTGACAGAGGTGGTCCATGCATGGGCCACCACCACGTAAACCAAACCACAACCAGGCCAGTTGGAGTGTGCCATCTTAAAAACAGCACCACCACTGCCAGACCTGGTCCACATCTGGTTGACAAACCACTTGTCATGCCAGCAGTGCCATCTTGACACCAGATCTAGCCGTCACGTGTCTGCTATGTGGGAATACAACCTATTCTTCTGCATGTTATGCATGCAAACACTGTAGAAATACATTCATCTTCACATGGAGCTAAAAACAGTGACAGCTTACATTTACATAGAATTGTTTGTTTTGTTTTTTTCTAAAGCCAAATGTTTTCCTGCTACTCTACATCTACCTGCAGTCCGCCGATGGAAGGATTAGGTTCAAGTATTGCTCCTCAAACACAGGAAAGGGCCTTGTTTTTATGATCATTATCATTATAAACTGATGAGTGATTCCCACTGCCTAACCAATTTAGAAGTCTATTTGGTGCTAGAAATACACATAAACCTCCAGAGAAACAGAAAAATGAAAAGATGGGGTTGTTCCCACTCTTACCCTTAGCCTTAAAAATAAACAAAAACAAATGCCAGTCTTGAGAACTTTTCATATTCAAGTTAGCGGCTATCAGCTAGTTGTCAATGAGATTATTTTAAAAGGAAAACTGAATCACTTGTCAGTTTATACAGCTCGTAATGATAATAACCAGGAGCAGTATTTGAACCTGAAGCTTCCATTGGTGGACTGCAGTTACATGTAGAGGACGAGGGGAAAAACAGAAGGTCCCTGAAGTAGCCTTGTGTTTAACTCCGCCCCCAACGCCGCAACACTTACAGCTTGCAGTGACAATGTAACCAAAATAACTCTGCAGTGGCATTGAAAACTTGTTTCATCTGAAATAAAATGATAGTCTCATCATAAGATTTTTAATGCCACTTTCTTTTTTTACTGACTGTCTTTTTCAATGTCATCGTAAGCTGTGACTGTTTTAGCTCCATACCTTTAGAGGTTGTCTGGTACTAGGTCTGTGGCCGACTCAATAAGATAAAAACTGACTGATGTGCAGAAAAAAACCTGTATATTACTGCAGCCTTCACCACTGAGAGACAGATTTATTGGATTTGGACATCAAGCTTGGTTAGAAACATGACTTTTTTTGCATAGTTGTGAAGTTAGTTTAATGCAAATCCTTACTGAAAAGGCTGGGTCAGGTCATGTCAACACAAATACACAAATTTGTTTGCCATTAAATGTAAGGAGTAGTAATGTTTAGTGATCTAGAGTGTTTCTGAGTGTGTGTGCCTTCCAGCGTCTTCTCCACACCACAGCTTTATGTGTGCAGCATGAGAGGAGCTGTGTGTTGCAGATAAGAGTCGAAGTATTACAGAGACGAGGGGAGGCGTGTGTGAAAAGAGAATAGAGAAATCAGGGGGAAAAAAATTCAGTGCTCTTTCTTCCAGTCAGATTCACCTCTGGATGCCCTCCACCCGCCGCCATTACACCTTACCCATAAATAATCCAACCAGGGACGCAAGCTGGTATACTGACACATTTTACAGAGTCGCCCACACATACTGTGCACCACTGAACTCTGAACAAGTTCACGCATGGTTCATATTCCTTCATGATGTGCAGGGTATTTATTACACTGTAATCGCTGTCGCCTCATTTGGTCTAGACGGTCAGTAATTAGAGGTATTCTTGGTCACGTCATCATTATGTTCCGATTTATTTAAATTATTCAACATCACGGTAGACATGAATCACAGCAGAAGACAACAAAATCTTTAATTAGGCTTTGATGATTGTCTCTGTTTAACATCAATCTGATGACTTGCTAAAAACAGTAGCCTGACTCAGGATACAATGCTGTAAACACCAAGACTGCATGTGTTATTTTCATAAGAAGAAGCGTAGCCACTTCTCCGTTTCTGCCTGCTGTTGTAACTGAGTAAAAACGAGGCGATAATGTCAGCCGGCATGAACAAGCAGATTGCACACAGAAGCTCCTGCAGCTATGAACTCAGCCAAGCAAAGAAATCTGGGGCGAAATTAGCGGTGGAGTCTCATGCATAAGACACGCAGTCTTCTCATGGGCCAGGTTTGGTTCTGAATAATGATACGGCAACACACACACACACACCAAACAAATAAAAAATAACAACACAGCATTCCTTGGAGGAATCCATATGGCTCAACACATTTAATGGGATCTGGTAAAGCTCACAGTTTGTGCTGGAGGATGACTCTCAGCTTGTACCACACAAAACTTTACCTCAATATCTGGCAAAACTGACTTAGTTAGAGCCATTGTTGTGTTGGCTTTTGAAATGGGTAGATCTCTGTAGCTGTACCCACAGAGCAGACAGGTGTGGACCAGATCTGGTGTTGAGCTGGCACTGCAGGCTGACTGCTGGGCATGACAAGTGGTTTGTCAACCGGATGTGGGCCAGGTCTAGCAACGATGGCACTGTTTTTAAGATGGCATGACACAACTGTCCCGGTTATGGTTTGTTTTATGTGGTACTGGCCTATGTGTGGACCACCATTAGCAAACCACATCTGAGCCACCAAAGAACCGTCATTCTTTAAGGTATCTGAGCAAAGTGTTAAACCCCTTCTATTGGTTTCACATCAGTCAAATATGTCTCCATTTCTGGTCCCGACTGAGTTTTTAGAACCACCTCGGCAGCAGTTCCAGGCAGGTGAAACCGGGTATTGCATGCAAACAATTTGGACGTCAGCAGACTGCTGCCTGTGGATTGACTGAACCAAGGCGGAACTTGCAAACTCCTCATAAACTCTTCCTGAAGAGAGGTGCAGGAGATGAGTGCATACAGCATGAGCTGGACAGAGTCGTCTGAAATGAGCCAATATACCAGGAGGTTTCCGACTAACTGACTGCCTACAGTTAAACGTGCACTTATAAACATCGTTGCGACCACCGGACAATAAAACCACAATGGCTTAAGCTGTGTGCTGACGATCCAACGACATTCATGTCCACAAAGTGAGGGACACACTGTAATGAAAACACACACTTGAGTGGTACTGATCCAAATAGAGTGAGACTTGACAGAGGAGAAGGGGCTTCAGTGCATTGTGTGGGCCAGATCTGGGCCAGAAAGATTTTCTCATTTGTTTAGCATAAGCAATGATTGTTTTCTAAAACTGCATTCTGATCTAGCAATTCGTGAGATATGTTGCTAGCAGACAAAACATCCACACATTTGAACACAAAAATAGAGGCAAATACATTATCGCCCCGCTTGAATGGAACATTAAAAACAACCTTTGTTCAGTAGTATTTTTAGGAGAGTTTGTCAGAAGCTATTAGAGAAGATGTACTGTCCTACTAGTACTAAACTCATGACACAGGGTCTTACATCACCTCATGTTCCTCTGAGCCAAATGTGACAAAGTCCCACCAGCTAAACCGTGCTGCCCTGATGTGTCAGTAGGCAGGCTGGGGATTTCTGCTGCCTATACACTTTAGACTAAAGAAGGCTACACTCTATGACCCCTCTTTTTTTCTCACTTAGCCATGCAAAAAGTTTTAGGTTTGTTAGTTTGTTTGCCTACACTGAATGTTAATGTTGTCTACATCAATGCTCTCTTCTTTGCAAATATTGGTGCCAAGAAGGACCCAGGAGCTCTGAGACTGATGACTAAAACACTAATTTACCAGCAGAACAGCGGAGGACAGGAGCAACTTGCATTCTGCATCTGCACCGGCTTTTATTTGTGGTTACTCTGGTCAGAAGAATGAAGGGAGCGCTTTCTTAGACTACAACCAACCCTCGCCCCTTTGTTTCTTCTCTGTCTAGTTTTCCTTTGCTTTCTTCAGTAGCTTGACTATAAAACAACAAGCATTTCCAATAATGTGCTGAATCGATACACACCGGTTACAGCTAGTCTCCGGTCATCAAGCGGCATTAATATACAATCAGGTGGCCTGGAGATCACAGCACAACCTAATAACTTTAAAGATCTGTTTGCATCTTTAAGAGAGAGGTAACCTTCAGGAAATGACTGCAATCAATGAATAATTTAGAAATACCATGGTATTATTGAAATAAAAGTATTCCAAATGAGAATATGGGATAGGTATTAAAAACACTTCAGGTAAACAAACAGGATGACTGGGTGTTGCAGTAGCACTTACTGAGGCTCCAAGTGCTTTGTCTCCCATATCTGCCAAAGGTAATGGGATTTCTTAGGTTTAAATGCACTCCGCTCAGTGTGTGGAGCCAATAGGAAGCTAAACTATTGATCCACAAACAATTTAGCTGTCCAGCTGTCCAGAAAGAGGGAAAACAGGACGCCCCTAAATGTATAATGAGGCTTCCCAAGAGTGCAGCTTGCTCACTATTCTCTCCACATGCAGGAAGCTTTTGCCTCTGGGCAATTAGCCTTCTATACACTCCTACCATCCCTCACCCAGAAGTCTAGTGATCAGCTAAGAAAACTCTCACCAAGGACACTTTTATTAAAACAAGAATCCCCACAGACTCTTGATTTCTTACCATATTTAAAGGCCCTGCCACACCATAATATTTTGAATGATGTATATTGACTTATGAGGAAAATGGCAAACACACTAGTTGCATAAGTTTGTTATGTTTCAAATAAATTCCCATCACACTGATTAGTGATGACCAGCCAATAATTTCTTTCAACGTCTTGCTCCTATGTTAGACATAAGTTACAGAAGTCCAACAGGTAAGTTATGCAGGAGTTCCCACGTTTCATGCAAGTTCACATCAGTTGGAAACCAGCTGAGCAGTTGTGAAAAGCAATGAGGTACGTACACCATTTATCGGGATAAGCTTTCTAAAACGTTATACAGTAGGATCTATATTGCTCATTATTGTAGCTCCATGGGACCCTCATTCACCCCTCTTCTGTGCGTCTGAAAACAACTTGTTTTAGTGTCTCACCCTGCCCCCCTCAACGCTGTTTGGCCATTTTTGTAGTTTGATAGCAGAGATACCATTATCTAGTAAGGCAGAAACTTTTTATTAAAAAAAATTAATTAAAATATGTCAGCAACAGAAGACATGTCCATCCAGCCTTACACATTGGAGCCAGAGTCTGAGCCAGAGCCAGAGGAGACTGAAGATGATAAACCTGCAGAGCCATGGATTTGCAAAATTGGTTAGCTAGAAGTCCATGTTCTTGTTTAGCAATTCCACAGCAAATACTGTGACGTCATTGTTCAAAATACATAATATGGAACAGAGAAAACTAAACAGACTGAAAAGTATGAATCAAGCAGAATATGAATATCTTTGCACCACTGGGAGAGACTAAATTCATTTTTTTCTGCATTCCTCGAGATTTGTGGATTTTGCAAGATACCTCCCTTTAACACACATCTTATGGTGATGTCATAAATCTTGTTTATATGCTATAGGTGACATGGATGAGCTTAGATCCAAATTCAGTATTCATCTTCACCAAAAGGTAACATTCAATTAGAAAAAACAAAATATTTTAGACAAGTTCACCCTCTTTCAATTTTAGGGTTATTGTGTATAAGCACATAATGAATATGATCTGGTCTTTATCGAGTTCTGACTTAATTCAAATCTAACCTCAAGTGTACAAAAAAACAACATATTTAACTATGTTATTTATAATAAACAAAAGTGAAGCCAAAATGAAAAAGGATGTGATTAGTAAAGTTCAACTGTTATAAGTAGTTTACTTGTTTTCTGTCTGACTTTATCAGTCTTTCACATTGCTGTGGAAGAAACTTGAGCTCACTCTTCAGGAGAATTTGTGTTTCTCCTGGAAACCCTTTCAAACAAGCTGTGGTTGTCATGAACTTTAACATTTCTCTCACTAAGTCTAACATGTAGTTTTTGGGGGTTTTTAAGAGTTTATGAGTTTCCTGAGGACTGCAAAGTCTGACCTGGGTTTGAATTTTTTGTGACTTGGACTCCTGTCAGCTGTGAAAATAATATTTTCCACTTACTAATTTTTTTTCACTGTGGAATGATGAACTCTGAATCATCTGATGCAGCAATAGTTGCTTCTTAAAGTCGTTGCTGATGCCTTACCGACCTGACATTATGGTCCCATGTAATATGCTCTTTTATCACAGTGGTCACACTGCTGATTATCATTTGCATTCAATTAGTAGCATCTAGCTGCTACTTTACTTTATTAATTCTATTGAAACAGAATTTTTTTACTCTATGATTTTCATTCAGATTTTTTATTATTATTATTATTTTGACACAGCTGAAGCTGATGTGTGTGTTTGTACACTTAAGATGAGATGAAACCTGGTAATAATGGCTGCAGAAAGAGGATGTACTTTGTGCATGACAGGTTACGGCACAAGATGAGGAGAACAATTATGCTTGAAAGTATAACGCCACTCATATGTGGGCAGAACAAGCCTGAGGATAAATGTGTGTTCTTGTGTCCAACAAATGCCGCCAGCACCATAGCAACAGGCCGTGCTCAAAACCCCCACGAGTGGCTTGTCCGCACTCAGAAAGTCACTTTTGTACTTAATTGAATGGGTCCCTCCCTCAAATGGCTTGGTTTTTATCAGCAGCTCTAAAAAGGGCCAGTGAAAGAAATCTGTAAAGCTAAGCTTTCACATAATGAATACAAATTGAACAGTGTTATGTTCAAAACATTGCTTGTTACCAAGACTATCAAGAAGAATATTCTTAAAAAAAAAAATTAAAAAAAGCAAAATCTCAAGCTTTTCTGTACATGAGAGACAACGTCAAAGGAAACATGATTAAATTGGAAAACTCTGTTCCAACTTGGTGAAACATCTCAAATTCCATAGATCATCACTAAAGATTACACAAATGACCTCTGAGAAAAATAAAAATCAGGACTAATTATCATGTTTTACGATTCTGCGAAAGATGCAAACGAGTCTGAACAGACAAACAAGGAATTCCCTTGTAAATAGCTAAAAACTTGATTTGTTTTTGGATTTGTTACTTTTTTAAAAACAATCCCTGAATACAAATCAGACACGCTTGACTTATTTTTCAAACTGCATGACAATGAGAGTCACGTTGAGCTGAATCAAAAGAGTGTGTGGAAGCACACTCTTATCCCAAACCAAATATATGAATGCACCTGGGAAAGGGCAGAAACAGATGGCTGCAGACTCCCGTGTGAGAAATCAGTCTGGTCTGTGCAACACAACATTCCTGCTCAGTGAAATGTTAAATAAATGCACAAGAGGCAATCTGATCTTTAAGGACTAGTTTAATTAAGACCCATTTACACTTAGATACTTAAAACTAAGTGTTTAATTAGGGTAAACTGCCCTAAGAACTTGTTACCCTAGCAGTATTGTCACTTCTACTTCTTATCATAATTAAATATTAACCTCTTAAGCACCTAGCTAACAACATCATGTAATTAGTTATTGAATGACTTAGTATCTGGCTTTAATTGCTGAAATTCACAGTGAAGATGAGGATTTCTTTGCTAATAACTGAGCTGACGCTGTGAGGAGGAACTTTTTACAACTATTGCTGGTAAAAACTATAATAAAAGAAAGGCACACGTCACCATTATCACTCTAATTGAGTCCAATAATCCCAGAGGATTTTCTTTGATTGCAGAAATGTGACAGAGGAAACTTGAGAGAACAAACTTTAAATCAGACCTAATTTTAGATTTTTATTGTTGTTAAGTTTAGCTAAAACCAGTTTCAGTAAGTGAGATTTAATGGATTGTTACAGCAATGATCGTGTTTAATAACATTAATGTAAAAAGGATGGCTTGGATTATAATCAAATAAATCACAGGTACCTACGGTTGAGTCAAAAGACACAAGACACACTTTTGTTCTAGATAGGAAGGGGAAGTACTGGGTGAGGGAGACATATGTTGTAGGTCATTTCCTGAACATGACTTCCATTTTGAAAGCCGCCATACTGGATCAAAGTAAATTCTTTTTTCCAATAGGAAGGTGGTCATAAAGGTTGTCTACGAAGGCAAGAAATGTCTTAGAAATTGGTTGATCCAATTAGATTTTCAATGTGTCTTGTGGTTCAAACGTTATGACACAGAAAGTTGCAACAACAACTGGGAACATTGCCTGTGATGCACAGCTGTTTGACATGTTCAACGTGCTAACCAAAGTTTCTGTGTTTTATAACTTTTGAACCACAAGAGATGTTGCAAGTTTGATTGCGGCAAACAATTTCAGAGAAAACTCCTTCTTTTATATATTTTAAGATCTTCCCATTGGAAACAATTAGACTTTGATCCACTAACGCGGCTTTCAAGACGGCAGCCACGTTTCAGACAAAACCAAAAAAGAAGGACCCTCACCCATTACTTGCTGGGGTATTTAGATATTTCATTGTCTCTTTTGACTCACCCTGTAAACTTCAAGCCATGCATTCATACTGTTTATTTACCCAAATTATTGAACCTTTATTGTCTTGATGTCACTCCCAGTTTAGATGTGAATACAAACAAAAAGTGTTGTCATACTTGCAATATTCAACAAAAATGTCATACAGTTATAGTTGCATGCTTTTTTCATCTTGTCTTTGCTCCTAAAATAGTTTTTTCTTCTTTTTTTTCAAGTCTTTTCTTAGTCTATTGTAGCTAACGAGTTATTATGGCACTTTTATTAAGCCCAGTTCATGTGTCACTCATCTGATTGATCCTGTTCTTTGTCACATCTGGAGCTTTGGAAAACTGGAATTCTTCATCTGTTCTAAAAAGGGTACAGAGAAACCATTGTCACTGTCTTTAAAACTTCTACCCAGTCCATAAGATCACTTAGTGAGCATTGATCGGTATCATTCTGTGTCTCTGATAAATGTCAGGGGGAGATAAGGAGCCATCTCCAGACAGGCCCGCCGGTCCAGACCTCTTTATCTAAACCTAACCTGATTTTTAATGAGTCATCACTTTGGCAGGCAAACAAAACCGAAGCTAAGGATGAGTCACTTTGGATGCCTGCTTTATCATAAAGTTAAAATTACACTGACAAGAAAAAAACAGATACAGTAAATGAATATTATAGTTCTAAGTGAGATGGATTTTTAGTGCTTTTACAGCTAGCTATTTTGAAAAATCCTTTTTTTTTACATTTAACTCAAGGACCCTCAGTTCTATAAATAGACAAATCCCAGCAGTTACTATCAAAAACATCTATTTTTATCTTAGTGCTGTTTTTAAGCGAGCTGCACTTCATTTGATTTTGACAATATGAGTTTAACTCACATACATGCATTTTGCTCACACATTCTTTGTCCAGTATGGCTGAATGATTGTTTATATCTGGCATGAAAACTAAGTGACCTCCAGAGGTGCCAGGAGTAATTACTCTGAGTTATAATGAACAAGAAACAGTGGATAAGTTTAAGCAAAACAACAGATTCTCATTCAGTCGTATTGATTGGCTCAAGAGGAAATTCTTGTTCCTGTAAATAATCTGCAACAAATAACGCCTTACAATGCTGATTAATGGTTTTAGATGAAGGTTTAAACCCTGGCTGCACTACCTTGATTTTTTTTTAAAATTTTCTGCAGTTGGACACACATTCAGGAATCATTGATCAAATAAAATAAGGATAGTATTTTTGACATTTTGCAAAATGGAGTGTTTCTAACTGAACTGACATTAAAATGAGACATTGTCGTCCGAGTCATAAATAACTCATGAATTAGGAGAAAGCAGACATTTCTGCTGATATTACTGAATGTTACAGCCTGATCTTGTAGCTTGTAGATTATTCCTAAACCCTCTGGTGTTGCATTTTAGGCTGTTTCTTTGTGCAAACTGAGAACAAAAGAAAGCAACTTCTGCTGCACATAAACATCGCTGTAGTTGTGAATCTATGCAAATGGTGCACTAAAGTGAAGTAAATGATTCTTAATACCTGGAGTCTGTACTTCAAAATGTTATAAAGGATGCTCTTATAATGCTGGCCTGTATTTCAAAATGTTGTTAGAATATTGTGAATGAAAATTCTTTGGGAAATGAAGAAAAGGTGCATCTGTTTAAAAAGTAATTGAGGTTTTGACCCAAGAATGCAGATCGATTTAAAACTTTATTAGCGAAAACAAAAGTTGACATGTCAGCAGAAAATAAAACAAACTTACATAACTAGGGATGCACCGATATGAAAATTTCAGCCGATATCCATATCCGATATAATTATTCATGTTATGGCCGATAACCGATATTTACAGATATTACACAAACACACAAATTATATTATACATACACACATCATGCTCCATTAACGATGAGATGAGAAACAGCTGAGCTGATTGAAACAGGGAGCAGGTGTGAGTGGGTGTGGCAGAACTGAGAAGCAGGGAAATGACAGATGATAATGGCAGGAACACAGGGAAGCAAATACAGAAACTAAACACTATAAGGAACAAACAGAAAACTAAATGACTATGATCATAACTGTAGTAGATGGGGTCTTAGTTTCTAATGGATCCTATGGGGGCTGATTTTATTTTTTTTCATCCATCAAGCCCAAACATCTTTTTTAGCTTAAGTTGTTTGCTTCATTCACAATCCAAATCCTAAAGAAACCAAATTGTTTGCTTTAAAAATACTTTCTATAGCTGACCTAACGGTTTTTTTCTAACTACCTTTACAAAATAAAAGAGATAAAAGCTGTTCAGACACTGCTTCAAAATAAAAAAAAACTTCTTCACTTCTGATTTACAATGCCACACTGATAAGACAGGCAATCAACGGGTGGGGCACATAAATGTGCACAATGATCATGTTCTGTTTTATGTTCCTCATTAGCTCTGCTTCTCTACAAAACCCATCTTCACTGGAGCACACATGCAGAAAGCGCAGCGCTGTCGGCACGGGCAGAATAAATGGCTCAACTGGTGCAAACTGTATTCAGACAAGGACTGAGGGTCTTTCTCCTCACCAGGCATGAACAGAGGAAAGGCCTGTTTCCAGGCAAACGTAGAAGACGTCACGTCTCGGCTTCTCTGCCGTACCATAAGTGTGTCTCACTATTGATTGCTGCTGTGTAAATTGCTGAGCAATCTATTTGAAACGTCAACAAGAGAGCATCACACTTTGTGTGTGTGTGTGTGTGTGTGTGTGTGTGTGTGTGTGTGTGTCAGGGAGTCACAGAGGAGCACGTTTACAGACAGAACAGTGTTGCAGCAGAAAAGACTCAAGTTTCAGAGTGTTTCTGCACCCAGTGTTCATTTGCATGGACTGACTCACAATAAGCTTACATTTTCCTCTGAGCATGACTGCACTGAACTTCTCATTTACTAAAAAAACGTATCCCTATTGCCAAATTTAAGCTCCTGCCAAACAGCTTAAAAATTGTTGAAATCGTGCATTCAATCTATCTTAATCCGGTCAGCGAACGTTGTTTTTTGTTGTTGTTGTTGTTGTTGTCATTGGGTAAATTCTTCACCCAAGGCGCAGAAGGACATCTGGAAACAAATCTAATCTGCAATCCTGAGTGGCAAACATCCAACATTCTTGCTGTTCCATGAATCAAGACAGCAATTAAAGCACTTTAGAAATGAGGATCTGCTGGAACAAGATGAGGCGGGTGGTCAGTTTGATTTAGTGTTTATAGGTTAGATGTGGAATAGAGAGAAGAGTATTGATAAAAATGAAGTTTTGCCATTAATATGACAGATACAGGACTGAAGCAAACAGAAATAAGGGCACAATGATGTTCAGTTTTCAGACTCTAACACTACTGGGGGCTCAAAAAACATAAAATGCAGAAAAACACAAAATGCATACAAGGTTAAATTATTTTTCTTTTTGTCAAGCAGGTTGTGACTTATTTTTCTGTAGAACAAAGAAACTTAACACTAGACATCTCTACACACAGTGGTTTAGCCTACTTTTTAGCAGAATGAATCCAGCCACTAAGTATGAACAAAGAGGGGGGTCAGTCCTCGGGGTCTGCACAGCCCACCACAGGATGCATTAACAGAGGCCAAGCTCATAAGATTTGTAAAAGTGCTTCACCAGACAGGCAACCGAGGGATTCCTCTGACATTTGTGCCACATTATGGTTCTGATTCAGTCCTGACACCCACCCTGAAGAGGGTCACGCGTGCGCTGATGAGCAAATGATGTCAAAATATCAAGGATTGAGGGGGTTATAGTACAGAAAGTTCATTTTGAGACATTTCCACCCGTCGGTACAAAGATTGTTTAATAGTTTGTTCTCATTGATCAAATCGATGGATCGTTACTCCACAATGTGGGAACTGTGGCTCAAATAAAAAGCACCATATCTACCATCATAACGACGTGTGGTTCCTCTAATACAGGCTGTATTTCAGGCTGTCTGTGTGATGTTTGCTGACTGCTGCAGCTGACTGAGGTCAGGCGTTCATTAGGTAAGCTCCATATGGATGCAAAATGAGTTTAGCATTTTAGATGCAAATATTTGGGCCTCGGAATATTTAGGTCCCTGTAGAAAATTAAGTGAGAAGGTGTGAAGCTCATCATTCATGACCTTTATAAACAGTGAGGAAAGAAGAAGCCAAAACATGTGTGCTGTGAAAAGAACAATGTCTGAGTTGTTGTTTTTTCTTATAGATTCTTATAGTTGTTATAGTTATAGTTTCTTATATTTGTGGTTTAATTTTCTTATAGTAAATATAAACTGTATGGCTTCTAATGTGTTTTAAGTTTTAAAGTAAAGCCTATAGAGCTAAATAAAACAAGAAACCACTCATCATTTCTAAATGAAACAGAAAAAAACTGTTTGTTTGCATGTTTGAAATGTGTCACCTCAATTGGTGAGATTTGTGTAAAGGTTATAAACAGCATCCTACTTGTTGTAGATATTTTTGAATTATCTCAGTGTGGAAATGTAGTGATTCATTTTGTTCTGACTGACAAGATAAACACCTGTTTGAGTTTAGGGCCAAGTTGCTGCTGGTTTAAACACAACTCCAGTTTCAATCACTTCATTGTTGTTGCTGTTTGTTTATTTCAGCTGCTTTGTTCAGCAGGGGTGGCAACAACAACTTGTGCAACAGATTTAGCAATGATTTTAGACCAGATCCACTTCCTGACAGCCTCAGGACCACAGAACCTCAAATAGCGTCTGATTTAAATGTTATTTCCAAAAACTTTATTGTTTCATTGCATGATTTGTTACAATGCAGGAATAATTTCATGCTAATGTTTAGTAATAATCACAATCCACTCAGACATTTAACTATATTATTATTTTTTACATTAACATGATTTAAAGTCATTTGAAGTTGCATTTATCTCTTGATAAGCTTAATGTAATGTAAAGTAAATAAATTAGTGTTTAAGGGTCAGAGAATTCATTTAGCTTAGTGTCAAAATCAGAACTTTTTACTAAAGAAAATTATTCCAATAAATGGTCTTAAATAAAAAGGCAGTATCTAAGTCAGGGGTGTCAAACTCCAGTCCTCGAGGGCCGCAATCCTGCATGTTTTAGAGGTTTTCCAGCTCCAACACACCTGAT
>JARVGW010000002.1:22178117-22206274 GCA_031762495.1 Anablepsoides rubrolineatus | reverse complement strand
TCAGGTGTGTTGGAGCAGGAAAACCTCTAAAACATGCAGGATTGCGGCCCTCGAGGACTGGAGTTTGACACCCCTGATCTAAGTTATTCCGGTAGTAACTTTAATGCTTATGGTTATGTCAGTTTAGTAGGGGGGTTTACATCAAACATCAGGATTGTGTTCAGACCACCAAATGTTTGCAAACAAAAAGTGGTTCAGATCAACTCTGAAGGAAACAAGGTGAGGAAACAAGCAACCAGTCTGAATCCCTATGTTTTATACATTGTCATTTATTGAGCCATCTACAGCAGGTAAGATATTATTTGTTCTGAACACCACTTCAAAATCTGAACTATCCCTTTAACTACTAACATGTATGACCTATTAGATCACATCAGGTATTTTTTTTTTCTATTTCAGAGCTGATCTCTCTTGTTGATTATTTCACTTCATTTTCAGGACCAATAAATATCTTAAAAAGTGAAAGTCAGCCTGTTTTCCTCCACAACATGCAGCAGGAGCAGTTTGTTTCCAGTGCCGCCTCTCAGGACGCGCCCATGATCTCTGACCAGCACCTCGCATCCTGACACATCCTGACATGACAGGACGGATCAGAACCACTCCTCAGCATCCTGAGTGAGGGGGAAAACACGGGGGGTCAAACCTCTTCCCTCCAAAACATGCACACTAAAAACTAACACAGGCAGACGCGTCTCGGATCAAACGGGTCCAGCCGTGTAGCTGATTAATCTGCGAGGCGAGGCAACACTTTGGATCATCGGTATGCGCGGCGCTGATAGGCTGGAGCGTCTGTCTTTCCTTCTTCATTCATTTCAAACTGTTACAAAAACACAAAATACTCTTTTTATATTTCCAATGATCTGCTCAGCGCCTCGGCTGCTTGGCGGAGGATGTGCGCACACCCTGCACACACCGCTTATAAAAACCACATATATTCTATTCATCTGCGTTTCAGACGTCACTATATAGCCTATATCTATAAGAATATAAATTATATAGATCTTAATGATTCTGCATTGCGGAGAGCTGCATAAATGCTCCATTCGGATCTCACTCAGACTGTTGTAAACAACAGATTTCCCCAGCTGTCAGAATCCGGCTTCTTCAGAAATAATCACAGACAGCATGTTTTTTTTTTTTTTTTTACATCCACCCTCCTGTCCTCCACCTCCCAGCCTTCTCCCCGGTCGTCCTTACCTTCCGAGCGGATCCGTCCTTCACGATGCTCGCACCTGCTGAGGAGCAGGGAAGGAAAAGAGCCCGAGCCTCGGTCCTTCTGTCCCCTCTGGGCTGGATGGATGGATGGATGGAGGCTTATGGCTGATCCAACTTTGGGGGGCGCTAGACCTGCCTGTGCCACATGATCAGAGAGTTGTCTCCCCCCACTGTGGAGTCAGGTTTCTCCCCAGAGGTTTGGCACAGCATCCTCACTAGTTGTTGTTTTTTTTTTTTCATTCTTTTCCTTGATAAAGTTTTTTTTTTAAACACTAAAATGAGCCAAATGAGGCTGGAACATTAAGTCCTTGTACAGCCAATTATATGAACTGATTTTGCACACTTTTAATTCAGGCTGACATTTGAAATTTCATAGAATTTGGAAAAAAAAAAAAAAAAGAAAAATAGATATAGATATATTCAATTGGACAGGTTTTAATGAAACATTTTGGAGCATATGCAGCATCTTCTCCCCCACATTTTAAAGGTAGACATCTTAGCTCACCTATTTTTATTCATTTTATTCATTGTTTTAATTATAGCTTTTATCTGTTGAAAAAACTCAACCATTTGGATGGTTGGGGGGTTACTGCTGGTGAAGTTTTCTGGTGGGTAAAGTCTTCTTGAAAATCAATCAGTCAGGTTGAAGTTCTGTAGAGATGTCCTTCACTCTCAGCATCAAATAGAGAGGCATTTTATTTCCCTCTGTGCCCTAGAACCACCAATGTCTCCTTGTTCAGCTTCAAGCTGGTTCAAACCAAGTCAACATCACCGACATATAAAGAAGTGTTTCCATCTTCTCTGATTGTTCAAAACTAAAGCTGATTTTTTTAACGCCCTGCCATGTTGTTTTTGGAGCAAGGATCTGTATCAGTAAGAATTTCTCACTGAAAAACCCTCCTAACTCACAGAGGCTGTGATTTTGTAACATATTTTAAATCTAAAAAAAAATTAATAAATATCAACACCTGAAAAAATGTACCATATTATACAACAAGTTTAAGTTGCTCCAACATGGAGAGGAAGGAGTCCAGGTAAGTGTTATTACAGGTGTAGCTTGGTTGAGGCAGTATAAGCACATTAACAGGTCTGGTGATGGGGTCAATAATACTTATTTCCCACCATTAACTTTTGTTTGCTTCAACCAAGAATGAAGTATGATCATACTGTCTGTGTCCTCAAGCTGTTTGAAAGACAAACTAGTCTGAAAGAAAGTCAGACAGCATATCTGATGCAAGGAAAGGAAAAAACAAAACAAGAAAAATGTTGCTGCTTCTTTATCCTGCATAATTTATCCCTTTTTTTCCATTTGGATCCTTCAGTGTGGAATTGTTAATAGTGTCTTGTCCACTCAAACACAGAGTGGGTTTGTTGTTCCCCAATTAACAGAACAAACATTTAGAGGAAAAAAAAAAAAGCTGAAAGCCACTTTGGCTTCCTTTGTCCAGAAATAATTGAGCTGCAATAATAGAAGTGAATATCCACAAAACTGCTTTAATCTTGTTTTAACCACATCTGTAATCATTTCTTCTATTTCCTGCTGCAGTCTTGATTCTCCTATCAGATCTCACAAGGATTTTCTTCATTTGTTGTGAATGACAAAAGACTGTTTGTGCAGAAAGACTTCAGCTGACTTTTGAACCAACAACCTTCTAGTGTAGTTTTCTTCTGCAGAGTTTGCATGTTGTCCTCATGCATGTGTGGGATTTCTCCTTAAATTCCCCCTACTGTCAAAACACATGCAGGTTGTAATGACTGGAGATATTAAATTGACCTTGTGTTTATGTGTGTGTGTGTACTTGTATTTGATATCTTTTTAGGACCATTTCTGGTATATACAGTACACCTTGTCAAGACCATAGGTTTTATGGGGACCAAAGAATGGTCCTAATGTGGTGGAACTCTATTTTTTGGTTTGGGGGTTCAGTTTAGAACTAAAGTGTGAATTGAGTTAGGTTAGGGTTAGGTTTATGATAAGGGGCCAGGTTTAGGTTATAGAAACGACTGAAAATCAATGGAAGTCAATGAGCGGTCCTAAAAAGAATAGAAATACAAGCTTGTGTGTGTGTATAATGTTTTTGTTACCTGGTGGGGAGGATTGATCATGGTCTGGTACGAACAGCCTTGTGAGGACCCACTGTTTTTCTATGGGGACAAAAGCCCGGGGGGAACTGTCGATGGGTCAGGGGGGTTTTGTTTAGGACTAACAGGTGAACTGAGTTTAGGTAAGGTTTAGGGTCAGGTACGTGCTCAGGTGGTTAGATTTCAGTGAAGGGGTCAGGGTTAGGGTATGTTTTCTTGTAATTTAAACATACTTATTGCAAAATATGAAGCCAAACAATAAAAAGGTCATTCTGAACTAAATAGTGACGTTTGAAAACAATTACTTATTTAACTCATTTAATTAAGGAACACAAGGAGAATATGAGATAAGAGAAAGTTGTTGCAAATTTAGTTTTTTTACTTTATGACTTTTTAAACTCTGGAGTCTTAAAGATTCAGTCTTTGGGTATCCTAGTATAATACAATTAAAAACTGTAGAAGATTACTAAAACACAGTTAAGTTGTTTTAATATAAATCTTTGCCTGGTGAAATAAAGGTGAATAATAAAAACTTGCACATTCATCAAAAAAAAAACACACACATTAGATGATTTTCGGCATGTTTTCTGTTGCCACAAACTAAAGTGAATCCTGTTAATTTGGTGCAACATCTTTGGAGCCAAATATTTTCAATCCTAAATAAATCCACTGATCTGCATGTTTACACACCACCTGGAGTGGATGTGAAAGGAGTCGGCATCATTAACTGCTGGCCTGGTTTCCATCAGACAGATATCAAAAGGCCACCTCTTCTAATTGCGACGCCTCGCGCTCGTGTCAGACCAAAACACGGGGCCATCTCAATCCCTGGAGATTAGATTCAAATCTTGGATTTAAACGCCAAACAGACAAATAATAATCCACTCTGGCAGATCCCCTATAAATAATTCAGGAAATCTTTGCGAAAGAGCAGAGTGGAATTAATTGAAGGACTTAACCTTATTGGGTGAATTGCTGGAGGATATCAAAGAAGTTTATTTTTTTTTATTTTATGTTGTCTAAAGCTGAGATTTCATTCTGGTTCTATCAAGGCACGCTGACAGTTTTTTTGTTTGGAGGGATTTTACTCCTGACTTTTGTTTTTACAAAAAACATTTTGTTTTCTCTGAGGTGGGAATAGTTAGTAAAACAGAAGAAGACAAAAAGGAGGTGAGATTTATCCACAGCTCAGAAGGATGGATCAAAAAACTATGACACTCCACAGGAGAAAAGATAAAAATAAATAATATAAAAAACAAAGCCAGAGGGATTTAATAACTCTGAGCAAATGTATTGAATCTATAAAGAGCGGGCTAATAAGCAGCCACAGAAGGATGTCATTATTATTTTGTATGCAGCTTATCTGAGCTCCAGATACTTTCATCCCTCAGACAAACACGGTTGTTTCTCCGAGCAAATAGGAGCCAGACCCCGCTGGTGAATAACACTGTTACAAGGTCGGTCTTTGGGGTGGATAAGAGGAACAGCAAACACTCCCGCTGTCTGAGGGGAAGAATAGCTGGCTGCCATGCACCCACCATCCGGGGGGAGGAGGAGGAGGGATACAGCAGAGGGATGGGGAGGCAGAGTAAATGTGATTTAGCCCCAGTGATCTTCACGGGGTCTCATCCAAAGGTAGACTACACCCCCCATCCTCACTCACACACACACACACACTCTAAACACACGTGAAACATAGTGGGGGTGGGGAGGGAGTGTAAGAATCAGGATGATTATCTTGATGTTATGATGACAGAAACAGAGGGGGGGAGGGAAACGTTTTATGGAAAGGGTTAAAGTTAGATCAATAGAACTAAACACTTTACATTTAGCAGTTTTGTGCACTTTATGACCACATTGACACCCCACCACACATCCCCCCCCAAGGTGAAACAAGCTGTTTAGGTTAATAGAAACACCAGTGGAAAAATGACAGCATCATACTAGAAGAAATGATTTCCCTCCTATAGCTGAGCTTTTAAAAATGTCCCTCCAGCTCCAACTTGTTCTTGACAGACGACTATGTGCACTTTTTTAATGACAATAACTTTGTGTTTAAACCTGACAAATGGAGACCAGGTTGTCTTTTTAATGATTGCAAAGCAATTTTTACAAGTTGGTTCATATCTGGTTCTGTTATAAACTAATAATATCTAACCTGTTGTAGATAGCTTTTTGATGGAACTCTGTATGAATGCTTTTGACTGGACAGGCTTCTTATATTGAAGTACATCTACAGCTTAAAATCATATATTCACGATGGCCACCACAGCTAATCAACATTTGTCAACACAAAATTGCAATAACTTTCAATTTTACAGATAAATGCACAAATTCTCAACATCACATGATACAGCATGAGATTGTGCATATTATTATTTCCAAATTTCTTAACATTTTATCCAAAAACTATGATACTAAATGTGATTTGTATTTCTTCAAAGAATGCTGGACTTTAACTTAAACAAAGTTTTAAAGTGGACTATCATTGGCTATTACAGTAAAGGTTTATAAAACAGTGTTTATGTAAGTCAATATAACACGTCTAAGGTTTAAATTGTTTAAAAATGAGAGCATTCCACTTTGGTTTTGGTCATGTTTGGATTCGCTGCTAGTTTATTGATCTGCTCAGAATAAAACTAATTTAAAGAATCACCAACAAGAGGGAAGATTGTTGGATCGTAAGTTTTCCACACCTCAAAAAATCTGAACTATTCCTTTAAAAGTCCTGTGACACTACAGCACTTTTAGACAACTTATGAACATTTTGTCCAACAAATACGATGCTAACAGTTAGATTGAACCTATAACCTTTATGAGAAATTTGTTCAAAACTAAATTCTCAAATTGGTATGAGTTGTCTAAACATTATAGCGTGAGAAGGCTTTAAGAACTGATTTTAAATTTTGGGCAGAATTAGACTTAGATAGATTTAGCCCTTTTTTGTTATGGTTAACATTAGTGAATGTGTTGCATCAAATGAGACATCCCAAGGAGAAATAAAACAATAATAGTTTATGTGTGTGTGTTTGTGTGTGTGTGTGTGTTTATAGTACAAGTGCTGGCAAACCATTTGACCGCCATATGGAAATGTCACTAAGTAATCATAAACAATTATCCTCCCCAGCTTTCTGAGCATCAGAATAGGTCAAATTTACATAAAGAGACACAAAGGCTGCACCAGGGACATTCAGGGACACCTAACACTCCCATGTCCAAAACTAAATTATGTTTGTCCAATGTCTGCTTTTAGTTTCTGGTACTATTCCTGGGGATGCAAGTCATTTTTTTAAGCTGTTTTTTTTAAAGCTATTCAGATAATAATGTTTTTCCACCCCCCACAGCATGCATGCACACGGCAGGTTCGACATAAAACCAGCTGCAGACCTATTCAGACCAGGCTTTCCACCCAGCAGTAAATCAAAGATGGGAGCAGGGAGCGGGTAATGACGCTGGGGCAGACGCAACACAGGATGGAGTCACTGAGGGAGAGAAAGAGGAGAGAAAAGATGGAGAAAAGGGTTTGATGTGGGCTGGGAGGAAAGGGGGCGGGTGGAGTTCAGAAGGGTAATGGGGCAGCTGCTTGGTTGGTGGCGATGATCATCAGCTGACAGATAAATGAGGTTCTGCTGCTGAGGACATAAATAGTGAGGCTTTTCAAAGAAGAGCCACAGAACTGAAAAACCCACTGCTAAAATGTGAGTTCACTGTAAAAACTCTGATTTTGACATTGTTTTTGAAAAAAAAATGCTCCTTTGCTCTACATCATGTTTAATAATGAAGATAATCACCACCAGTAACAGTGTGTGTCAGTTTATTGCTTTCAAACCAAGAAGCATTTTTAAAGGTTTGTCTATTCTACAGCAGTCCAAGTTTGAACCTTTTTATTTCTGAATGATTCACAGGTCAGAGACACACTAAGTGGCAAATGAAACACTTCTGAAAATGAGCAGATACTGAATGGAAAATGTCGGAAAAAAGCAGCAGTGGGTGCAAAAATTTAACATAATGTAACTGATTGCAAAAAATCTTTTTGTATTTGTGGTTGAAAAGGGTACCTGCATTCCATTTAGGCTACATCATAAATTATTTACATTTGTTTAAACTCTGAACTAATCTCTCATCAGCTTGTATCATTGAGACTTACTGGAAGCTGATTGGCGTGTTGGTTTGAATATGCACAAATGCACCTGTTCTCTATGTTTATGTTCTGTCTTCTTCTGAATGGGTGTTCTGAAATGTAATTTCATTGTGCTCTGTACGATGACAATAAAGGCTTTATCTAATCTAATCAGGACAGAGAAATATGCATATTTTTCACTTCTCGTGTTCCACGACCCCTCCAGACTTTAAGTAGTCAGTTGATAATAAACTGCCCTAAAAGACAGTTCTTTTGTTTAGATCTACCATCATTTAAAAAAATCTATCACACAAATAAAGTCCAAGAAAAAGCTTTGAAAGACTGCCAGAGAGCACAAAGAAATATTGATCATAACCACTTTAAGAGATGACAAGAAAGTCGTGACATAAAAATATATAAACGACTCGAGACTTTTGCACAGCACTGTGTCATCTATTTTCACTAGATGGCAGTAAAGTCAAGAGCTGGAGCCAATCAAACACTAACAGGCTGATGAATAAATCTGTCATGGTCGGGTGATAATTATTTTCAGATCACTGTGGCAGAAAGGGAAAAAGGTTTAATTGTCTGAAATCTGCCTAAATGAAGATCACAGCAACGCTTTTAATCCTCTGAAAAGAAAAATCCAAACTTCTTAGGAAATTATAATTGTGGGGGAAACATTTCCCTTTTTAGTGACTTCCTTGATTAAGTTCAAATGTTGAATTTGAATGAACAGAAGGGAAAACCAATCTTGCCCAGAGGTTTATTTTTCCTCCCTCACATCCTGACACCATGACTGTGTGATAATGCAGCAGATGGCGTTATGTTCTCCTCCTATTACTCTGAAAACATGACCGTAATGGAAGCCGAGGTGCCACAAGTGAGCACCAGAAATGATGAAGGCCAACTGTTGTGTTCCATAAAGCCTTTGCATCGATGCGTCACTCTGATGGGACTCTGGCAGATGTTGTCATCCATATTCACACATCCGTTTGATTCCTCACACTAAATAGTTGAAGAAGTTTCCCTCCACATCTTTGTGTTTGTGTGTCTGTAGAAGCAGCAGCAGTCTGTAAAATGTATTTTTACATCTCATAATTGTGAATCCATTGTAAGGAACATATTTTCCAGTATATACTGTAAAGTATTGGTGTCCAATCCTGGTCCTCAATATTTCAGACCAGTGTTGATCTTAAGACCGGTCTCAAGACCACTTTTTGATGGTTTTGGTCTTGTTGACTTGACACTATTTGTACTCATTCTTGTCTCTGTCTCAGACATTGAGGACTCAGAATTTTATTTCAAGACCACAACTGTGGAAATATTACTAAAAAGCCAGATTATTGTCCAATTTATTTGTTAACATTCTTGCTTTCATTGCATTTAAAATGTGGTTACTGACTCAATTCCAAAAATGACTCATTTTCTCTGTATTTTTTTACTGGCTGTGTGGTCCCACACAAAGATTTTGTCAATATTAGCTCTATATATTAAGTTAGCTACATGTGTACAGAATGCTTCATCTTTTGACTCTAGGTTTGTTGTGTTTTTTTCTGGTCTTGGTCTTGAATTGGTCTTGAGTTAGGTGGTTTTGACTACAGCACTACCTCAAGGGTCACTATCCTGTATGATTTAGTTGTTTTCCTGCTCTTCAGCAGGTCTTCAAGTTCTGCAGAAGCACACAGAAGATGTCAAAGCAGAGAAACACCTAAAACATGCAGGATAGTGGCTCTTGAGGACCAAGGTTGGACACCCGTGCTGTAGTTTAGACACTTAAGCTTGCTTAATTTTTACAGCATTTACATTTTTTAAATGAAGAAAGTTCAGATTTTGTGGGGTTTTCTGAACTATTACGTCAGTTTTTGCAATGTAATTGCCAAATAGCGTCTGGACTTACAATTTGGTCGTCTTCATTCTCCTCTGGTTCTGGGTCAGACTCTGGTTCCAACATGTAAGTCTGGATGGACAAGTCTTCCCTTGTGGACATCTTTTAATTCATTTGTAATTACAACGTTTCTGTGCTGCTATAAGTCATAAACCCCTCAATCAAACTGGAATAGATCGGTCTGGAAGCTGAAAGGGGGTGGGGTGTGAAGGGCCTTGTTTGGATTTAAAGAGACAGCCTCAAAACAAGTTGAGCTGAGCCGAAAGGGTGAAAGAGGAGATATGGAGTGACAATAAGGAGGAATTCAGACCAAAGCATTGCAGTTCCACTTAGACCCCAACTGAATGATTTAAAGGTGAAAATGAAGGATTTAAAAACATGTCACCTTTAAAATAAAGCCCCATCATGGTTCCACTTGGACTAGCCCTAAGCTCATCATTTAATGAGCTACAATAGCTAAGATATTTATAGTTCATAACCTTTCCACAAAACCCACTTTAAAAGATTTGAACTTTTACATTAAAGACTATCATGGTCCCTTAAGTTTTTGGTTCATGACCCTTACTGATGAAAACTATAGGTGGGACAGTTCATCTCATGTTATCATGTCATTCATCTTGTGCCGCAGTTATACTGCCGCGGATGTTAATGTTTTGGTGCAAAGATATACTTTATTGGATAATTATCTCCCCTTGCTTCAGTGAAATAAGCGTCTACAGCCAAGCACACTGAAGAAGCAACTCCTTTCTTTTATGGGCTATCATTGTCAGAGAGTGAACCATTAATGGCTACAGCATGTAGCACTAACTGTGCAGAGGCTGTATAATGTTTTCCACGTTATTCAAGAACGGACATTATGAGTTAAGAGTCGGAAAACTTTAAGCACATTATCATTTATTTAGCTGTTACAGTCCCTGCAGCCCAAAAGTCATACTTGCACTAAAATGAATAAAACTTATATTTGAAAGAATAAAAAAAACGTTAGTACAAATTGGTTTCTTAAATACAAAACTATTTGCAAAACTGTCAAGGAAAGCAGAGTTAAAATAGTAATGAGTAAAACCAGTACAAATGTAGAAGACACGTCTGCGTGTCATGGTGTGGATGAAAGATACCTAAGTTGTAATAATTAGAAAAAACACAATAATTTATGTATAAAAAAATCAGCCCAGTTAGTTGAATTACAATGTACAATTTGTGTGGCAAGAAAACAAAAAAAACATTTACCTTTATGTATAGATTTTCTACAAGTTGTCTACATTTCTTACAGTCCTATGAACAAATGAAACCAATTCATGCACAACATTGCCACTTATTGACTGCCATATATGCTGCTTGTCCCTGTACAATCAATCAAAGTATTTACAAATTCAACAAATACTCTACAGGTCTTTTAAAAAAAATAAAATAAAACTTGATGCAAGTTAAGAAAAAAGAAAATCTTCATCCCATTCAAAGGCCCTCGGGGTTAGTTGGTACATATGAACACATTTTGTCTATTAGTAACTTAATATCAGGCACACACACACACACTCACACACACTCGCAGGTCCTCATTCATTAATACACTACAGATATACCATCAATCCCTTTTCATGGATCTTAAGAAGCTTAAAACAATGTTTTGAGCCTATTCATTATGAGCATGATAGTTCATGGAGAAATCAAAGTTTCCAGTCAAAACGTCCCCAGGTTGATCTTCTTAGATGTGACATCTGCAGTCTCGTTGCTTTCCTGGTACGTGAACTCAAAGAAAAGAGTCTTTAGAATTGAATGATTGTGTGAAAAGGCACAAATTGCTGAAGCAGCACTACGGGAAGCTCCTGCGCTCTCAGCAGTCCCTTTTGGCCTTCAAATTGAGCTCAATAAGCAGAGGTCACGTGTAGAGAAAATACACAGTTATACACAGCGCTAATAACAGTTTCCAAGCATCTCTGTAAAGAAGAGAAGGCATAAATATCTGTTAGCAGTCTGTTTAGGTTTCTTGGGTCGTGTGCGAATGCGGAAGAGAATGTATGATGGAGAAGCCATGCAGCGCAGGGACAAGGGACATGTTTTGGGACTGAAGGGGGATGCAGGCTGTCCGCGCAGCACACCATCCTGCTCTGCTAGCACCAATTAGCTACACAAAGGAGTTCAAGGAGTTCATGGCATTTATAGGAGACGGGGCCTCCGAGCTCTCAGGGCCCTCGGCGTTGTCCCTGCAGGAGCTCTTCCCACTATACTGGCCAATAAAGGAGCCGTCTTCGTTGAACTGTCCGTCTCCTCCTTCCCCGTAGTCAACTAAACTGTCGTCACTGTCGTCTCTCTTAACTGTGCCGTTGGATGGTGTGCGGCTCCCCTTTAACGGTTTATGGTCCTCATTGTCACTGAGGGAGAAAATCACATGCAGATGTTACAGGTGAGATGGAGTGACAGATGCAACAGGTAGATTAGTGACCACTTGTTTTTAGATGGAGCATGCAGCCGCCAATTAATACTTTTAACCACGAGTATGGAAAACAATGCTCTGTGCTGCATTTCAATTTGACTTGCTCCATGTCTAAAACCCACAACTCCAAGATAGTGAGTGTTGCGTACAATGTAAATTTAAACAGAATGCAATCACTTGCAAATCTTATGAACCCATATTTCAGTCACAATGAAACATCTATCTATCTATCTATCTATCTATCTATGAATGAGGTTTTATTGGAGGTTATAAAGGGGAAAATTGTTATGGTTTGTCTGGGTTCTTGTGTTATTTTGGTTCTAGTCTGGTTTTCTCTCTTGTCTCTCTCTGTCTTTGCTCCAGCCCCGCCCACTCTCACTTGTTCCTCATGTTTCTCTCCCAGGTGTTTCTTGTTTCTGCTCGTTAAATCTCCTTTATATTCTGTTCTATGTCTTTGTCAGTTCTTTGTTATCTGTTTATATTGAATCACGCCTAGTCATAGTATCTTGAATCTTGTTTGTACTTTTGCTGCCACGCCAGCATTTTGTTTTTGCTTAATAAATACCTTTTTGCCACCTTCACTCAGTCCTGCATCTGAGGTTCTAACCAATCCGAGCTCATTCATAACAAAAATGTTCCATTCTTGTCTGGTGTGGGATGTTAGCTGTTCAAAAGTCCTGTTTTTGTTGGACTGGAGCATGTTGTTCCAAACCAGGTGAACCTCTGCCCATCTTTATATCTCAGGGATGCAGTCTCTCTAAAATCTTCTTTTGTACCCAGTCCTCTTCCTGACTTGTTCCCAATTAACTGAATTTGTAGTGAAATACTTCTTCAGCTGTTTCTTATTTGAACCACATACTTTTATAGATTTTTGTTGCCCCTAACCCCAGTTTTTTTTATTTAAGTTGCCATAGAAATGTAAAAAAAAAAAGATACATTTTCTGAGTTTTAAAATGTTCCAATTAGAGTAAAATACAAGTTTGTGAATTTTATAAACCGTTGCATTCTGTTTCTATTTACATTTTACACAATGTCCCAATTTTTTCAGAATTGCGGTTGTAAAAAAAACAACATAATGATTACTTGGTTTCTATCAGGCAACGGGGGAATGAAGCTCAAGCAATCTTTTTTTTTTGTTCAAATTCCCCTTGAAACCAAATATGAAGGCGTGTGTGTGACCAAAGCATTGCCCCCGCCTCCCCCTCTCCTCCCAAGACAGAAGTTGCGATGAAGAAACAGAAGATCCGGTGCAATGAAGTGAATAAAACTTGGAAAAGCAAGTTTTCAGCCAGACACCCCGCCCCACAAAAGCAAGCATGACAGTAATCACAAAGTGGCACGAAGAGTTTGCAAAGAAAGTTTTCTTTGGCTCTCGGATAATCAAAAACATTCCATGGATTAAACGCCAACGATGTGTGATCGCAAAGCCGTCATAATGTTGGGAGATTAATTTAATCCAAAACAGGAAATAAATTGCTAAAATAATTTTCCAAGAAGAAAAGTGGCGCAGTGAAGCCACAGATAATGGAAAATGAGTTTAATTAGCACTGAACATGATGACGGCTTCATGAGCAGATATTAAACTGGATGACAGAGACTGCTTTTCTCCACAGTGACTTCAGTGTCTACAGACCACCACCCTGCCCACCCACCCTTACCTTTCCTCACACCTACACCCTCGAGATCAGATGTGGACATCTCACTGAAATCCCACACAAAAAAATCACTCCTATACAATATTCTACTACAGTTTGTACAAATGTGGGAGGATTTCCTGTCTGCAGATTAGTAACAAAGAACAGATCAGGTGAGTTAAGTTATGCCTTTATTTGACACATGGTTAGGTTCCTGCTTAACAAAACAAAAAACAGCATGGAAAAGAAAATCTCTCACAAAGGCACTATGTTGTTTGTAGACTTTGCCTTGTGATTTATTTCTGTTTTGAGCTAGTGACCACTGGTTTCAACCATTCTTTGTGAAAAACACCAGAAATTGGTGCCATTTTATATTATTTCTTCTTTTTATCACATAACAGATCCAAAACCAAGAATACGCAGGTGCCAGTAAGTTCATATTGCAAAATGGGCTTACTTGACAGGGCTAAGTTGCTGTTCCAAAATCAGATAAAATACATTACTTTTTTTTCTTAAGTGCAATTTGCAACTTTATTATAATAAACATTGTCTATGCTTGTAAGTTGATTTTACAGATTAATTAGTTTAAGAGATTATTAGAACTGGAGTTTAGTGTACTTTAATTTAGACTGGAATGATGAGCTACCAGTCTGAGCCAAGACCAAAGTAGATTGTTGCCATATATCAACTGCAACCTAGGGCTGGGCAATAAATCAATAATGTTATATACACTATGATAGACTTGTGATCATTATAGAAAATACTTATAATAGAATGTTGATAATTTCACTTAAATCCAGAACCGCATGGCATTCTGGGGGATAGGCAAAGGAAAGGCTTTAGCCACTCGACCTCTCACAGCCCAGCTAAGCAGGGTTGGTGGTAGGCTTGTGCAGTATGAAGCTATTCTCTGATACTGGTGTAGTAAAATACCTTCATACTGCAGTTCATGTGAATTCTACACACACACTGCCATCACATTGCACAGTTATTCTGGCAGAAAATATCGGATCTTTCTGCTGGAGGTGTTCCTACCAGAATCAGTAGTGCTATAGCTTCCTGCTGCTGCTGTTTATGCTTCAGAATAAAAATAATAATAATAATACAAAAATGTGGAAATAGCTTGGTAATAAATTATGGTTATGTAAAATTTATAAAATTACTTTCACATCAGTCTGGTGGGAATTAATTACTCCAAACTGAGGTCATGCAAAGAGTCATCTACAACAGGTAAGACATTAGTTGTTCATAACCTTTCCCACACAATTTTGCTTCAGAAGTTCTGAACTTTTCCTTTAAAGAACAGCCACCAATAAATAGACTCCATCTAATTTGATGCTCAGCTGTTTTAAGAAGATATTTAGCTTTTGTAAAGTAGAAGTTCATCTTTGTGACTCATTTAGAATGACTAAGAACTTAATTTTGAAGGTAAACTACACGTAATGTTAGACGGTACTGATCATTTTAATCTTTTTTCCAGATTTTGTAGTAGAAATGTAGAATATTTACACTCTTAAAGAATGGCAGAAACAGCAGTAACCAGCTCAGATAGTCACGATTTAGTTTCCCTCAAACATGCTTTTAATGTCATATAACATCCATATGCATCTCTATAATCTATTTCTATATATGCACAATATTTCCATTCAGCACAATACTGCCTAAAGCAACATTTTTGTTGTAAATTCGTGCATTATATGTGTTCCTGACCATATATATATATAACTGCATAAAATCAATTTAATACTTTTATTTGTCTTCATACAAAAAGGAATATCATACAAAATATAAAAGCAAGACTATATCTTATAAATTGATCTTTAAAAACAATATTCAAAAATGATAGATATACAGAATTAAAGTGCTTCTTTTTTTTCTGCTTTTGAAATTCAGCGTGCGATTAGAGAAGCAGCCCACAGAGAAGATGTTGACAAGCTCAACTGAATACCTGTTGGTTGTTACTGTTAATATGATGTTTTCTACATACAGTGTTTATGACTAGCTTATTATTTGGGATTAGACTGAATGCTTGGAAACAGGTTTTTTTTTTCTATAACAGTCTCACTGAAACCTTTGAAACAATAAATCTCTTAGACCTGAAAAACGCTGCTCCTCAAATGACTCCACACTGTCATATTAAGCAAACACAATATGTCCAACGCCAGTGGCGTCCGAGATATCCCAAAACCCAGAAAAAAAGTCTTGTGCTTCTTTGTAGCAGAAGGTCAGAATGGGGCACTTCATCTTGTAGTTTTGTCTTTGATGGATTTGAGTGATTTAGTGGTCAGCTGGAAGGTGTGAGAGGAAGCGCTCCATGCCCAGTTAGAGAGAGAGAGAGAGAGAGAGAGAGAGAGAGAGAGAGAGAGAGAGAGAGAGAGAGAGAGTGTATGGGCCAGAAGTGGGCACAGGGGGCCAGGGTTAATGGGTAACAATTGAGGCTCAGGGGGCTCAGGAAGCCAGAGCACCTTCTCTCACCTGTATTCCACAAAAGTACAGTCATCGTCTTTCATTGGCTGGAACTCGGGGTCTGTGTGTGCGTCCTCTTTCTCTTTGACTGGTGAGATACAGAAAGTCATTTAGATAAATGTGCTCAGTAAATATAATAAAACACTGAATATTTTGTGTTGGATTTGTTCAATAAAAGTAAACTGTAACAATGAGTCATGTCCCATTAAAACAACATGAGAAAACAAGGGAAAATGATGTTTGGTTGATTAGTTCTTTGTTGTAACAATGCTTCTTGGCAATGACTCTTATATCAGGCACCTGATTGGCAGCACCTGGGGGTATCAGAAGCTCAAAACAAGATTCAATAGCAACAACAAAATAAGCTGTTTGGAAGACAAGAGATTTGGCAAATTTTACATGTGCACAACCCACATACTACTACTCATACTACACATACTCTACTGTTCATCCCAAAAAGGCATGTTCCTTACAAATGTGGCACCATTTAAATAGGAAATTACCAGACTTTATAATGGTATAAGACGTATTGAAATAATCAACCAAACACAATTTTTCTTATTTTTTGTAACTATATATGTATATATACATAAATGATAGTATTCAGAACATCAGGAAATATTTTATAGGTTCAATGTTTAAAGTCATTAAGAAACTGCATGCCACTTCTATTACTGCAGCTGTGTCTAGTTGCAATTTTTTAAAATAAATCAGTCATGTTGTAATGGAAATGATGTATTAGTTGTTCATTTGCTCTGAACTTAGAACAGTAAGATATCAACAGTGCATTTGTTTATTTATCGCAATATTAAGCACTGTTATCACAAATTGCTGGTTTTCCTGATACTGTGCAGCTCTAATATATATATATATATATATATATATATATATATTTAAACACATATCTGATTAAAACTCTATGAGAGCAAAAACAGCTAAAACAATCTCTATTTAAAGTGATTTGTAAAATATAAACAGAAAGCGTTTGCAGCCTTGGTTTATTTGTGGTGGTCTCACCGGGGTACTTTCCTCCTTTATTCCTCTGAATGAAGCAGATAATGAGAATAATCAGGATGAGGAGAGCGATGGCGCACATGAGTCCAATGAACCATCCCTGAGTGGCGATGTCCACCTGTCTGCTTGCCACAGCTGGCCAGAGAAGAACCAAAAAATCAACATGATATTTATGACTGGAATCCATTTCAACTTCTTCTCTGTGACAAGAAAAAAAAAATCTCAAATAAATGCTGAAAGAGTTGCACATTGTTTTTGACATGCACAATAGCTGTTAGTATTTTCAGTTTATGAGTAGAATAAAACTGCACATGCGTAAAAGCAATCATGTTAGATGAGTATACTCTAGGATTTTACCAACATACTTTAATTGTGTCACTATTTGTACAAACAGTATAGAAGTGCACAAAAATGGTACATACACACAGACAACAATTACATTCATGACATAAAGTTAGATAATAAATCTCTAATGGACTTCTACATTCAAATATCCAAATCAGGGGACTACAGTGTAAAACTGACAATAATTAGGCAGAATTTAAACCACTGCTACACGGTGTCTCTACTCCCAGATTAAACAACAACACAAACTGCTAAACGTTATACATAAATGTCACAGTATGAGGCCCGGCTCGGCCATGGCGGTGGCTCTGCTCCAACAAGTGCCTCACCTGGGACTGTGACAAAAACATCCTCGGAGTGGAGCGGCTGGTCGTGGTGACCCTTGGCCACCACACGCACCCTATATGTGAGGCCGACCTTTAAGCCTTTCAGCTTAACGTTCTGAGAGCCATTCACAAGCTCTTTCTGCCACTCCCCTCCATCTTCACCTGCAGGAGGGACGTTGATGAAGAGAGGTATGTTTGAGGGGGGGAACACAGCTTCAAAACGGACCGTGGAGATCGTGACATTATGGGAGCTGATGAAAACATCTACTGATGGGCCTAAAATCATTCACTTTCATGGAGTTCTAAAGATCCATTAAGTGCATGAATAAATGAATGTGGTGGCCCTCAAAGCTCAATGCATTGCGACTTCAAAGGACCCCATGCAAATCAAGAAATTTAAATGTCACTACGGGGACCAATACTGCCACCTTAGAATAAAAAAAGACTGAAAACAAAACCACAGCATAGTACAATAAAGCTGAAGGTCATAAGGAATGAAAAATCTCAATCATCTAGTGGAGCAGAAACCATTTCTTTTATTTTAGTCATTGCAGCAGCACAGCATGTGGACTTTGATCCAGATCAAAACAATCTGCCAATTAAATGTCTACCATATGCCTCACTATATAACACAGACTAAATATGCAGGATAACATACATAAAGACTACCTTAGTGAAATTATGAAACTTGGTGTTTTCTGGTAATGTAAAAACCCAAAAACACAATAAAACAACGAATATAAACACAAATTCAAATTCTTCAAATGTACTTGAAATGGTGTTGGTCACAGTGGTATAACCCCCATTTCAAGTGTATCTGTCTTTTTGACGAGTTTCAAAAACTGAATAAAATATTTATTAATCTATTCAGCTGCTAAGTGGATAAACAAAAAATGAAGATTATACTTATTATTATGTGCTAACATGCAAACTAAATTTGCATTTGTCTATTTAAAACTAGAAAACCGCTAAAAAAATAAATGACTAAGTAAAATCACAAAAATGTACATTACTGGGTAGAAGTCTTGACTTGTACTTTATGTCGTTAAATTAGGAGAGAGATATTTTTGGAACTTATTAAAACTTCTCAATGATTGGAAGGTTTCGGTTTAGGTCTGTTTTTGTTGTCGTTTTTTCTTTTAACTTATTTTATGCCTATTATCTTTTAACATTTAGAAGACTGATTTGTGTGCAGTTTTTTCACCCCTGTATCTTAAAGATAGGACTTTCATATTCTATTTCTTTGCTGTAGATAATACCTATTGTTTGGCTCAAAGTGCTCAATATACAATCATGGTCAGGACCTTAAAGAACATGAGTAAAAATGCAGCCAAAATCTGAGTAAAAATATGAAGAACTACTGATCAAACCACTTGAAAATATTACAGTAACGTCTAGCTTTTTGGTATATAATTTAAATTAAATATGGCTGAATTAAGTACTGTACTGTAAATATTCTTACTGTAAAAATGAATTTGTTTATCTGCATGTGCGCTCTGAGGGCCACCATACACAAAAAGTAAACATGAGCTAAATGGGAAATGTGTCATGACTGATGATTACTGAATTATGGGTTTGATAACATTTTTAAATGACTTTATTCTATTATTATGGCGTTCATTAACTGAATGAATAAAACAGTAGGCGTGGGAGAGTCATCCTACAGTGCTTTTCACCTCTCTGCAGGTGGATAAAAACAATGGGAAGCACTTCAGTTGGCCCCAAACATATTAAACAGCTTTGTTGGATGTGTCTACTTAATATCCAAACAAACTGTTGCTGGAAATGAGTCCAACTCTGGTCAATAGTAGCATGGAGTAATTATCAAACCAATCATATTAGGGGTAATTTATCCCATCTAATTTTTTCCTGGCAGGACTCAGAGCTGACATGAAATCCAATATTTCTATTCACCTACAGCAGACAATGATGAAGCAGGAGTTTCTCCCCACCTATGCATGGAAATGAGAGCAATACTGATGTGTTGCTTTGCTTACTGTTGTCTACTATGTATTCTACATAAACATTTTTCTCTGGGCCCCAGTACTCCCAACTGATCAGAGGCCCGTCTTCTTCAAGCGAGGAGCTAACGTTAGCGAAAGGACTCGTGGGCCGTGCTGCGCACACAAGAGAAAAGACAAACATCAAGAAAAGTCTGACGGTCAACGGACAATCCAGTGAGCCTGATTTACACGTCCATTACATGCTGTAAGTGAAGCTACGCAAACCTACACAACAACAAAACTGGGAAAACTACACTATCAAAACAACATACACAATCACAATAACTAATCAGACATGCAGTTTACTACAATCACAGCAGAATCTGTACCCTTATGAAGTGGACGACGAGGAGGAGACCATGCATAAGGGTGGGGTGTTTGGGTGTTTCCTGTAAACAACATCAAAGGATAAAAATGGCACCCAAAGCCTGTATATGGACGCATACACGCACATGCACAAGACGTTTACAAGGACATTTTCCACAGGGACACACAAGTAAAACAGTTCATTAGCATGCCAAGCAAACCCTCGCCATGCAGCGGGAAAGAACAACCAGCAGCCACCATGGAAGAGGTATAGGAGGGTCACATTTGTCAACAACACAGGGGAATAGAAGCAGCAGACCACTTTGAACAGTCTCCTCTTATATTGTTTTTAAATGGAAGCCAGAAGCCACATGTCACACTACAACTTCATCTTAAGGGCTTTGAACTCAGACACACATTTTGCTGGGTCACGTAATTTTATGGAGGCAGGGTGAAGGTCCTCAAAGATGAGGGCCCGCTTGTGGGTCGGCTTTCCGCATGAACCGCAAAACAAGAGACTGTCTAGGTTCTCCATGTTTGTCAAAATCGTCTACTCGAGGTTAAAGAGAGAAACGGGACATGAAGAAACAAAGGGACAGGGTTACAGGGGGCTGTAACACCACCCCGGTTGGAGCCACTTTTAGATCAGAGAGACATTTAAGTGGTCATGCTGTGTCACAGTCAGGGAGAGGATTTATAATAGCACGAGTCAGGTTATGTAACAAGGCAACTGGGGTAAAATAATGCTCATTATGCAACATACAATACAAGAAGAAAAGGACAAAGCTTTAAAATCGTGCATAAATACAACAAAATGATGCAATAATAAAAGCAGCAATTTCAAATAAATCCATAATGTGTTTTTCTGATGGTACAATGTATGCAAAAATGATGTCAGCAAAAAATATGCATAGAAGTGTTATTTGTCAAATGCGGTCTAAAAGACCACTTGTTTGTTTGTCTGTAACTTAAGGAGCTATTCAAATGATTTTGAAAAATACAAAAGCAGCATTTTGTGCAACAAATTGCACTTCTGTAACATATTCTTGCTTGAAAAACTAATTTTCAATTTATCAAAAGGGACTATTTTTGTGGCAAAAAGAAAAACAAAACAGAAGACAGCTTCAAAATGACAGTATTTCAGGGGTGAGGGGTCAGTTTTCTTTGTAAAGTAACAATCTAAAAGCACCCACAGTAGAACTTTAGAGAAAATTTAAAACATGCTGTGAAGCTCTTTGCCAGTTCACAAAGCTTCATTCAAAAATGATTCTGCTTTTATTCTAATGGTTTCTAAAAGGACAGATTGTTCATTAAAAAAAAATGTGACAAACTCTTCATTTTACATAAAAATCCTTCAATTTTCAAGCTGATTTTCTTCTTCAAATAGCTAGCAATAACTGAACAGCCTAATAACAATGATTAATAACCTTTCAAAACATTTTCCTAATGAGTTTGTTTCAGTTGACAGTTTCAATACAGCATGATGTTCATTTCATAAATTATAATCCCATTAGTTTGTGCTTTGGAGCATAGCCGCCCAGTAATTTACAAGCTGCTGCCATATCGATCACGGTTTCTATGGTGACACTCTCAAGACTTCAAACAATAGTCCTGATATCAAAAAGGCATCATTCCTCTTTTAAACACAATCTATCACACAACGCTTTGATCTTATATAATTTGTGTTTTTTTTTCTTTTGTAATTATCTTTTTTATAACTAGTTCTAAGTCATGAAACAATCTTTTATCCCAAAAGTCATTTTGTTGCGATTTTATTTCATTCATCTCTAAAGTCACGTTCACACTGCAGAATTTAATGCTCACTTCAGATTGTTTAGAGAAAAGATTTGTTTGCTTAGTTGTTTGTATTTCTAATGTGACGGACATCAGACTCCAGTGTGATCTATTCACGACACATGCAAAAAAGATGTGACGTCACACTCAGCCTGTGTTTGCTAAAAATGGATGCTACATATGCTAGCATGTATATATCGATTCTGAAGTTGTTGTGCAATCTGAGCTGACTAAATTATCATCTGCTTTGCTTGTTTCGTTCCATATTTACACCTGGTCTTGCTGGTTCCTGCCTACTCAGGTGTAGAATTGCATTTCTGAGACGGAAGTGACGTACTAAATGTAAAAACAAAGTCAAGCATCGACTCCATCATATTAATATTGATACGATCTAACATATTATTAAACCACCGTTAACATCTTACAGTATGTTGGTGTAAATCATCAGTCATCCAGGACATGACAAATCCAGAAAATTTATAAAAAGATAAAACTGGACCTTTGTTCTGTACTGTCCCATGTTTAATTGCATGTATAATATCAGTATCTGGACTGACCTGCTTAACCCTATGACTATTCAGATTTGAAAAACATCAGATATGTATCAGATTTAGTACCATATCTAAAAAAAGACCTGGCTCGGATTTGAAAAATCTGATTTGTCACGTTCAGACCATCATAAAATTTGTGCCACTTCTGTCTGAGGTGTCAACATAGCCTAAGTTAGGTAAATGTTCAATAACATTTTATAATATAGTGGAATTTTTTTACTTTTAAATGGAGATTAGAGTAAACCAAACATGTACTCTAATATTTTTGTTTGCTGTCCAGAATGTATGGAAATAATAGCTGCTATCCAGCTTATCGTCTTCCACTTGTCTGTATCTGAAGACTTACCTTCTTCCAAGATGGTGACAGCTTCCTGAGAAATAGTCGGGCCTGCTCCTCTGCTTGTTTTCGCACTCAATAAAAACTTGTAGCGTTTGCTGTACTTGAGGATGGGCAAAGTGACTGAGGTCTGATTGGCGGCCAGCGCCAGCTCCTCCTCTGGGCCCAGCTCATTGGAGTTATTGACTACAGGGGTGAGGGATGGTTGACAGCGATGATAGGAAGTTGGAAAGTAGTAAGTTGAATAAAGATATGAGAAGGATGCAGGGGTTGTAGATGAAATGTCAACGGTGAGAAAGGTGAAAATGAAAGGATTTGGATATGAGGGGTGTAGGATTCAGGGAGGGAAAAAGTAGGAGTGACCAAAGTTGATTTGTTAATTTGTGTTGTTGTAATTGTAATGAAAAATAATATGTTTAGGCTTCTCTATTGGTTTTACGTTATCGACCTAATGAACTGAACAGAATGACATCATAAGACATGAAAAAGAGTGATGAACAAAACTACAAACTATATGAGGATGACATAAAAAAAATCACTTGTTTTTCTAAAAGAAAGTAAACAACTCACCTGGTTGATATTTAAGGGTGTAGCCAGTAATGTGCCCATTATGTTCAACAGGAGGACTCCATTTAAGAGTTAAAGAATCCAGGTTTGCATCAGTCACTTCCAGAGAGGCAGGAGGACCAGGTGCTGAAAAAAGCATTACAGATGAAACTGTGAACAAGCTTAATATAGTAAATCTGAAGTCAATTGTAAAATAAGAAGAAAGGAAGACAGATAGTTTTATATAAATATATGTTTTTTTTTGTTTTTTTTTAACCTTATGTAGTATGACTATAGTTGAAGTTTGAGTTCAGCGGTGTTCTGCTGAATTTTTATGAATATTTATTAGCCTTACTGTGGTAAAAAGCTCTTTGTACCACATTAGTTTAAAGCAAGAGTTTAATTCTGACAAACAGTTTACAGATTTGCAACTATGTCAAAATCCTACAAGCTTCTTCTAAAATTTTGTTTTGGTTTATTTCATTTTTCATTGAGAAATGAGACTTTCACATATTTTTACTAATAAAAATGTTATTCATAGCAAAACGTTTATAAACAATATATTTAACCTGAATGATGAGTGAAGTGTGTTTCATAATCTTACCTCCCTCAGGTGTTTTAAAATCATGCGTTTGGCTCTCAGGCCCCTCCCCTCTGCCGTTATAGACCCTTACATAAAACGAGTAGGCACTGAAAGGGTGCAAACCAGGTAGCATCCCATGAGTGTGGTTCCCACTGAACGTAAGGATGTCCTTCTCCATGTGATCAGGGTTATGTTTATGAGCACTGTGCTTTCTCCAGTAATATACCTGCAAAATTAATGTACGGCAATTGCTCAAATTTAGCCATTTTTAAACCAGGTTTAATGTCTCAAAAATACATTTTTTAAGCTAACATTTAGGCTAACTAACTAACGTGGCTGCTCCTTATTCATTATTACACGTGTCAAACACAAAAAAAAAGAGTTTGACGCCCCTGCACTGAGATAAAGAAGTGAACCAAATTAGATTCATGTAAACTTTGACTTGAGTGTTTCTTTATTTATTGCTGCATTCAGTCACCACAAAGAAACATGGATCTTCTCACTCAGTCAAAAACAAATAAAAAAAAATACACAAAAAGTCCAATTTTAAGTTGGAAATTTGGGCGTTGTTTGATTGGCTTGCATAATATTTTCAAGTTTTCTCAAAAACACTGTGTACGTGAAATATGTATTCAACCTATATTTTTATATAACATGATTGTGTACCTTGTAACCTTTGAGATGTCCTCGAAGTAAATGATGAGGCACAGCATCCCAGTGTACCTTTGTCAGAGTGCTGTTTATTACAACAGCATGTACGTTGTCTGGAGCTGCCACCGGCACTGTTGATAAAAAAAGAAAAATAAAAAAGTCAGAGCACAACATCAGAGCAGGCAAGTACAAAAAGGGCAGATTAAATGTTACAAATTACACAACCAAATGCATCACCCCCGGCTCTTGTATGTTGTCATTTAGTATGAGTTGAAAGGTCTAAAGAGTCAGCAGAACTCACAGTCCTCTCCTGAGTAGCCGAGGGCAGCAACTGGCTCAGGTCCGTCCCCTTCGTCATTTACAGCCTGAACTTTTATCTCATATGGATAAAAGGTGGGAGTTCCAGACACAACAAACTTGGAATAGTTGGACACAGTCTCTGTGGTCCACTCAGCGCCTGGTCTCTTCTGCCTCCAGCTCACTCTATAGTGAAGCCCTGGACCATTCGACTGGAGATGCGACAGAGGCTACGGAGTGGAACAGATTTATGAGCAACCTATTTTTTAGAAAAAGTCTTATCTCATCTTATAAAAACTGTTAAAGTAAAGCACTATTCCTCTTGTGATGCTAGTGAAAAACTGCAAAGATAAAAAATAAAAACGAGAGACAACACAAAAAGTAAACCACGCCTGGGATATTTTAGTATATCTTAGTACTTTTAGGACAAAAGGCAACACTTCAGAGCTAAAACAGTTTAGCTTCACCCTATTTTATTACCTTCCAGGAAATCACAAGATTGTCACGTTCAGTTCCAAACCCATGCACACCCGATGGGTTCTCATCTGGAGCTGAAAAATAGATTATTAAAGACAAATTAGCAACTTCTTGCAGGAAAAGCAGTCATGTGGTTTCAATGATCATTCCCATTAACATCTAAAATGAGGCATCGAGCTGTTGCTGTTTGGGTACCAAATAGTGTTTCAAAGTTTTCTAAACTAGCCTTATTTTAGCTCCTATAGGTCTGTTTCAATAACAGGATATTCATGGGTGGAGTTGATCAACAGGTGAAATTTCACATCAGACAAATCACACAGCCTGGGAGATGTTTCCTTACCTGCAGGATCGGTTCTGTACTTTTTGGAGGGGTTGCTGGGGTTGCTGTAACCGACAGCATTAAGCGCAAGAACTCTGAAGGTGTAGTGGACGTAGGGTGAAAGCTTAAGATGAGCTGTTGTCATGGTTCCAGGAACCTCTGTAAGGTTGTGCCAGTGACCTCGGTGATGCAGCGAGTCTTCATATTGGATCAGAAACTCTGCATTAAAATAAAAAGATGATTATTTTTATACTTTATTCACTGTTTGGTCACATACTGGCTTAACAAGATTATTGCCCTCAGGCTATTCTAAATTAAAAAATGACTCTGGGAGATTGAAGAGACTTCAAATAAATTGTGGGTTTTTCCAGGTTTTCGTTAATGATGCTTTTTCTGCAATACGGTTAGTGGAAAAGGTCAATATGACTTAGCCAAAGGCAAGAGATGTATATCTGTGTAGTACTTTTAAAAGATTAAAGGAATATTTTCACTGATAAAAAAAAGACGTTCGTTCTGTCATAAATCCATCTTGCTAATGTAAAGTCGGCTCGGAGTCGGCTTCTGCTCTGATGATGATGATGAAGATGAGCGTGCAGCAGTGGGTCAGTTCAACAGGCAGAAAGCTCATTGTATGACAGGCAGATATTAAAGCAAGAATGATGGGTTTGATCAAGATTACAGTTTTCTGCAAAAACAAATGCTTTAAAAATTACATTATCTTTACTTTTTATGATCATTTTCTACTGTGATATATACCATTACTGTGAAGAATTCAATTTATACCGTGATATGAATTTGAGGTCATACCACCCAGCCCTATGTTAGACCATATTAACCACTGATATGAAATAAACATTGTGCAGAATTTTTTTATTGGTCTCCATGACTTTGCAATGAACACTTTTAACAGGGGGTTCAAAAAGATGAATTAAAAAGCCACAAATAACTGAGCAATGATGACAAGACAAAAACACATTGACGATAAATATATATACTACATCTCACAGACACGAATAAGTTGCAAACACACACAGACAGACAAACATACTTTGAATAGGACTGTTATGTTCATCCCCCGGGGTCCAAGTGAGCTGAACACTTCTCTTCGTCTGGTCTGTCAGCTCCAGGTCAGTGGGGGGGTCGGGTTTTTCTGAGAGGAAAACAGCAGAAACAAGAAGCAGTGTACTTAATGTGGGTCAAGTTTTAGTGAATATCAGTGGATCGAATAAACGTCAAATGCAAAGCTGTAATCCAAAAGTCCTGTTCACATGTTTATTTATAGACTTGCTCCATTTGATTACTTTATTTGACTCGTTGATGATACACATGCAGACACTGCTTCATGCATAATGAACTGTCTGATGCTCAGCTGGAGAATCTTCGCTCCGTCTCACGCGCCACGGATTCAACCAATGCTCATGTTGTGATGATGAAGTGAAATGCATGCTTCAAATAAATCAGTAATGAGGAAATATCACAAGGGGAATATACAGTATATCTGCCTTGAAATTATCTTTGACTTGGAGTGAGGAGGAAACCTCTCTCCCATTTTTTATTTTTTTCCTAATGTTTGTTTCAGCAATTCAATGCACTGCACACTTCATTAACCAGAAATGGAAAAATCATAAAACATAAAATGGTAATGAAAAAAGGCTTTCTTTATGGAACAAATGAAAAAAGGAGCTGTGAATGTCAAAACCACAACACCTTTTTTATTTAAGTCCTGGCATGCTGTACTAAACAGAAACATCCAGTAAACACCACAAGCACATGCTGCAGAGCACATCTGGACGCTGCAGGTTTACCTGGTATGGCCTCTACAGGTTGGAGGGCAGAGGTGAAATAAGAGGTTTAGTGCTCAGTCAGCCATTAGAAAGCACATTAAATAATCTGGCTGGCTTAATAGGAAGAAATCAAATATTTATGCTTCTGACACGACCACTAGCTAAATCTGCTCTAACACACACAAACTCTGCACTAATTATCTTTAATGAGCTGACAGGCGACTGTTAGTGAACAATAATAAATGTATTTATGTCTCTAGGAGAACTTAATAAGAATAGACAGCTAATATAAATAACTGAAAGTTTCTGCAGCAAAGCAACACATACCAACAACAAAGAGCTCAGTCGTGGCTGAGTCGTGGTCCAAAGTGGTGTTCCTGATGCACGTGTACAGCCCTGAATCACTCTCCGTCACATCGTTGATTATAAGGCTATCAGAACCAACTACAAATCTATAGGGAAGAAGAATTAGCACAATTAGATGAACTGTCTTTAGAGTTTTTACTTCCAACTAAAAAAAGCTATTTCTTGATCAGTGTGAGAAATTTGTTCTGCAAGAGGCCATTTAAAGCCAACAACAGATGAGATGTTTGCAAACATGAAAAAAAACATGGTGCTGACCGCTCTTCATCAGGCAGTTCTCCATCGTCTTTGAGCCAGGTCATGGTAGGAAAAAGTGTTGTATCATGGTCTACTTCGCACTCAAAAACCACAGACCTGCCCCTCTGGACCGTTATATTCTCTGGTGGCTTTCTGATTCTGGTGGGCTCTAAAGGTAGCAACAAAAAACACCAACGCAAACAAAGGTTGTTAGACAACAAATGTTCAAATCTGCACATGGCTGGTCATTTAGTTCATAAATGTTATAAATATATATATATATATATATATATATATATATATATATATATATATATTAGTGGTGCAACGATACAGAATATTCACGGTTCGGTTCGGTTCGATACTTTAGTCTCGCGGTTCAATATTT
>JARVGW010000002.1:22160457-22176877 GCA_031762495.1 Anablepsoides rubrolineatus | reverse complement strand
TGTATTGAACCTAAAGCACTGTATTGAACGGTTCGATACGGGTACATGTATTGTTGCACCCCTAATATATATATATAAATACACATTTACAGACCAATTTTAAAAAACTGCAACAAACAAAAATATAATTAACAACCATGTGGCTTAAGCCTTTGATCCTAGAGTTTAAAACAGATATTCCTATGTAAAGTCTAATTTATAGGCACTTTGATCAAACCTTAAAACCCACTCTCACCTTTGACCTCCAGGAAGACATGATTCTCAGAAATTCCAAGCACGTTTCTGGCAACACACAAGTATTTTCCACTGTTTTGGGTTTGAGCTACAGGAATCTCTATGGTGCCGTTGTCATGCAGAACGTACGGGTCTCCATCGAGGGTGCTAGAGCGAGTCCCTTTGAACCTAAGACGGAACGTTTTAGCTTTATGAAGAAACCTTTTCATCACACCTTACTCTGTTAAAGGTTAATAACTCACCATGTAATTTTTGGAAGGGGCGATCCAAAGGAAGAGCAGTCCAACAGGGCTGAGTGATTTTTGATGACCTGGTAGATTTTGTTGGGTGGTGTCATCACTCTGGGTGGCTCCGCTGCAATGAATTTTCATTTTATCACCTTCATAAAGCAGTAAAAGTACAAAGCGGCATTCGGATCTAATGTTAGAAACTTACAGAGGACATTGACAAAAGCGTTGGACAGGAGGTAACCAAAGTCATTAGAGACATTGCACTGGTACACGGCGCTGGATTCAGCTTGGACATCGGTGAATATGATCATGTCATCCTCCACTTTCCTGCTTACATCTGTGGGGGAATCTGTTGGAGCACAGCAGTGTTTAAGTCCTGTAATCTTTTAAAATGTAAATAGCTGTTGTTGAAAATAATTAAATTTAATCACTGACTGAATAGTTGTAATGAAATGTAGTTCCAGTGAGGGCAAAACATACATTTATCGTTTTATTTTGGCCCTGTATCAAACTTTGAAGAACAAGCTCAGGATTTTTGTGAAAAATGTGTTTACATAACAGCAACTATATTAAGAAATAAAAAAGGGTCATTGTTCTGTCTAAAGGGAAATTCTGAACACCATTAAAGTTCAGAATTAAGGATACATTATGTAGTTGTGTTATTTGTTGTGCACTAAACAAGGCCCATAGCGGTTTTTGAGGTCATCTATGGATGCATCTGATTGTACCTTATGATCCAAACAACACTTGAACTTTTATTAAGAGAGCATATATACTACTATACATATACTACTAAATTAAACATTTTCAGATAACATGACATACTTATGCAATCAGCAAGTAAAGTAGATAGTTAAAAAACTAACCTTTAATGTGTTTTTTTACTATTATACAATGAAATTTGTATAGAAGAGAAAATTTCAAGTAACAAAACATCTGCAAATGCTAAAATTGTTTCCAATGAAATACTAGAAAGACAAAACAAACAAGTGCTGTCAGTCAGAGCAGCAGGTGGCTCTTACTCTCTATGGAGATGCCATTCATGGTCCATGTGATGAGGGGTTTGGGTGTGCCACTGGCTCTGCAGGTCAGCACTCCATTCTCTCTCGGAGCCAGAACAAGGTTTCTCGGAGGGCCACTGATCCAATAAGGGGCAGCTGGAAGTAGAGCAGAGAGCAGCAGCCGCAGGGTGGAGAATTAATTACCGAACACACTGCCCTGCTGGCATCTGTGCATAAATCAATTACGAGATGAGGAAGAGGGCAAATGAAGAGAATGAAGGGGAAAAACAAGAGTCTCTGCTGGTTCAGATCAGATTCCCTGATGGAAAGCTACAAGTTTCATCACGAACACACCTTTGACAGCAACATTGATGGTGTGGTGCACCAAGCCCAGCTGGTTCCTGGCTGTGCACCGGTACTCTCCTACGTCTGATTCGGACACGTTTACAATGCGAAGGGTCTTGTTGAAGTGCAGGAAAGATGTGCGTCTGGACGGAAGATCGCCGCTCAGTTTGGCCCAGGATATCTCAGGAGTCGGACTGAATCAGAGACGAGGAGTGAGAACAGAAATGTTGGGTTCTCAAATCTTCCAAACATTTAGTGATGGTGGATTCTCTCACTTACAGTCCTTCAGCGATGCACTCCATCTCCAGAACGTGTCCTCGCAGCACCATCATGGAGCTTGAGGAGCCAGAAGGGATGAGGAAGCTTGGTTTCCTTTCATCCATTGGTGGCTCTGCAGTCACACAAACACACACACATATAGAGTCAAAACGCCAAGATATTAAATTCAGCGTTTAGAAAGAAGAGAGGATCCCTTCAGCTCACTACCCCTCCACCAGTCTACAAAGTGAAGCAGTGAAACCTCTGCTGCTCTGAGCTGAAATGTGTTAAAGCACTGAAAATGCTTGTTTTATGAATAAATGTATATTATATTGTTGCAAGTGTATATTTATTACCAACAAACTATCCAGTCATTACTAATTTAAAATAAACAAAATGGTTTTTTTCTACTAAATCTCTCAGTTTATAGCACTAATCTTTAAAAGTAAATTACTAAAGCCAAAACAATAAATAAAATCTTTATGATGACTTCAGTAGTTTTTATAAATTTAAGAAAAATGAACGTGTTTGAGTATTGCAAGTGTGTCAATGTTTAATTAAACTGTTCAGACAAGACAGCTGAAGATTTTACAGCAATTAGATGTGAACTGAGTGAAAATAATGACAGTGATTAAAAAGTTGGTGTTTAGATCAAAGAGTGAAGAATGGAAAATATTTTTTAGTAGAAATAAAGGTTGCGTCTGTATAATTTTCTAAGAAGAAAATGGTTATTTGGTTAATTTAATCATTGCCTTACATTTAAATTAAACTTTTAAAGCTAAATAAAATGAGCATACAGAGCTAATTTAAAGTGTTTGAAGAGAAAGTTAAGGAAAGAATTAGGAGGAGGTTCAGTTGGGCAGAGTAGGAATGATATTTAGGATTCAGGTTCAGTGTTAGTGGGTAAGCTGCTGTTTTTAGCTCTATGCTAGGGGTAGCCACAAGGGGGTGCCAAATCCCACCCATTGATAAACAAAGGAGTTAAAAAAAAAAAGGACCCCGAGGAGAACCAGTTAAGGATTGGTGTTAGTGGGTAAAGGCCAGAGTTTGGATCTCTACATTGGGAGAGTGAGGGGGATTAAAACTAGGGGGTGTCAAAACTCACCACTAAACAAATCAGTGTCATTGTAATAATCTGCCATTGTGTCATTGATTGAATCCACTGCAACACAACAGAAAAATCACACATGCGTCAAGGTGAAATTATGAAACAAAATATAAAAAAAAACTCAAAACATTTGAAAAACGTTATATGACAACGTAAAAAAAAAGATAAACAAAAATTTAAAGGTCCAAAATGAGGAATGATTGGAATCGGGAATTAGGCTCAGCATGTGAACTGTAAACATAAAAGCGAAGAGAGCAGTCTTTGTTGTGTGCAGAACGTCAGGGACAAGTGACAGCGACGGCGAACGGCTGCTTAGCAGATCGAGCCGAGAACCACGAGAACTCAGACAATATGTCTTTTCAGGGGGACGATGACCGCTGGCGTCCCAGAGGATGGGATCTGAAAGAGGAAACACTGTTTGCCTCCCACGCAGTCATGTTAGCACATACTGTGCTACTGAAAGTGAACCGTCTCTCATGTACACACACATGAACACACACACACACTACACACAAACGCTGCTGCTCTGTATTTGTCTCACACATACAAAAGTTCACCACTTCACCACAATGAGCCCCTGAGAATCACACACAGACTGAGTGAGACTTACGGTTGAAGACTTTGACAGTGAAGGGTTGTTTCTGTTGGATGGTTTGTGTGTGTGTGAAGCGAGCGTAGCAGGTGTAGTCGTTCCTGGAGTCCTCTCGGCGGACATTAGAAAAGTAAAGGTCACCGTTCAGGGACTGGGACACCCTGCTGCTCTGAGGCAACTTCTGAAAGTCTAAAAATGGACAAATATTCAAGTGAACGTACATTATGCAATCATAAAATAAATCACAAAGCAGGATTTGAGGATGAAATTCCTTCTAAAATGTAAGAGGTAAAAAGGCAAGCAGAATAAGTTAGGAAACAACAAATTCAACATAACTTGAGGTAAATAGGCCAACAAAAAAACAAAAAAAATTCAAAAGTTTCAACTACAAGTCAAAGAAATAAAAACATAAATTAAATACTTACTATTGTCCATCCAGAATAAAATGGGGGGAGGAAGGCCTGCCGGGGGTCGACACGGCAGCACCAAGGAAGAACCTTCCTGAATAAAGATTGGCCTGATCTTCTCCTTTGACCACAAGGGGGATCCTGGATTGTTTCACATGATGAACAGAGTCATAATTAGACATGAAATACTATCTGACACTGGACCGTCGCCAACGTGACGATGACAGAGACAATGTGGAAAGATGAGAGGTTGATGCCTAACTGAGTCACAAAAAGCTACAGGATCAAACAGGATTTCAAATCTATCCTGCAAAATAAAACATGCTTTTTTTTTTTTTTTACATGCAACCTTTACCTTCCATAAGAGCTTTAACGATGGAAAATTCAACTTAATTGATGAAAGAAGAAAAAAAAGAGACGATGATGTGAAATATGCACGGTCAAAACTGATCAAACTCATCAGATTTTACTTACTCGACTGTCTGACGACTATATTGTTGGAGAGGGCGGTTCCGTACTTGTTCCTCGCTGTGCACTGAAACACGCCCTCGTAATTTTCGGCCCTCGTCATGCTGATGTCCACCACCAGTGTGCCGGAGTGTGACTTCATGGTTACTTTGGGGTCCTCGTCGATGTTAAAGTGGGTCCCATCTTTTGTCCAGGAAAAACTGAGGAAAAAAGTGCAGACAGTAACCATAAATTGTGTCTTCAGTGAATTGTAATATTGTAAACAAAGATCTTGTCTTTATTTGCTAGAGTAACTATGAACGTAAGCCATTTATTTTTACCATAATTTAGTTTGATGTCACATGAATCTATAATGTATTAAATGTATGACCTTCAGTTTTATGGTTTTAGCTGCTAACTTTTTTTTATTATTCTCACACAAATTTAAAGAATTCAGAGTCTTAGCCTTCATCATCCCCAGTAAAGGCAACATGCAAACAAGCAAACATCCTTTTATTTCTTTTAAACTTTGAATGAACCCAAACTCTAAAAGTAGATTCAGGCTGAATGGATGGAAACCTGCTGGGAGCTGAATCCTCTCTATTCTGACAGAGAGGAGAAATTTTTTATTCACCGATTAGCATCATGAATTTTAAATCAAACTTGGTTTATTCCTACCTGGGATGTGGCTTCCCCTTTGCCTCGCAGTGAATTATAATATTCTCTCGTGGATCGATGATGTAATCCTTTGGGGACTGGTGAGTTATTGTCGGGGGCTGCGGTACTAGAGGGGATCAAAAAGAAGTAGGGGGTATATGAAACCTTAACTGCATAACTAAGCCCTTATTTGTACTGAGGTATTGACCACACAAGCAGTCCTTATCAAACACATGGAGACTGAATCCAGACAGAAGTTTGCTGACAGAAAAAAAAATAAGGTTTCACAACATGTGCAACAAAAAAAATGGCATGCAGAACACTCAGGTGTAATAATTTGTACTGTAATAATTTGACACTCAGTGAATTCCTGTCAGCATCAGAGAGGTTTAATGAACTATGACAAAACAAATAACAGAAGAACCTCATGCTGGTTTAATCTCGTTCTACAGGGAAAGATCTACCACTGCAGAAACACACAAAACCATAAGAAAAAAAGCAGATAAAGAAATCAATGCATGCAAAATGTCACTCCAAATGACACTTAGTACCTTCAAAAAAAAGAAAAATTCAGCTACATAAACAAAGCTTTTAACACACACACACACACGCTCACGCACAAACAAATCAAAACGCTGTCATTGAGAACACCTTCAATTAAGACTTACATTTTTGCAGAACTTTTGTGTTTTCCCCACAATGAAAGAGCAAATAAGAAAACAACACCACAGTGGAGAGAAGCAGTTATTAGTCATAAAAATACTGTCCTACAAGGTTTTTTTTTTTGCTTCCCTGCAAGGCTTGCACAAGGCCAAGTTCTCATCAAGGTCTGTTAGTCTCTGGTGGTCAACCAAATATAATTTCCCCAAAATTCTACGTCAACAAAAACAACAAGCTCAGGTGGTGAAAGTCAGTAAGGCACCCTCCTTGTCCTTTTTCATTTCTGTCAAAGAAAAGGACCTCAGGGAAATCTTTGTTAGTTTTGTGACTCAGAATCAAAGAAAAGTCTAAATAAAGAGTTCAGTTTGAAGAGTTTAAAAAAAGATGAACAGGTGAGAAGATAGAAAAATCAATTAATTCAAAGTTCCTATTTTTGCAATAAAAATACTTCATATAATCATTTGTAATAAATTAATTAAGCAAAATATAGGCTTGTTATATAAAATAAATAAAAAACACTAACAGAAAAAATGAACCTACAGATCTGTAGGTTCTGTAGATTTTTAAATGGTTGGTAGTTCAAATCCAGTAACTACTACCTTCAGTTGTTGTGAAAATGCTGTATATATACAAAATAAATTTGACTTTACATCATAGCCAATCTAAATGCCTTGATACTGGCCTCTGTTTTCTTAAAAACCTCCTACCGTTTCTGACACTCCCACTTCAACACGTCTTCACAACAATGCTTTGGAGGAGGGTGCTCTGTGGGGCGGGAGCTGGACTGCAGACTGAGCTCCAAGGAGGAGCTTTCTACAAATAGGCGGGGCTTTGTACCAGCAACCATTAAGCCAGCTCCACATGGCTACAGGAGATTCAAGGATTTCTCAAACATGCATGAATGAGTCAAAGCAACACTCTGGGTATGTTTTTAATGAAGGAATGATATTATAATATGATATAAAGCTCAAAAGGTTAATTTTGCATAATATTCCCCTTTAAGTAAACATTTTATTGAAGTAATTTGTTTAAAACAGTAAAAGCCTTAATCAGATTTTATTTTTATCTGTGTCTGTCATGGTGACAGTGATAGAACTTATGAAAAAAAAAGATACATATAACAACCATGGAGATTAATCCTCCCAGAAAAACTGTTTGAGATTAAAACTGTGATCTTTTAATCTATTATCACATTGCATAGAATCCTTTCAGGATCGTTGTACACCAAAAATCAAGTAAAAACTTCCTAATATGAGAACAGTGCTGCTATTTGTAGCCTAGTGTTATGGCCATCCTTTTCCAGCAGAAGAGTTTATTGAAAACCTTTTATCATTGCATTTACTGTATTGTTTATAGCCATGTCAGAGAACTCTGTGCTTATAATGGACTGCAAAACAAGTACAAGCTATTATCTTCCAAAGTTCTGCACACCAATAATAGATATGACCCATCTAATGGACACTCGCTGCTGATGCTACTGCTGCTGCTGGTGATGATTGTGACCTAGATGCCAAAACACAGTATGTGAGGAAAATGTAGGCTTATCAAAGTCGATTTAATCATTTTAAGATTTAACAATATCAAGTTCTCATGTTTTTCTAATATGGTGACACTTAATCCTCATTTAATTATATAAAACTTAGTTCCTGTTGCCTATTTTGCTGTTTATCACAACACAATATTGTAGGAAAAATGTGCGTTGTTCAAAATGGTATGTCCGAATCAACAGGAATCTGGGATTTCTTCTTTAAAACTTTATTTTTGATCTTCTGATTCCAATCAGGTTCACAGTACAACTGCAGGCCTCAGCGTAAGACCTTGGGCTAAATCCAAACACAGCTGCCCTGCTATGAGCAGACTGCAGCACACTGACAACTTATTTTTACTAATAATTAATTGACCTTATAATGTAATTCTCTTCCTGGTTACATCCCTGGTGTTACTTTTTACGTCAGACGTCAGAACGTAACTCATTTTTCACAAGATAAGACACACACCAACTCTTTGTCTGCTTTGAACTTACAGGCTGAAATGATCAGAAAGTATATAATACAATACTGCATCTAACATTCAATTGATCAGTTAAAAAACTTCCTTCAATATGGTGGGTCTTGCTGAATAAAATCACTTTAAACAACCATGCTTACCTACAGAAAACACAAAGACTCTTACTTACTTACATAATCACAGTAATGTAGCAACAGTATAATGTTGCTGATACTTGTCTATTATGCAGTGTGAATTTGTGATTGACTTACGATCTAGCGGGACCTCCAAAGCGATGGTGAGATGTCCCAACATCAACACCAGCAGCGCTGCATCCATCCTCCTCTTTTCCATCAGCATCATTTTCTGTCAGAACTGCTCTCCAAATCCACGATGCTCTGCCCTCTCTCCTGCTCAGTCACTCTGTCTGAGGGCACATGCACGCTACAACTACAGGAAAGAAGAGAAAAAAAAGACAGAAGGAAAAAAAGATTATCAGAGATCGGAGGGTAGAAGCTACAGAACTGCAGAACACGGCTCTGATAGTTACAGAGGCTGTGGCCATAGATCAATGCGAGTTGCCATGTACTGCATTTTGCTGGAAGCAATCTTTTTGATCTAGTGCACTCCAGCCGGGATCGACGTGGGCCCACACGGGTTCATTTTGCTCCACTCATCACATGACGCCATTAGGCTTCGCCGTCATGTCAATTCCTACCAGCAGCAGATGACATATCAAGGTTCAACACGAGGGGCACACTTTACATTCCATTACAATTTTACTCTCAGTTTTATCAATTCGAATGAGTGAGGGATTGAGCCAGCGGCAAATTCATCTGCACCGAGGTCAGATTTCAGATTAAGAACCATCCGTTCTTCATGACACTGCTGTAGTAGGAAATGTCAAGTGTGACCAAACAAATTTTAAATCTCTGGCTGTTTAATGGGACAGATGGTACAGATACTACAGGATGCTCAGGTTGTTAAAAAAAAAAAGTAGGAGTGTTTACATGTTCAATCAAAATGATAAAACGTTATGTAGCCATTATTTGCCATAAGTTTTCTTTGTTACTAAATGATTGACTTTTGTCTTTATCACAACATTTCTTCAGAATGGTGTCAAATTGTCTGTATTTAGCTAAAAAAACGACACAAACTGAACACACTCCACACATGGCGGAATACATTTTCACTTGCTGCCTGGCAGCTCAGTGTTGCCACATCACATCTTCTTTTAACAAAAGCAATTGTTTTTTTGAGACAAGGCTAAAATGGAATAAAAGTCAAATGCAAATCTTGACATATCGAGGTAATCAAAACCAGAGTGCAGAACAACCGTCGGTAACTGATAAGCACTAAAGCTTCGCCGACTTCACCGTAATTTATTGATATGAAAGAAATTATTCCTATTTTGTTTAAATGTGTGCAGTTTTCAGATAATGTGAAACTAAATGAAAGAGGAATCATTTTCTGTCTTTTAATGATTGCAGCCTGACCTGTTTCCTTTCCTTCCTGCCTGTTTTACCCAAGGCATACGATGGTGTTTAGCACTAAAATGTCACAGCTTCATTTTGAGCTCAGGAGGAGCAATTTGCTATGTTATCGCAAAAGCAAATTACCAAATTTGGGATATTAATGATGGCTGCAGTTTAAAAGATTAAAATAGAGCCCTTTAAAGGCAGAAGTGTGTATTAATGTCCTGCCTTTGGGCATCGGGTGGAACAAGGCTTTAGAGGAGGTGATGGAAATGGGACTAGAGGCTCAACAGTCAGACCTGGTTCTGGTCTGATGCTTCATGAGGGAACAAATGCGTTCGTTAGTGCTGTCCTGGGGTCATAATTCAGTTTTTGCCCCAAAGCTGGTGTCTAGTGGTGTGGGAAGAAACCAAGGCTAATGTCTGGGACCTCCGGCTTCAAATGCACCTCTCTTGGGACGGCTGGTATTGTTCGTCCGACTCAGCCAATCACAACGCTGTGTACGCCAAAGGGCAGGTCCGTCCTGGGATTTGACACACAAAGATCCGGGGGATCGTTTCATCGAGCTTTTTCAGAAGACTGCAGGCAGGGGTGGGGAACCTAAACACACTCTCGCTTTTATTATTTATTTCCAACGCGCTGTGAGAAATTTATGCTCCTGAGAAAGAAAAAAAATCCATTCGTAGTTATGATTGCACTGCAGTTATTTCTCTGTACAAGTTTTTTTTTTAATTTAAAAAACGAGCTTGAATTGATCCATTTCAGGTGAAGTTGAAAGCAAAACTGCCTGTGACAGTAGAGGCATAAATGTGATAATTATAAATTTTATGGTGAATCCCCCAAAAGCCTGGAGATTCTTATCTGAAATGGAGCCAGAGCTTCATCCTGGATTCATTTCCCAATTTAATGAGGTGTAGCAGCTCGGCTTCAGCCGGTCAGCATGTGTGTGTCTTTATGTGCCTGTGCTCACTTGAGTGTGTGTATAGTGTGTGTGCCATAATTATCCCCATGAGCTGCAGTGATATGGAGCCAACCACTCACATCCCTGTCACAGCAGGATGACAGTGGGGATTCAAGTGGGGCTTTTAAGACCAACACACCATCCACCAGAGTTGTAACAGTAAAAAACCTGACTTTACTCTGCTGAAATTACTTCAGTAACTACTCATTCTCTTAAGCTGAACATCTTCCATTTACTGATGAAGCTTGCAGCAAAGTGAAGGTTCTGAAACATCTCAAAGCTTCTCTTTTTCAGACGCACGGTTCTTCAATGAGACACAAATATCTATATCTATTGTCAGACCCTCTTGTGCATCCTGTGCTGACAGAGATGGGAAAGCCAAAGTCAATAAAGATCCCTTGCTGAGGGCTAGATAAATCCAAAGTAGTGTTTGGAATGCTCTGCCAAAAGCTGTTAGGCAGCTGATAAGATCGAACAGGAAATGACCTCTTAAAAACAAAACAAAACAAATGGCAGGCTGGTAATGACAGATCCACAGAGTCTTTTTAAGCTTTTTTTTTTTCTAAATTGGTATGACTGAGAGGATGATAAAGTCTGTAATCATTTCACTTTGAAAATTCAATACAGTAATTACAAAGAGGAAAGGCTGACAGCTTCGAGGGCACTTAGAAACTTCTATTGTGGTCAATTTTGATGGTTTAGTGACAGGTATGATTATACTGCTGGTTATCAATATTTCTTTCAATTTTGACTTAGTAAATGCTCCACACATTTATTCTCCTTCATAATATGTCCAGGTTCTGCAAATAACTCTGATATTTCTTATTCACACACATGTGTGGTGTGTTTCTATTATTTACACTGTATACACAGAACCTTTTTCTCACTCATAAACCAGTAAGCATCTGCACAAATGTGGTTTCAGTGTTTTGGCATGTAGCAGTGGGCTTGGGATCAAACCCTCAATCCTCTAATTTTGGGCCACAAGTAAAACATGTATGTTGCACCTATCATATATAACCAAAGATTATCTATCAAATGTTTTCTTTTTTTCAAATGATAAATGAAGCCAACATGTTTTGCATATTTGAACTAGTCAAATGCTTTGTATAAATAGTCTTTCAGGCAGATACAATATGTAAGAAGTCTCTCTGTTGCTGCTTGCCTTCTAATAAGTTTAGCTCAGCTGCCACTCAGTCAAAATACAATGCATTCTTATCAAATTAAATATAGTGCCTGTGTGAACAAACACATTTTTTCAACACATCATGCTTCATTTTATTTGTCAACTCAGAATGTATAGGCCATTCTTTTTATTTTATCTGCTAAAAACTGATAAAAATGATTTTCATAAATTATAGATGCTTTGTATGATAGTGCAGAAGTGACAATGCCGTGAGGCCAGACTGAAATAGCTCTAGAGCCACTTGTTTCTGGCTCTCAGGCTTTTTTGTGTGCATTAAACTTTCTCATTTGAGGAGTAAAATCTAATGTTTTGGTCTGAAAAAGAAAGATACTATTTTTGTTACATATTTGTTGAAAACTGCATGGATATTTCAGGATTTTTCTGAGTAAGGGGTCATCAAGGGGCCACGATATTCATAGAGGGGCCAAGTATTTGTTCATTTTGGTAAGATGTAAACATTTAACCACTCACACATGTTCAAACACATCAATGTAATGTAGTAAAAAAAAACTTGCACAGTAAATTTTCCCTACCAATTTATCAATTGTACATGCATTTTTAAAGTACATATATAAAATACACTCAAGCATGTGAGAAAATCCAGCCATTGTTTGTGAGTTAAAAGACTTCTTCTGCAGGACTGTTTAAATCTTTTTAAGAAGAGAAGACTTCTGTCAGTTTCATTCATGTTGGACGTTCCTATTTGACTCATTATTTGACTCCCACTAGTGTTTGGACATGGAACTGCACCCACCATCATCACTCTCAGGCAAAGGACAAATGAGTGACAGGACAGGGACACTTCAGCGGGTCAATCAGATTTCAGCAGGGGCAAATGCCCCTGTGGCCCCACCCCTAAAATTGCACCCGGACCATAAGAAAAAGATGAACAACATAAAAATTCAATTGCACATCAATGTAAGAATCTCTCTCCTTTACCTAGGTTTATGTCACTTTCACTCTGAAAGGAATAGTGTTTTTAATGCTTTCATTAGACAGCTCCTTATCTTTTAGAGTTATAGACTGATAAACTATCAATCTATACTTTTTCTTTACCCATTTTACCTTTCCGTGTCACAGGGCAGCTGGTGCCCATCTCCAGCAGTCACTGTGAGATGGGGGACACCCTGGACAAATCGCAAGTTAATCACAAGGGACACATAGGGACAAACGAGACAAACAACCATTCACTCACTCATTCACACCTACAGGAGCTACTTTAGAGTTACCAAATAACAGCACATGCATGTTTCTGTGGGAGAAATCTAGACTTCCTGGAGAAAACCCACACATACATGAGGGGATCATGCAAACCTCACACAGAAAGGCCTCAGGTCAGGAGACGATTCTGTGACAATCTTAACGAGGGGTGACAGCTCTGACCATGGTACCAATGTGCCCCCCATAGACAAACTATTCTCTTCCATTGTTGTTTTTTGTGCTTGAAAGTGGAAGTCATGGATTTTACATCATGAATGTTGCTTCCTTGATTTGTTTTACAGACACAAAAGTTTATGATGTATCGTGAAAAACACGATATAGATTTAGTTTTTGGGACTAAAGATAATACATTTTTTATCAAATCTATATCATACGGTTTATATATATGATTTTTTTTATTTGAGGTAAATTTAGATTTTCAATGTGATTCATGTTGTGTTCCTTTTATAAACCATCACTGTGAAACTTGAATTGAATTGTTTAAACCAGTTCAACTGAATGAGAGATTGATTGAGGCTTGATGTCTATGATGGACTGCAAAGCTTAGGCATGTTTCTAAATACTGTTGGTGACTTTAGTTAAAAACATATCAGATGCTGTCAGGAATAGTCGCAAATACTAAATTAAAATGAAAACTTCACAATTTGCAAATAGCTACCATTTATGTAAGGTATAAGCTTTTTGCATTAAACAAATTTGTAAGAGTACTATAACCAATTACACTCTAATAAACAACCTAATCATTATTAACGTTAGCAAAGTGAAAGGCTGTTATATTCATTACTGTCTACGGCTACATGAGACCACCTTTACACAAGTCTTCCTTTTTATTTTGTTTGTGTATAAAAAAAACACACTCTTCTCTGTCAAAGCTGCATTGAGCACCCTGGCCTCTCATTCAGCCAGCCTCTTCAGTTACTTCATTGTCATTTTCCCATCGCCAGCTACTTCACCATCCCAAAACTAATTGGTTTTGTGCACGTCGCCAACACACACACACACACGGGCATGTCTAAACACACAGATGAAGGTGTCAGGGGCACAAGGACTGAAAATGGAAGCCAACCTCAATGTAAATGAAAAGCAGTCAGCAGGGGGGAAAAAAGTACCGGTTTAGTTTTCCTGCTACAAGAACAGATAATACTACATCTCCCGCTTCATGCTAACCTCTATCAAAGATGCTGCCACTATCTACGCCACACAGCCATGATGCAACACTGCAACCCCTGACAGAGAATCACTGCTATTGCATCAGTAGTTGACAAATTTACCATCTTTGATGAAAGATGAGCCTTTCTCTCATGGCAGGCACCCTAATTAACTCCCATAATCAGTGCTATTGATGGCTCATGCATTCTGGGTTTTGTGAGGCCCCGTATGGCCTTAATGGAGCAGCAGGGATCCCCTCCAGGCGAATGAATGGGGGGTATAATGATTAGAATGGCTCCATATTCAGGAACATAGTGATGAGAAAATGGAAATGGTTGGAAGAGTTTATTTTTTTCCTGACAACGCTTCCAATTCATGCCCATAGGACTGCATGTACTGGAGCTGTTAAGCAGCAGTTTTTTTTATTGGGTTTTCAAAATTGAGAAAATCACAATTGTGTAAATATGCAGTGAGCTTTTTCATTTGTTCACTAAACTTTATCAGTAAAGTAAATTTGCTTTATTCATCTGATCATTCTGCTCTTTTAGTTTTAGTGAAGAATGATCAGTGGCATGAATTATAGTCAGAACACATAGAGCTGGATGCTCATTGGCTCTTGTTGGCCTTTTATCAGTGATTGTTCGATCACAATGGAAATTCCGTGGGCCAGTTTCAGTGTGGGTTTCCCCTAATCTTCTCATTAGCCTTTATAATTGGGAGACCGTATGCAAATAATTGGTGAGGTTAACATATGAACTGGCATCATGTTGTTCATGCGACTCAGCAGCTCAACAACAAACCAGAGCCTCTTTATGTGCACTGTACAATGCAAAACAAAGAGAGATCATCAGTCATCAGCTCCCCTGTAAATACAATCTGTTGTTCCTATGCTCCTCTTTCAAATCTTTCTTGTTGGTTGGACAATGCTGTCCATAGCTGCACTGGCTTTGATCTACAGAGATCCCATCTACCTTAAATGCAAACACAAGCTTTTGTCTTAGGACTGTACAGCACTTCCAAAATAAAGTCCAGCCTCAGATGTGAGCTTTATGAATCACGCAGTGTAAATATAAGCTCCAGTTTGGGCTTTGAGACAACAAAACTTTCACAGGAAGCTTTTAGCAGGCAACAAATACCTATTTTTGTTCCTTTTCATAGCATGAACAGGTGTGTTAAAGATGGCAATGTTCCACTTGAAGGAGGTCCCGCAGGTGCTCCTGCTGGTTCACTGCTGTAGTTTACTGGGATGCAAAAGGGAACTGAGTGATTGTTAAAAGTATTTATTCCACCTGTAGCTTTCCTGCTGTGCTGCATTAAAATCTGTGAAAAAAGGCTGTTGTTGGCTAATGGAACAAAAACACTCAAACTTGCTTCTTTAGAAACTTACGTTCAAGTGTTTTTCAAACACAAAACATAGGCAAATGATATAAAGATTTTTTACCTTTCTTATTCAAAACTTTCTTACCCAACCTCCATGTAAATGCTCTAAAAAATCTATGAGTCTTCTGTCTTCAAAACTCCCTCAGCCGTCAGTGTAAAACAACTCTTAACACTAATTGACATCTGCTGCTAATGCAACATGTCCTCCAATTTGTTTAGTTCGCTTCTTTTCAGAGGACATCACATTGGCATTCGTGAAGCTTCCCTCCACATGCGCGCCAACAACACTCCAAGATTTGCTCCCTGTCCCCTGTGTCCAAATGCTAATCAGTGGCGGCGCCGGTGCTTCTGAGAGAGCCGCCCTGTTTAGCATGCAGATGGAAGCAGCACCTATACATGAGATGGAGGTGTTAAGAAGGGAATCCTGGCCTAGTTTGGGTTGTATGAAACTTAAAAGTGTTTTTCTTCCATTGTCTCGCTGTAGACCAGACATTTAACATGTCTTTAAATCGAGTCATCTCATTACACCAGCATTTTCAAGAGGATCCTCGTCATTAGAACTGGTGTAGGACAGCTTCTATGTCTCCTTATAGCAAAACTACTGGTTTAGAATATCTAGTCATCTCAGCTAAAGTTGCTCCAACTCTGATCTAAAAGTTTATAAGACTTCTAAAACCAGATTTAGACATCAAACAGATACATTTGGCAGAACATAGGATTAGAGGTGAACACTGTTGCTCCACAGCTAGTAGGTCCTGGGTTTGATCCCTGATTCAGGCCTGGGGTCTTTCTGTGTGGAGTTTATATGTTTTCATCACGGTTGCTTGGGTTTACTCTAGGTACTCTGGTTTCCTTCCATCATCTAAAAACATAAACGGTCAGTTGCCTTCAGGCCCAGGCTTACCTTGCAAAAGAAATCGGTGCCCTCAATGGGATCTGCCTGGTTAAATAAAGGTTAATAAACAAAAAAAATAAAAGTTAAGCAAGATTGGCAAAAAATAATTAGTATAGCTCACGAGTGTTCAAAGACAAGATCTTTTTTTATATGAAACTTACTGATTTACCTAGCTTTGAGACACTTCCACAATATACAGTACATTTTGTTTGTACAGCTTAAACTCAG
>JARVGW010000002.1:22095512-22125854 GCA_031762495.1 Anablepsoides rubrolineatus | reverse complement strand
GATGGATGGATGGATGGATGGATGGATGGATGGATGGATGGATGGATGGATGGATGGATGGATGGATGGATGAAATCCTAAACTAAAGGACATTCAGAAATGAAACTTTGTTTTTACTGCAAATAACTGACATTTTCCTTGTTTGTATTATTTATATGCAAGTTTGTCCTCCAAGATTTGAAAAGTAAAACCACACATTTGTTGTTTTGAATTTAAATGAGTAAAAAAAATCAGTTTCAAGGACGAAGAACAACACCCTCAAACAATTCTCTATTATCATATCAAGCACATGCCTCAGATTCTGTTAAGTTTAGCATCACAAACTCCATTGGGTTGGAATAACAGAGGCCCAGTGATGAATGAAGAACGTTACTATGCACTTGGCCAATGTTATGTAAAAAAGCCACTTTTATACCATATTACCATGCCTGATGTGGAAAAAAGAGGAGGTATGTCAATCAAACTGAGTGACTATGATGAGTTTTCCTGGTTAGATTCTCTGTGGCCACCTACTCCGTTATGCATCACTTCCACACAATGCGTCTCCAAAAGACATTATGGTAAAAGATGGACCTTGGTCATAGAGATAACTTAGTTCAATGGTGGGTTTTATTTAAGACTCTTCTTCTTTTCATTCTTTAAAGCAGCCATTTGGAAAGTATTATTCCACCAGGGGCTGCCGGCGACACTGCTGATGCTCTGCCTCCACTGCGAATTCACATCCAAAGTCCTATATGAGCTCAATCAAAGCTTAGATAAACAGGCAGAGTTTAACAAATTCATAGGATTTTGCTTTGAAGCCATCAGAGCATTTGAAGCTTTATGCTAGGAGGGGAAAAACAAATCTCAAACAATCAAATCCTCTGAGAAAGGGAGCAGAAACAGCAAGCTCTAGAAACTTTGGAACACTTGTGATGCAAAGAAGAAGAAAATGTTTATACTGATAGAAGAATACTATAAGGTTTTTTTCACATAAGCACACTGATACTTTGGAGAAATAAGAAAAGTAGCACAGGGAAAAAGGTCCTAGGTGCACTGCTTTGAGGATCAAATGAAACCATGAACATTTGGTTGCTTTTTGCCTTATATTGACCCTTAAACCTCCTCACCTCTCCCACCCCGCGACCCTGCTTCCTTTAGGCAACTGTCCGATCAATAGTGGCCTCCTGTTGTGAGTGTTTCAGGGATTGTAAGGGGGCAATGACCACATTAAACATGTACTTTCTCTCAATGGACACAAAGAAATGAGTTAAAAAATTGACAAAGAATGTGCAACCCACATCCTAAAGTGGAAACAAAACAGGATATTTGTCTGGTAAAGAGGAGGATGGGGGTTAAATGTGCTTTCAAAGCATGTTTTTCAGTTCCCTAATCTGCTGGCTGTTTTTGATTCATACAGACACACTTCTAATTGGACTTCAAAGCTTGGGGGGGAGGGAATGATTGTGCACGATATGGATGAAAATCTGCATGAAATCAGTCTTTCTGTCATTATCTTTTCAGAAACGCTGCACTTCTTCATGCTGGACTGGTTAACACAAATTCCAATTTTAAAAATAATTTTCAGCTGTGATGTTTGACATGAACTTCATTTACCTGATATGTCTGAATGCTTTCCTGATGAAGTGACTGACATCTTGAACTTATCGTGTCAGCTGCCTTTGAATTTGAGTGGGTGGATTCAGTGTAACTGGATTTCATCAGCAGCAGCCCCTCTAGTCCTCTCCAGTTCAAGATTATGGGAGTCTGGTTATCACTCTCTCTCAGGGTTAGGTTTTAGGTGCACAGCCAGGATAATCCTGAGCAGTCTGACTTGGGACACCTAAGGCTTAATTAGATTTTTCCTTCTTTCTCTTTATGAGACACAACTGTGGAGAATTCAATCAGTCCGACCTCCATGTACAGTACTTGCTCTCTTGCTTTATTCTAAACTGATTAAAATGTAAAAAACTTAAAAGGCATTAAAGGGCAAAAGCAGAAAAAAATATTTGGAAGTGTAGCATGACAGCAATTAATTTGTATTTGTCTTTACGCAGTTCAAACATGTTAACTTCTAGAACTTCTGAATACCAATCTTGAGCTAAAACAGAACATACTGACAAAACAGATGGTCAACAAAAGTTAGGAAATGAGAAATCCAAAAAAAAAAACAAGAGTATCAGACAGAAAAGGAATTGAGTGGAACAGAAAATGATCAGACCAGGCCAGGCAGCTACTGTTGCTTTTTGAAATCACATAGGTTTAAATAAGTCTTTAAGCCCTGCACATATCATGATCTCAAAGGCTGTTTTTTGTTTTCTTGTTGTTTTTTCAGAAATGAGGCTAAAATTTATCATTCAATCAAGAAAAATCAAGACTTTTACTCAAATAGAGGCTGTTAAACTGCTCTCAGAGGGTCAGAGTGGAACATCACACGTCCTCAGCAATTAGCCTCAGCACTGGGTCCCCACAGAGTCCCCTACAACCTTTACACCCATGACTGCGCGCCCGTCCACAACAGCAACACCATTATCAACACAACAATAGTAGGGCTTGTCTCTGGGGAAGCTGAATCTGCATTCAGGGACGAGGTGGCCATTGACAATAACTAACTCCTTAAAGTGGGGGTATTGTGCAAAATTGACTTTTTTGAGTTTTGTGTTAAAATGTAATACCCTCATCACAAACATACTCAGAGTGTTGTTGACTCATTCATGCATGTTTGAGAAATCCTTGAATCTCCTGTGGTAGCCATGTAGAGCTGCCTAAACACTTGCTAGTACAAAGCACCGCCTATTTGTACAAAGCTCCTCCCTGGAGCTCAATCCTCAGCCGAGCTCCCGCCACACAGAGCACCCCTCCCTTAAAGCATTGTCTGAAGAGGTGCTGAAGTGGGAGAGACTGAAGGAGGTTTTTAAAGAGACAGAGACCAATGTCGAGGCGTTTAGACAGGCTATGATGCAAAATCAAATTTGTTTTTGATATAGCTTGTTCATAACAACATAAGGTAACATAGCTATATAATTGTGGTATAGAATTGAACTATGTATCTGAAAAATACATAATACTTCTTATTTAACACAACAAAACTAAGGAGGTTATGGTTGACATTAGGAGAAAGAAATCCAACATTTGTCCACTTCATAAACCCAGGGACTTTGTGGAGAGGGTCTCCGTTATCCGTTTCCTGGGTGTACACATCACAGATAATCTGATCTGGGGTGTTAACACAGCTGAACTGGTGAAGAAGGCCCAGCAGAGACTTTATTACCTGATAAGTTCTCAGGAAAAAACAACATTCTGCAAAAACTGCTACTAGCCGCTGCTCAATTGAGAACATTCTGTTTTCAGCCTGGGAGTGTGGTTCTCCTGCCCCACAGTTGCACAGAAGAAAGCACTCCAAGGAGTCATAATAAACATCCAGAAGATAGTCAGTTGCTCTCTCCCCTGACTGGAAAAGCTTCGATGTTCCCACTGCATCAAGAGAGCTGAAAGGATTTCACGTGACCTATCGCACCCTGGTTACAAATTGTTTGAGCTGTTGCCATCAGGCAGATGTTACAGGACAATAAAGGCCAGAACTAACAGGGTCAAAAATAGTTACAGCTATCAACCTACTAAAGGCTGCCAAGCAGTGTTTAAAGGAGTACAGTAACCAAAGGGCAGTAACTCAGGAATTTATTACTTTAAGAACTTTTATAACTTGCAAATTTCAAACACTAACTTGTGCATCTTTCATTGTTTCAACTTATTTATTATTACCATAAATCTTTTTAAGACTGGCCTGAACAATTTCATTGTACCAGTTACAATGACAATAAAGCCACTCTGATTCTGATAGTTGATAAAATGTATATAGAAAACACTCTGAGTAGGATAACAGTTTAATCCTTTATTCCAAACCAAATACATTTCATGAAAAGAAGTAGGAAGCATCTAAAGAATAACCTTTGCCTTCTGCATATCTCCAAATGTCAACTACAATCAAAACGCTGAGATCAAAACAACGAGCCATGTGAATTCCACCTCAGTGACACATTACAAAATAACCAAAAGTAAAAGGGTCCTATTTTTCTCTCACAGGAACTGTGGAGGTGTGTGCCCTGTCATGCAGCAAGCCCTCAGAGTAACACATCCACCATAGTTTCCACTTACGGAAAGATGTGGTCATTGTGTGTTGAGCCCTTAGAGGCCTAAAGCCAACCAACCTTGAAGACCCGAGCATTAGGTCCGTTCCAGACCTGAGTCTTTTCAACCTTCACCAACACAATGCCAACTAAATCCAAAAGAAGGAGAGTCATTCATTGCCAAGGTCTACATATACAATGGTGCCATAGTGCAAAATATAAAGAAAAAATGTAAATAAAGATGAATAAAGTTCTTTTTTCTTTGAGTCACTTTGCAATATGCTTTTAAAACTGCAGAGCTTTGGCTATCAACAGTGGACCACTGACAAAGACTCATTGATATTTCCACCCAGAGACAAACACAGGGCTGAAAAATCCCAGTGTTGCCCCCCGACAGCCCTCAGCCACACAGACATTTGATTGGGTTATCAGGCCGGCCAGCCTCAGAGGACATCCTGATAAATGAAGTCGCCATTTGTCTGTTCGCCCTTCATCACAGCAGCCCCAGCTATAGCCCACAGCATGAAATTATCTTAGTGACAATAATCTCTTCCAGCCCCTAAAGATGCCCAATGCTGAGAAAGCAGCAAAAGCGAACCAAGAAGATTATAGTGATTGTTACTCCTTTGATGCATTGCTTGATCCTAAATGACTCTGGCTCAAATCCTTAACACAGACAAACTGTGGTGTCCTTACATTCCGGCTAACAAGTCAAACTTACACTTGCTCTGGTTGAAAATGGGGATGTACTGATCCACATATTTTTCACTTCCAATCCGATACCTGGATTTTGGTAAAAAGGTATACAAATATATTTAACATGTCACCAAATAATTTATGAATAGTGCAAATTATATTCATTATCCTTTTATCTCAGAATGTTTTCCAAACCTTTTTAGTTTATCAAATAACAGAAATTAGTACATTTCAACAAAGTTTTAACAAGTTCAGAAAGCTGTGAGAAATACCCAAATAAATGGCAATAGGCTTTAATTTATATCACTTTATCAAAACCCGACAGAATCCAAATTGCTTGACACTTCAGTCATTCACCCATTCATACACACACTGTGGCTACAATAACTTTTGACCTAAAGTTTTTATTCAAATAAGCCACACCCAGTTCATCCTAAAACAATATATTGATGAACATCAAAATACCAACATAGTTATTGAATAAAAAAATGCTGTAGCTGTCTGGCAGAGTGACTTGCTTCTTGTAAAGGTGTGATTTTCATCATTATCTGACATTAACAGTAACTAAAGTTCCATTTAAATCTCTGTAAACCTGTGGTCTTTGAACGGCACAGTCGACTGGTTAAAAGGAGGGAAAAGGGATTTGGTGGAGCAGCAGCACTAAAATTTATGATTCAAATGGTTTTCTGACCTAAATCTTCCCTAATCATTCTCAAACCCCCACAAAGATTACATAGATTATGTTCTTTTTACACAACATGTGGCACTAGTGCAAAAATATGTTGATATTTTAATTTTTGCTTTTTAATATGTTAAAAGGATATAAATATCTATCTCCTGCTGAATGAAAAAAATAAAAACTCAGATCCACTCCTAAATTTGTTTATTGTTCCTGTTTCTTTGTCTCTTTTGGACTTTTTTTTTCCCAGGAATCTTCTGGTTGTATTTGGAGGGGGGGTGTAGAGGGGTGGAGGTTAAGGGATGAAAAAGGAGAAAAAGAAAAGCCCATTGGTCTCAGCACCACAGAAACAGAATCTAGAGCCAAGCTGTCAACCCACTTGGATTAAGGGCTCTTCATTGGTGGCTACCGAACTGCTAACATGCTCTCTTAGCCAGGATGGGCTGTGGGAGTGTACAAAGGGGTGGATCAGAGGGTAAGGGCATTAGAAAGCCTGGCCTAAATAAGACCTTGAGGTCAGCAAAACACATGAACCATGGCAAATTTGTGTTTCCATGTCAACTTCATTGGTGAGCTGACAGCTAAGTGTCCCAGTCTTTTCCTGTTGAATCATCATTGCATCTCGAGTAGGGCTGCCACAAACAATTATTTTTATAATCGACTAATCACTGATTATTATTTTTGATTAGTCGACTAATCGGATCATCCATTGAATATAAATCATACAGCTTATCATGCCAGAATGCAGCTGCTATTATATAACCATCTATAGATTTTAGCTATATGCTAAATAAAATTAATTGCCATGGAAGGAAAGTTCTGCCTTGCAGATATTGCATTGCACAGGTTTCTCTTTCATTTTCTTAAAATGATCCCACACTTTTGTGCTCCGTTGGTAGGTAGCCATGATACCAGAGCCCTAATCTTGAGTCTGCACAATCAACACTTTGATTTATTTTTCTTTGCAAGTCCCAACTTTTATGAGTTTAAAACAGACTGAGACTTGTGCAGAAATTCTTAAACTGTAAATTTACAAAGTAAATAAGAGCTCTGGTGGTGTACTAAGCTTTTAAACAACACAAGCCGGTTGCATCACTATGCCAACAAAGAGTGGGATGCGGCACAGTTCTTTTTAAGAATGCAATCAGAAGGAAGAGGGCAGCTTCAGAATGGATCAGTCAAGAGCACACCCTTCCTGAAGTCCATCGAATTCTGGCCAGCCCACATCCTTGCCAGTGGAGCGATGCCCACCTCCTGTTGTTAACAGGGGCAGGAAGGGGATCCTGAGCATTAGGTCCGGCTACTGGACCACCAACAACCTCCACAACATCTGCTGCCCCTTTAAAGCTAGACAGAGCTTTAACAGGCCTAATGCCGACAGTCTATCTGCTTCAAAAACTGTGTGTTCAAAAAGAGGCACAACTCAGGGTTCCTATTGTGTGCCCCCTCCAGTATAACCCCTGTATCACCTCTTAGACACACATACACACACACACACTGCGAGAAAGAAGCAAAGACAAGCTGCCCGCCATTACAGACACAGAAACAGACCCTCTTTGTTAACATATACACACCCGCACTTTCTCAGCATCGATGGTGGTACATGATCTAACCCTCCTCCCTGGAACCCCAAATGCTTCTAAACACTCCCACCTTTTTTCTGTTCCTCCTTTTATTTCTCTTGCTAAGTGGCAAAATCAGCAAGTGGGTGTTAAAAATACACACTTAGTTTTGAAGCTACGTCTTTATTTGTTAACGTTATATCTCTGAACTCAAGGTTAGTTGAGTCGAATTGAGCTATAAATGCAACAAATCACCCAAGTGAATCTGTTCAGGTCAAAGAAGAGGGATAAAACCTAAACCATTAAATTCTATTATCCCAAAGTCTCACTTCAAAGAGAGGCTCGATTGCTGCTGCCCCCTGGCAGTTGGTCTCAACAGAAAAGGAGCATGTCTACATGTTTTGTCCTCGCTAAAGGGTGCACTAACCTGACATGGGCGATAATGGTGTTCCCATAGCAACCTTGAGTGATTAGACTTGATGACTGTCATGCTGTAAAGCTCTGGTGTTATAATTTGGTCACAGTGGGGCCGTCCTGGGATGTCTGCACTGACCTTTAGTCATACGCCATCTGTCAAACCACCTACTGCCTAAAAAAACAGCCTAATATGAGACTGAAGCAACACGGTCATACACACACAGTATCACTGAAGGCAGTATCTGTAGTCATTAGCTTCCACAATAGATGCTCAGTTAATCATTCAGATTAAAAAATGTCCATTCGTTATAATTAGAAAGCATAGTTTCTTTTTGATTTTTCAAGGTACCTATGACTAAAAACCACAAAAAGATCATTCAATTAAATTTATAGACAGCAACAATCAGCAAATATTCTAATTACATTTGCTAGAGCTGAATAATTACTTTGTGTGCCTGTATGCAGTAACAACCACTTCAACATCAAAAAATAAAAAAAAACTAATTGTTTTGGCTCTACAAACAATACCTCTTAAAAATCAAATGGAATTAATCACCAATCAGAGAAACTTAAAACTGCATATCGGAAGTTTATAAAATGACAATAAAATATTATTAACATCCAACCAACAAACCTAAAATCAGAGACAGTCAATTTTTGGGGGATATTAAACAAATAAAAGCAAAAAAAAAAAAATCTTTTTTGTCAAGATAACATCTCAGTTTGTTTGTATGAAGAGAAACGGCAGGGATTGGATTTAGCTATAATCTATAGACTGGATTTTTGGATTATTTGATTTCTGGTTCTGGGAAGTCCCTGAAGGCTGCAAAATCTTTTGCGAGGTTATTTGGTGTAAATCATTATAGTTACAAGGACCAAAAGAGAGGGGGAAAAGCAATGTGTCTTTTTTCTTTTTATATCTAATTACTCACTAGTGATGCTAACTTGCTAAGAGCAAAAAACATAATAATCTCATTCATCTTTTTTTTTTGCCTGACAGAATAATAGAGGTCTAGGTTGTAAACATCAACAGTTGCAGCTGTGTGAAGTAAATTCACAAGAACTTGTCAGGGCCTATTAGAGCTGCTGCCTAACTGGGTGTGAAACTCTAATTTCACCAGCCACCTTTCATCTCCACAGCCTCAATCCAGAAAGAGGAATACAGAAAGTTAAACGTAAATAATAAGATGGATGCACCACCTTCTCCTGTTTAGATGTACACATCTGGCCTTGCATACGCTCATCCAAATTACACCTGAGGAGAAGTATTCAAGCATTTCTGATGCAAAGTAAAGTGGAGGGCCTTCTTTCCTGAGAGGTCCTTTACTGATGCTCTCATAAGTCCCAAAGTGAGACAAAAGTGCTCGTGACAAGGAGGTCCAGGCGATGTCAGTGTGCTCTGCTGCAGTGTGTGAGACTGATCTGTCGGGAAGAAACACCCAGGCCAAAGTGACACTAATGGATAGGCATGGGCCTCCATGAGTCCCAGGAGATTTAGCCTCGTCACAGCTGAGCAGCACAGCTCTTCTTTCCACAGCCACTGCTGGATCATATATACATGTCCCCAGAGCACACTCAATCATTCAGTCAATCAGCAGGACTGACACACGATGGTGAATTATTGAACTGTATGTGCGCAATCTTTTCACAAGAAAAATATCATGGCACACTGATGAGTGATGATAGTGTGTTTTTTAAGAATATAAGAAAATAAACAGACATTGACCTCAGGAAGTATCCATTTGGTTTGCAAAGAGACTATCCAGTGCAATTTAGTGCCTGTTTTCAGTTTGGAAAGTGACTAAGAAATTTATTTGAGCTACATTTTGATATCACATTGCTCTTCGAATGTTTTGACAACAGATATGTAGTTTACCCTTTTTAGAATGAGAATAAGGCAGGAGGAACAGTGAGGGCAGTGTGGTAAAACGGTTATGTAGAAAGTCTAGGCAAGATGGAATGGATGGAGAATTGTTTGATGTGTGACGTAAGTGTGGCAGTTTAAAAGAAGTAGCAAGACCACCTACAGCATGTTGCATGGTTTGAATACAGAGACATTGACAAAAAGACAGGAGACAGAAATGGAAGTGGCAGAGCTGAAGACATCGAGGCTCTTCTTGGGAGTGACAAGGATGGATAAGATTAGGAATGAGATCATCAGAGGAACAGCACAGGACTGGATGATAGGGTTAGAGGGACCAGACTGACATGGTTTAGACATGTCCAGAGGAGGAACAGTGGGTACGTTGGTAGAAGGATGTTAGAAATGCAGCTGCCAGGAAAAATATGATAAAAAAAAGCCCAGAGGTGATGTGTGGATGCAGTGGGAGAGGACATGGAGGATGATACTGTAGAAAAAGGGCTACATGGCTAGTTAAACTGGCTTTTTAATTACTTCCTTCCTCAACTAGGCATTCCAAATAATGATGTTTTACCAAAAACAGCTACACTGAGAAGGATAATGTAATCTTAATATAAACAATATTAATTTGCAAAAAAAATAATATTCACCAGGTGCTGATGGTTCTGATCAAAATTGTCTTAAAGAGAAAACAAAGGCAAAATATAACATTTTGACATATATACTAGTTGTGCAGTAGTTTCTACATCTATATTTCCAGTCTAATTATGGGATGAACATTGTAGTTGTTGATTGAACTAATCTGTATATTCCAACAGGCAACCGTTGAATTACTTCACTTTTTTATTCAATGATAATCAACTATTTGGTTCAGAATTGTGACAATGTGGGTAAAAGCACAACTAGATCATGATGTTTAACTTTTTATAAATCAACGATCAAATATTTTGCTGTATAAAAATTTGATATAGCACAACCAACCATCAAATGTTAAAGTTGTTTTAATAAAACTAAAGCTTTTGGTGAGTATGCATAAAAGAAACCACTTTTGTACCCCAAAAAAGCTTATTACATCGATATCAATCAACTAATTGATGCTTATGTCTGCTCTGTTGGCTAGAACAGCATCAATGTTGTCATTCCTTAGAGATTTGTCTTAAAAATACAAATCATAATATACAAAATAAAAAAGCAGCCTTTAAAATATTTGGTCTGTTGGCACTATTCATTATTTCTCTTTAAATCTTTCCCACTTTGACCCTAGTATCAGTATGTTGGGGTCATTTCATTACTGCCATCTCAGAAAAAGTTCAAATAAACAACCCAAGTGCCTAATTGAGTGTCCTTGGTGGGATAATCGCCAAGCCACAGGCTTCTAGGTTCAGAGCAGTTCCTCAAAGAAATGATGTCATCGTCAACCCAAGTTACACAGAGGAACTCTTTCTGTCTGAGAGACACTTTGTTCCATCCTGGGTCGGCGGCATTCACCAGGCCACCGACAGCTGCTCACAGAACGAGTGCAGATCGTTTCTCACAGAATAGTCTGCGTGCTTCTTCAGCCCACGGGGCAAAATTGGTGGCATTTTCCCTCCAACACCCAAGCTTTTCCCACAGCCCCCCCAAACAGCAGAGCTGCGCAGCCATGGGCTGCTTTTAGGTCAGCAGAGTCACATAGGCTGGTGCTCTCTCAATAACTCCAACCAACGTGTGTCATGATAATCCCTTAGTTATGCAAATCTCCCTTTGCCTGGTGTGCGGATGGCAAAAGAAAAAAAAAGTAAAGATGGCAGCACAATGTAGGTCACTATCTTGTCCCGATTTCTCCACATTTGCCAAATGAGCTTGAAGTTTCCTGTTCGCAGCTCTGCAGTGAGGCTGTGTTGAGATGAAGCTCCTTCCTGGTCAACCGAGCACCAACATTTCAGGGTAGAATGAAACACACGGAGTGCCGCGCATTTTACCGTCTGTTCCTCGGTGAATGCAAACAAAACATAAGGCAGGGATAGAGAGATATTGTTGTCTTCTCAAACAGATTAACTGTTGTCTGGGTGGTGCGAATCAACAGGACTAGAAAGTGTGTCAGCCCTTTCAGGGAGCCGTGGCGCTTCAGACAATAAAGCAGAGGTCATTAGCATTGTATTAATTTGGCCAACTGAGCAGTGAGCGAAAGTGTGCACTCAAGGCATGTGTGTGTGCGTGTCTTTGGGTGTGTGTGTGTGTGTGTCTTTGGGTGTGTGTAGGGAGTTAGGGGATGAGGAGAGGAGGCAAAGGCGGGTGTTGTGGCATGATGGTGAGTTCCCCCCCTTTTGCCTAAAGCTTTGATTGAGTGGGGGGTTGGGGGGAGAAGAGGGCTGACAGCAGAGGATTGTTGTTTTGTCAGTGCAGACAGATTGTTTGACAAGTGAAAATAAAGGATATGGGATGTAATAGAGGGGAGAAATCTCAGGGGGACTATCATTACCAGATTGGGAGTGATGAAGGGAAATTACACACAAACTGATTGGTCAGTCCAAACTAGAGTTGTGATATGAACATGAAGGGGATCAAAACATGTGGGCAGCAAATCAGCTTATAGGACGCAAGGGATTTTAATGTATTAAGACAGCAATTTCATCAACACAAGAACCAAAAATAAACAGTACAGTAGAGCTGTTACTGTAAAACTACAGCTTTCTCAGCATCTTTAGGCTGCCAAACCCTGACAGTCCAGTGTGTGTGCACCTGCTTTTACTGAAGCTCAATCAAACCCAGGTGATTTGGCTCAGAAACACAACAATGCAGAACACAGTAAAGTATTTTTTTCTCTCTAAACACACGTGCACATTTTCTATCCCGATACAAAGCGTCAAAGAGGACAGTGCGTTGTTTTAGCAGCATCCAACTCTACGTGGCTGCTTCTTTCCTCTACAAACTCCTGACTGAAGTGTGAGCCACGTGCTTATTATGAATGGTAGCTGTAATAAAACTCATCTTACCTGTTTCTGTAGCGACTCCGTCTCTTCAGCTCCTCCGCGACACTAATGTAGCTGCTGTTTATTTACACGGAGTCCTGTTCCAGCGCCGACGAGCCTCTTCTTCCTCCTGCTGCTGCTGCACTTGCCTCTCTCTCTCTCTCTCTGCCTCACTGGTCCATCTCTCCTCTCTCCCACCAGCTTCACACGCGCGCGCGCGCTGTCACACAGGCAGGGGGAGAAAAGGGCGCGCGCAAGCCCGCCGCGCGCACTGCAGCGCCGCTGCTCTGCGTGGTGGCCTCGAGGCACTGAAGCAAGCAACCCAGCAAATTGTTACACAAATAGACACAGTAAAGAGTGCTTTAGCCTTCCAGGAGCTTTACATCGCAGCTGGACCACAGCTGTTTGAGGTTTTAATCATAAAACAAACCAAAAGTTGTTCATTAGGAGCTCAGCAATGTCAGGTTGTTGGTAGTATTTAACAGCAGGGAGCAGCTTTTAGTTCTACAGGAATACGTTTTTCAAAGTGGGGATTTTGGAAATGTAACATACTCTCAACAACCAAACTCTATTTTTAGCTTTTATTGTTTCATATTTTAAACAGAGCATTTAGCTCTCAGACCTGGGTTCCTATGGGTTTCTAAAAGTGGGAGGCGAGCTTCCAGTTTTCAGAACCAACTTCCACTTTCTGTCCATGAGGCTGACACCCTGTCTATTTTTAAAACTAGACGTGAGACTTTCCTATTTGTTAAATCCTATAGTTTGGGTTTCCTGAGCTATCCTATAATTAAGCTGCTATAGACTGCTGGAGGTTTCTTCTCATTAGAAGGGAGTCATTCCTTCCCACTGTCATCAACCTGTGGCTCAGGAGAAGATTATGCATAATCTCTCCGTGCATGTGTGGTTTTTCTTCCGATACTTTGGTTTCCTTCCCCAGACCAAAAACATGAATGATAGGCTAATTGGTAACTCTAAATTGTCTTTAAGTGTGAGAAAGTGAATGGTTGTTTGTCTTTTTTGTGTATGTGGCACATGTATACCCTGCCCTTCGCAGAGTGACTGATGAATATGGGCACCAGTGAACCTGAAAGGAAGAAGCGAGATAATGGATGGATATCTTATAATGAACTATATGTGAATATATTGCATTAGAACAGAAATTAATGGGCTGTAACAGGATTTGAATCAGAATAAATGACTTGGACCTGTTTTTGTTTCTTTTGTACAGTGTATTGAGATAGCTTTTGTTGTGAACTGGTCCTAAAGAAAACAGAATAGAATTGTTTTGGGCAGTAATTGTCAGGAGCCAGTGACATCGTCTTATTGAGAAGTGGGCGCCAATCGTCACAGACAGAGATCAACAAGGATTTTGTATGATGAGGCCGTGTGACTTTATTAGCACATTTTCTCTTTGTTCATTAGTCCACTGGTTTATTTTCTATCCAGCGCTGCTTACTTTCTTCTTTATCTCTGGCTTTGAAATGGCAGCCATCTGCTGTCACAGAATCAAACCCACAGAGTAGAAGATGCTCTTGTTCCCATAAAGGCGAGTCGAGTTTGCCAAACAAACATTTGCGGTTTGAGACGTTATCCAAAAGCTGGTTCAGTGAGATAAACAAATTAGGTGGAGATGTGAAGCAAACAGAGAATGGGTTTAGGCTTTAGATGGGCAATCATCTGGGACTAGGCTAAACTCAAGTGCAGATAACAAGCCCACTGAAGGGCTTTAAAGGAGTAGTTCAGATCTTTGGTGTGGGGTTCTGGGAAAAGTTATGAACAATTAATATCTTGCTTTTTGTAGATGGCTATTTGAATGACTTTAGTTTCGAGAAACAGAGATTAATCGTGACTGGATTGATTCAGAAAGCAACATAATGCCGTTTGACCAAAACCATCCTCTTGAGGTGACTTGTGGGATTCTCATCCACCTCTGAGACATTTGTAATTGTCCTTGCCTCTCATTTTAGATCACCTCCAGATCACTCTGCAGATGTTATGGATCTCATTATAAATTTTCCAATGCATATTATCTGTAAAATACTCTGAGGAATTTTTAAAGTTCAAGGATATTGCACCTTGGAGACAAAGCATGGCACTTTGCAAGATGTCATCATGCGTTCATTAAATACAAAAAGCCACTGGAGACAACATCTCTTCATGTCTCACAGTCTTATTATTTTTTATTTTTCAAGAAGGAAAAAGAAGAATGTGTTTATTGTGTGCAGATTATCTATCAAGAATATTGTGGTGTTAATTTTTTAATATATTATTTTGTTATAAATCAACACTCCAAAGCAAATTACGTGTTAATGAGCTGGGTTTATTTGCTACGGCTAAGCGTGAGGTGTAATTGAGGAGCTGCCACCTTGAGTATAAACAGTTGTTGCAAAAAAAAAAAACAAAGGTGGGAGAACATCCTTAATACACAATTAAACAAAGAACTAAAGGGACACATTTGTGTTTACAGTCTGGAGGTTGTGCCAAAAGGTGTGAAAGAAAATGAAATTAGTGATGTGATTACTGCTGGAAAACCAGCTCGCATGTCAGATCTGTTTACATCAGAGGGGGATACATTTCGTCTCTCAGTGTGGTGTGTAATTACACTAAGAGTTCTTTATATACGATTGAGTGCAGGCAGCATTTACTAGTTGAATAACCAGTGGGCACCTGATCAGAATAATTAAAAGGTTAGTTAAGCTCTTTTAAAATGAGGTTCTGTGGAAAGATTATGAATTATTATTATGTTACCTGCTGTAGATAGCTTACTGAATGACGTGTTAGGAGAAATGGAGCCCTTATTCAGAATGTAGTGGTTTGTATGAACTGCAATACATTTTTTTAAATTTAAATTGTTTAAACTCATGGTACCGCCCATGTGACATGATGATGTCATACGGTGTACGTGATGACGTAACTTGTTCAACATTGAACAGCTCGATGAAACAAATGGCTCGTCAATATTCAGATCCCTTCAAAGAACCATTCATCCCATATAGGACACAACTTGAAAGATAGTTTAAAACTCTAGCAGGAAAGGCAATGGATGGTAGACAGTACAATATCTCACAAATATAAGTACACCCCTTACATTTTAAAAAATATTTTAGTTCATTTTTTAATGGGACAACACTGAAGATCTGACACTTTGATACTATAGTGTACAGCAGCTTATATAACAGCTGTACAGCTAACAGTGTCTTGGAAATACAAGACTATGGCAGTGGCCACCAAGCTAATGCAGCCCTTTTTATTTGTATATGCACAAAACCGAACCGTTTCTTCTTGTGAACCCTTCTAACTCCAATCATTTCCATATAGATGCATTTTTGTGCAACTAAAATAGAAAAGAAATATCTGTGAACTATCCTCCTCTGTAAATGCAATGCCTCATTCCTTCACTTCAGTTACTCGAAAACAATCACAAACTCCTAAAACACTAAAGGCAAACATCAATTCGGTTCAAAAATATAGTTTTGATTTTCACCAAGCATTTCTCCGTGCTGCTGTTAAATTCCAAGTAAAACTATGTTTATAAATGTTCTGCACTCTGTGCCTCCTTAAGCCAGCCCTGTGTTTTCGTGTGTGTGTGTGTTTGTGTGTGTAAGCAGTCGGCGGGTTTATGCTGGGGGGAAATGCGATCCATCACCAGCTAGAGCTGTTATCCAGCTGCCTGAGCACAGCCTCGCAGTCAACTCGCCTCACCTTCCCTGATTTTATGACAGGTAGCTCAGGGATGAGCAGTGAAATTACATTCCCCTGACAAACACAGTCCTGCCTTTACAAGATAAGATTTGAGTAAAGAGGAGAGGGGGAAAAAAAGGAACTATTGGGATCTCTAACCATATGATGCGGTTTTTGTTTTGCAAATTAGAAATAGCTAATTAAGCCGAGCACCTCGGATGCTGAGCCATGAAGGTTTATCAGTCGAAATCTTTGTTGGGTTAATTAACAGTTGTGAGTACATGTTGTAAACTTAATATTTACCCTGCTTAATATCCTCAGACTGTCAAAGAAGCTGAAGCTTTACTCGGATATTAATCAGCTTATCTTCAAATAATTAAAGAAGTCAGGGTGCTGTATAGTTCAGATGTGTTTTAATTACAATCTCAGTTTTTTTTTTACATAGGACCAACAGAGGAAGAGTGAAATTACATAAATCTGGGAGATATCTGTAGCCATTTCACCACTTCAGGCCCTCTGGGAGTGACTCGCACATCTCGGTGTCGGTTCTACAGTACTTGACCTGATTAGGCCTGGAAACGGACGTCTGCAGTGCAGGTTTTAGCAGCAAATGGGAGACTCTTTTGGCAAATCTTCAACAACAACAAAAAATCAATGCTAAAACAATCCTTCAGATATGACCTGCATCGTTTCAACAAACATTACAGTACAGGAGAGTGGCAACTTAAAAGGAAAGGTGAGAGAGGTTTCTGAAAACAGGCATCAAAAGAAAAAGAGGATAATCTGAAGACTCAGGGGAACAATCAAGAAAGAATAAAAAATAAGCTAAAACAATAAATCAACATTACAGCTACTCTAGTTCTTGGTAAATAAACTTGAGATTCAAACATTTTTAGTTTGCTATTCAAATCAGAATTACATGTAATACTGTAACACCTGATGGGTCCTCATCTAGTGATAAATAATAACTCAATAAAAATTATACAATTTACCCGTAGCTGCATAGTTAAATGTGCAAATCTGAGAAATGTTACATGTGCTGTAGATGAGCTGGATTACACAAGTTGAAAACATTTAAAACATTTTAGTTTTACAGATAACTAAAGGTTGACACAGTAATACAAATAAAAACTTCATACTGTAGATTATTTTGAATGAGTACAAATAAGAGCGTCAGCTGTCTTTTAACAAAAAGCTAATGTTTAAAAAGTGCAAGTTGTGAAAAGTTGTAACTGCCTCAAAAGGTTACTGTAGTTGAAAATTAAATTGTTTTAAGCTGGTTTGTTCCACAATATGAGCAGATTTAGCTTCTCTATATGCCTCAAAGTATGTAGTAAGAAGCCAGCAGCAAATAGACTATTAGCTTTTAAAACCAAAAATTAGTGAAAAGGGTTGGGTCAATTGGGGCAGTTGACATAGCAATGTTTTTATTTTTCTGAAAAATGATTTTTTTTATATACATAATTTTAGCCATGTGTTACAGAAGCCAAACTACTGTATTTCTTTTTTTAAATGAGGTTTCAAATTTAAAGAAAATCTTCTAACGCCACCTTTGTGTTTTGAAGAAACAGTAAAAACACAATAATTCAAAAACGAAATTCAAGGCCGACCTCACCTAAAACCAGAGAACGCCCTCTTCTTTTTGTCATGTTTGAATTTCGCAACCAGCATGCAAGTTTTATGGTCCACACTTTTTTGTTTGTTTGTATGTGGCAGCGCCATTTACAGGCCTGGCATTGTTACTACAACATTATGGGTCATTTTAGTTGTTTTTGTGTGGATGAAGACTATTTTAAAAACAGTGCCATCTGTACAAGGATTTTTTTTTTTCGAAATACCAAATAAAAAAATTGTTTTGGAAAAACTGTAGCCACAAAATAAAGAAGTACAACCCCCCAAAATACGAACAATTACTCTGGACATCTTTGCTAACATGGGTGATATTCTTTCCTATACTGGGAGGTTTTTAAAATTAAAAGCCATTTTTAAAACAAGGTTTTTGAAAGTAGGCTAAAATTAGATACATTTTCTTTGCCAAAGTAGTTGGCAGGGAAAAAATACTTCTGTAGGAAGTGCCAAATGTGTTGGCACATCAACGTTACAAATATCGGTCAAAGAGATGTTGAGGAGGAAGAAGGTGTTTTGTATGCTGGATGCATTTACATAATGTGTTTCAGAACTACTGGTCAAAAATTATTAATTTTGACACATTGCTTAGGGTAAAGTGAAATATTTGGGTACAATTGAAACTGGGGAAGCAATTGGGTCAGAAAACAGGACTTTCCTTAGATTTAAAGCTTGGAGGGTAGACCGTTATACATGTCAGCCTTAAGCCTGACCCACTCTGTCACCCTCTGGATGGAGCTTTTTTCTTGAGTGAGGATGCGAGCGACTTTGCTGAGCTTTTCCTCATTCCTCTCCAGGTAACGGATGCCCTCAGCCTGCAGCAGATTGAGCTTCTCAAGCCGGCTCTCATCCAGGGAGACGTCTTCGTTCAGGAAAGGGTTGAAGCGGAAGTAAGTGTCCGGGGGGAGGAAGGCGTCGAGCATAGCGTGAACCTCTAGAGGACAAAAAAGAAAGGTGAGAACCAAGCCACACACGTAACAAACTTGTAAACACTTCCTAATCGTTTCAATATGTGCAGACATTGGGCTAGTGTGTTAGAAGGGAAAAGGTCGTGTAAAGTCCTATCCTGTCTGTCAGCGCAGTGACAGCCTTTCATGTGTCACCGAGTAAGAGCTCAGGGCTGCAAGTCTGAAGTTTAAAAAAAATGTATACAACTTGTCAGTCAGAACTGTTTTCATCTCAGATGAATGCTTTGAAATTCAACAGCATTCAAACTGGCATAAAGGCAGCGGTAACAAACGGGAATTTTCAGGGTGGATTCAAAAGGTCGACATATTTTTCTGACTGTGCTCCCACAGCAGGTCAGGAGTTTAAACATCGACATTATCAAAACTGGCTACCTCCAAGGCCTAGAACTCTAGAACTTTATCTAAGGAATAATCAAAGTTTTACGTACTTCCATTATGCTGTCAAAACCAATGAATTAGCTTTTAAAGTTTGACTCTGTAAAAATAAATTTCATTAGCCTAATAAAAAGACAAGATTGTGTGGAGAGATAATGTGGATAATTTCAGAGTCTGAAACAGCGGGCTGTAGTGTGAGGCAGCCAACTTCTCCTTTGATCACAATAATTGGTAGGATTTTAGCTTTTAGTCTGGACTTATCAGTATTTTGCAGAAGCAGCTACAGGCAGGTAAACCTCAGGACTGAAATGGCTGCTGCTCTGGTTTTATTAACGTCAGACCAAGGGAGTATTTTATACACTGAAGGAAGAATAAAAAATAAAAAAGAGTAAAAAGGCTTTTTTTTTCTAGTTGAAAACATGATTTATTTCTGCTTCAGTTTTGAAATAGGAGTTGAATTTTACCAACTGGCTTCTCTGACATTGGGTTGTTGATATGACTTGAACAAAATCAATAATGGTAGCAATAACAGACTCATTATAGATTAATCCATTCATCCAGGTATGTCCATTCATGTCACAAGGGTAAAAGGTTCAGAACAGAAACCTTTCTCTCTAAATCCTCCTGGAGGAGTTCCCTGTCCAGAGAGAACAGAAACTCCTACCGGTGGGTTCTGGGTTTTCATCAGGGTCTCCTCCCAGTAGGTTGTGCCCCAAAAGTCTTCAGAGGGAGGTGCTGAGGAGGCATCCTATTAAGATATCCGCACCACCTCAGCTGACTTTTTTCCACGCAGAGGAGCAACAGCTCCACTCTGAGCTCTGCCTGGATATAATCTGAGCCCAGCCACCCTACTGAGGCCATTTCTTTCCAGGATCTCATTTTCTCAGTCATGAACTACATCTCACGACCATATCTGAGGACTGGAACACACATTCGGATCAGTAAATCAGGAAATTTGTCTTTCAACTGACAAAATGTTTGTATTATTTGTTGTACCTCTGTTATTCAGAATGTTAAGTCAGTCATTACAAAACTTGTTCCTGAATCTGGAGAAAATGCCTTCGGTATCTGTGCTGTAATGAAATATATGTAACACGTTCTAGACTTGAAATGATCAAATAATAAAAAATAATGGCCAAATTGGTCGCACTCTAGAGCCCTGCTAATTGTTGTTTTCATAATGTCAGGCATAATCTTAGGTACGAAAGTGAGCTTTATGATATTCCATCTGGTGCGCTTTTTTTTTTGATAGCGAATGCACACCACAAATGTGCACCTCTGTTTATAAATAAAGTTTGGATTGAAATCTTTCAACTGTTTCAGTGCAAATTTTACTAGACAGCTTTGTGAAATTAACCATGAGGTGCATGCATCAGGTTACCAGCTGAGTGCCAATCAAGTACTTTCAACTATGAAAAAAGTAAGAATTGACATGTTTTTTTAATACATAACCAAACATGTATTCATTGTCTGTAACTATACAAAAAAGAAGCAACGTTACAGATTTGAGCCTTCAGCAGCCAGAGATGGAGTCTTAAAGATAAAGAAAGACCCTTTTGCTCACAAAACACCCACTGTTTGTCCACTCAAACTGACCCCAGGACACACTTAGCATCCTAATTTGTAAACAAATAGGTTACCTTAGTAGCATTTCAGTACTGTCACAAAGAATTTGTAAAAGGTTGGGAACACACAGCCATGTCATGAGAGAGCTAACCCAAGGTCATTTTTCTAAGACTTGTTTTTAACATCCACTGTAATGTTATACCGGACTCAGAAACAGTGTTTCCCTGTCCATTTGGTTGAAATTAGGGGCTACGATTGCATCTAAACTCCTATTTCAGCCTTATCTCTTCATAACAAGAAACTGAGCTCCACTGATACTCCCAAGACAAAGCAGGAGGCTTCTGAACACAGAGGGGGATTTTTTTTTCTGATAAAACACTCTGACTTATCTGCTGCTTCAAAACATAAAAGCATCTGTGGAAAGCTGGGGAGGTCTTAATTCCACATACAGGACAGGAGGCAAAAAAGAAAAAGCAAAGAGGCAACTGGGTCACACACTGCACCACAGGAGGGGGCCGAGACAAATTTAGGCACAGCAGAAAGGGCCCGTGTCGAGAGGTGATAAGGAGAGGGAGAAGTTGCTTCCACACAGGCCACAGCAGGATGAATGCTGGACCAAGTCAACAAAAAGAGTGATCATTTCTGTACCGGAACTATAAATATCTAATTCTCCTACACAAAATATGTATAGGAGTATGACGTTTTGTACACATAGGCTCTAGTTTACAATAAAAGTTTAGGGAAATTAACAAACATACTCAACATATTAAAAACTTTGTAAATAAAAAACGTTAAAGTCACACCAGCTAATATCAAAATCAACCAGATCTTTTGATTTTTTCTTTAATGGATTTTTGAATATATAGGTTATTAAAAAGGCCCTCAAAATAATTATTACCAGGGGTGTCCTGATACCAGTTTTTCCTCAAACCGTGAACAAAAACATTAGTTTGAGTACTTGCTTTGAGTACTTTGAAACTCCTGCAGCTCTCAGGGTGCATTGGAAGTGCTACAGCTAGCTGCTAAAAGAGATTTTTGCACTCCACTTTGGTCTCAGCCACACTTGAACTAGTTTTCAAAGAGCTATTTACAATGAGTAAGTTATTGATAATTTTTTACACAGAACCACGCTTTAAAATGTGTGACACATCCCTTTAAACATGTTGCACTTACCCTCTGTATCTGTGGCACTGCTGATGACGTTGGTAAGTTTGGTCCTGAGGCTGGTATACGTGGCACTGTTCTTGCCAGCAGTTTCAATGCGGCCCGTTCCAAGCGAGACCACACACTCTAGGGGTGTGTTGGGCCACAAACACTTACACTCATGGATCGCAAGTGCTGTTGGGTTGTTCATCAGCAAACCTCCATCCTACGGACACAACAAAAGAGGTACTTTAGAGTATCTATTTACACGCAGTGAATTATCTTTTATACCACAACTGTGGTCAGAAAACACAAATAATTGGAACCTAATTTTGTAAAATTGTAGCAGTCAGTAGTATTTTTTTAAAAAAATGAAAATAATAAATGTATAGTTGAAGAGCTGCCTGAAAGTCAAACAAACAGCTAAATTGTTGTGTTTTCTTCCTCTTCTCCACATTTTCAGCTTTGAAACCAAACAACCACCCAGGAGTGTTTTTGCTTTGAATCCATATTGTACTCAAGGCGGTGGGGGGAGTAACTGTAGAGGCTGTGGGGATTGTTGAATAGGCATGAGACTGAGGGGCCGCAGGGCTGAGAGCTGGCAGCAGGATCAAACACACCGGGGCCAATCCTCATTAAAGAAGCCCGACTGGGCGAGGGGGAGTCGGGGGTGGGAAATGGGGTGCGATGGGAGCGGCAAGGCCCCCCCAAGTGTCTTGGGACCCAGCAATGTGACTGGGTGTATGAGGAGATTTGAGCTATCTTGCTTTGAATCTGTGTAGACAAAAATAAAGTGGGTATAACAGACAGCGTATGTTACATGGATTTACACACATGGAGTGAAAGAAGGGGGGTGAGAGGTTCATTTCTCCAGCACACGGTAGCACAGATGCAGCCAAAATAGCTCCAGAGAGCCATAGAGGATATACAGCCCGAGATTTCCTGATCCGTCTGCAAAAATCTCTCATTAATTTAAACATCAAGGGGGAAAATGAAACGACAAATGGAAGTGAACACTAACAGCAAATGCTTTGTGAAAAACTTCACCAAGCAGATTTCCAAAGAGAGGAGGCATTGGGAACAATAGTTCATCGTTAGATAAGAGTCAGACAAAGCTGCAAAGGCTGCAGACAGTCACAGATTTATTATAACAACCCTTCTCACAGCAGTCTTTGAGCTGTTTGTTACTGACATTTTCAAAATAATAGAACCAAATAATAGTATAAAGCTAACATCTCAAATTTATGATTTTATATTAATGTAATGTTTATAGTTTATGTTTCATTTAATCCATAATATCATTCAGTTTAAAAGAAACAGTGAAATATTATAGTTCTGCTTTTTTTTCTATCTGCTTTAGTTTATGATTAACAAAAAGCAACTTAAAAAGACATTTATGTATATTTTTATAATCTGACTTTTGCACATAGACTGTTAAATACATTAGGAAACATTAATCTTTTCATCTACTTCTACTAGCATTTTCCCCAAAAAATACAACTAAAAAAATTTAATGATACAATTTGCTGTTTTTTTATAAAGGAGCAATGTTTTTTTTTTAATTTAGCTTCTGATTTTATTAATGTATGCTTTTATTTTGACTTTATGACAATAAATTCAATAGTTTTCTACATTATGTAAAACTATGGAGCGGGTTCTCGTCAGTCATCTGGCCAATTCTGTGGCCGCTGCTTTAGACCCACTCCGATTTGCATATAAAAGCAACAGAGGTACTGGTGATGCTGTGCTGACTCTACTGAATATAGTTACAAAACACTTGATGAGCCCCAATATATACAAAATAATTTTGTAAGAATTTTGTTTGTAGATTTTAGTTCTGCTTTTAAATCAATGAAAACTCACATTCTTTTAAGGAGGCTCATTGATCTTAATGTCAACCCAGGCCTAGTTCTCTGGATTAGGGATTTTTTATGTTGTCGTCCACAGAGGATCTGTTGTGCTGGCAACATCTCTGATGTGCTCCTTGTGAGCACTGGTTGCCCTCAAGTTGTGTCCTCTCTCCTGTTCTATTCTCTCTTTTTTTACAAACAAATTTAAAATAAATGACAGGAGCTGTATTTTAATCAAATATGCCAATGACATGGCTGGATTATTAACAACAAATAAACCCACAGATGAATCAGCCTCTAACTCACATAAAGGCCCTGGAGACATGGTGCTGTTATAGTGAGTTAGATATTAATGTAGCCAAAACAAAAGAATTGATCATATGCACCAAACAAGACCTTAAAGTGGAGCCAGTTTCACTTGATGGCCAACTTGTCGAAACTGTGGCAAACTTTAAATACTTAAGGTCATTTCTGGTCAGCTCACTTTTGCTGAAAACACTAATCACATTTTGAAGAAATGCTCTCAGAGACCTTATCTTCTGAGAAGACTTAGTGGTTTGGGGGTTAGTCAGAAGACTCTAGAGCTTGTGTATAAGACCATCATTGAGAGCGTCTTAACTTTTCATCTCCCTGCCTGGTATGGTCACACAAATTGTAGACTAAGGAACAAACTCTCAAAAATTGTCTTGAAGGCAAATAAAATAGTGGGGAAACAACATAAAACTCTGTCTCAGCTGTTTGAAGAGAGACCATGGAAGACGACAAGAAACATTTTAGCAGATAGTACCCATCCTCTTTGTTGTCAGTTTGAACCTTTGAGCTCAGGAAGGCGTTTTAGTGTCCCTCTGGCAACAAAGAACATCTACAAGAAATCATTTATTCCCAGTTCAATAAACATTCTCAACCAAACTAAATGACAATCACCCATTGATGATATGTTAAGGGTTTTTATTTTTGTTTTTTACATATGTTTTAAAATTTTGAAATCATGAATATGATATGAAAATCATAGAGGGCTCAGCTCTGTCACAAGGCACAGAAGAAGTGCAGAAGTGTCCGTTTCTTCAAGGCACATCAACATGCACCAGCAGCTTTTCTAGCAAAGACAAAGATGAAGGACAGAAGAAAAAAAAGGAAGGAGACAGGAAAAGCTTGGGCTGAAAAAGCTCCTGATGGAGATTTCAAAGTGACTTACTGGAGTGGGAACCAGACGAACCCAGCTGGAAACAAAACAACTAAGCAGTTTTCTTATCACTAACTCGCCCTGTGTGAGGCTCTATACTGAACTTGGTGTCAATTAAGGCACTGGTCCTGGTCCAGTTATGGGCTCTTTGTGCAGATAGCTGGAGGCCAGTTTCACAGAAACACTGGTCTGTTTGACACCCTGTGCTGAGGCATGTAACATTACAAGCCTACTGCGCAGTGGTCTTTTGAGGTGGGAGCAAAATGCTGTAACATTTCACAGCCTGTGAAAAGTCTGTTTTTTCCCCAGTTAAGAGTGTGTTATATGCTTTATTTTTAAAGGAGAAAGGGCTTACATCTGTCTTTTTTTTCTCCTCAAGCATCACGACCTTAGCTTTCTTCATTTAGATGGTAGCAGGCCAGAGATGCTGCTTCTTTTGTCTCATTTAAAGACACTTTTAGTCACGTTTCCATTCCTGGACTATTGCCACATCATCACACAATAGGTGCTTTTTGGAGGCCAAAACATATTTGAACAAGAAGTGAAATTAGAAACAATGAGCTACTTAACACAAACTACGATGTGTTTTGCATACAGAAATCTCCAGCTGAACTGTCCGTCAAGAATGCAGCGTGATGTGAGGCAAAGGTTACTTCCATTTCTAAGGATTTAGAGGACTAATCCTGCTCAAACTGTGATTTGTCATGTGTCAATGGATAAATATCTTCCGGGGGTACATTCCTGTCAAAATGCCGTTTTCTGATGGATGTTTAACCCCTTTGAGGTTAGATTTCTATCAGATAGAGAGGAATTCCAACTTTGAATTCTAGCTTCCTGAAACCCTCAATAATTTCCTTCTGACAGCACCTCTTGATAGAGAAATCTGTATTTATTTTGGCAGAGGATGACGGCTAATCTGGCCCCTTTAAAGTCTAATAGCTAATGCTCTTTGTTTCTATTTTTTGCAAACGAAGAAAATGTTAAAGTTTAAAAGGAGACAAGAAACCCAAAGAGGACTCCAACTGCCCATTGGGTGAAAAGAAAGACCCCAAACCCAGACTAGATGTTGTTCAATATGTTGTAGGAGTTTCAGAGAAACTGAAATATTTATTCTCTAAACATGACGTCCAATGGCTTTCAAACCACAAAATACCTTACGGCAAAGACAGGTTCCCCCCAAAGATCCAGTCCCCTGGCACAAACAGAGTAATGTTGTGTATGCTGTTAAGTGCCAGGAGGACTGTGACCAGTTATATTGAAGAAACAAAGCAGCCACTGTTCAAATGAATGGCCCAACACAGAAGAGAAACATCATCAGGCCAGGACTCTGCAGTTTACAGTCCAGAAATTAAATTCCATGTTTCTTTCTAAACTTCTGATAATGAGTTTTTGTGGTGGAACTAAAATGAAATGTTTCTTAAGGCTTCTTTAGTAAATGTCACTTGGGTCCAGTTCTAGCTGAACAGCAGATATGCTGAAACCTTCCTGAAAGTTTTTTTCCCCTCCATCCCACAGGGTGTTGATTTCCTTTATTAGAGATCTTACAAGTAGTTTCCCAAAACCAAGTTTTCTTGTCTTCCAGACCTTAGTTTGAACTCTATTGTTCCTTTGCAATTTCCAAATACCAGTGTGAACTAAAAAAAAACAGCTCCTCTCAGCCTTTTCTTATAGGCATCAATAATTCAAACTTTCAATTTGCTGCTCAGAGAGAGTAATGGCTGCTGATTGTTGGGGAGATCATTTAAAAAGCTTTGAAACTTGTATTTTGTGACCTTTCCTAACAATGACTGTGAGCAAAGTGTAGCCCTGGCAATCTAATTAAAGTCTGAGCTCTGTGTAAAACAATTATATGGAAGATAAAACTTCTTGGGCCTCATGGACTTGTTCATTTCGTGTTTTCCCCGTGTAAAATAAAGTAAACAAACAAACAAACAAAAACAAACTCCCACGTCCATCCTAAAATGTTGTAAGGAAGTTTCATCTCTTTGTAAATCTTTAGAGATTAGCCCATCATTTACTTGAATATTAAAGCTTGTGTTACTGTACACTCTGCAGTTTGAAAAACACTCAGTCATCATTAACTTTAGGGAGCTTATCTTCACTGTGCCTATTTAGGCTGTCTTAGAGGTGAAGGGCTGTTTTGAATGGGAAAAGGGTGCTATCATCAGGATCAGTAAAAGTAATTTCATGCCCCAGAGTTTGTCATCTCCCATTAGCCGGGACAGTAAACTTCATCCTCTTCACTCACTCTGTGTGCCTCCTCATCTCTCTTTATCGCTCTCTCACTCGGAATTGTGGGTAAACTTCAAAGCCCATTTGATTTCAGGTCATTTTTAACAGAAATGAGAGAGCAGAAGACAGCAAATGAGGTGGCGTTTCACTACAAAATGTGATTCTGCGTTTACATCACAGCTCAGTGAAATGTGGTCATTACACTTTTGTGTTTGTGTTTCTTTTTTCCCTGTGTGTGTGGCAGGAACTGGACTGAGCTTTGTCGTGAGTTATAATGAAGTTCTGCAAATGAGGGTTCCTTTTCAGAAATAATTGGGTAGCTTTTAGAGAAGCATTGCATAACTGCTGGGCATCACTGTGGCATAACTGTTTTCCACAGATACAGTTCGGCTTTATAAGAAGATAATTAGGGTGCAAAGTCCCTGCTGTGCTCCCAAAACTTTGCAAACTAATGCTATTGCCATGTGCAGTATATCTTTATGTTCATATAGATAAAATATATGTACAAAGAATAAATAAATCTCTAAATGGCATTCTATCCATCATGAAAGACAGCTTTGTGGTAAGCAATGATAGGAATAAAATCTGTGTCTGTGGACAGGTCAAGAAAGAGGTCTTCATGCCACATTATGTGATCATGACAACTGATCCTCCACTTGGCCTTTTAGCTTAAAGGACCCCAAAGGTCACACCCAGCTTCAAATCATCTTTAAACAGAAGACAATCAGTCTGTAGAAGAGCCCACTTTGCCTCAGGCTGGAAAAACAAGAATATAGTGTGCACACATTAAAAAACTGTCTGCATGCTTTTTTGTCATTTACTGAACAATAAAATCCTAATTTTCAAACTATTCTGCTCCTGAAAGGGGGCTGAAGATGGATGTGCATACCAATAAATAACAGTTCAAGATGTAAAGCTGTGATTCACTCCACAAAACTGCATCTGGAGGCACTGCAGGAACAAAAATCCCCTCTTGTCCTTTCACAGTGAATCACATTGTTAGAGGATATGGTCTGAGTAAGATTTGGAAAAGCTATTACACAGCAAACACTCAGCATAATCACTGGATCGGCCTAATCCCCAGGCAAATTGTTTCAGTTTACTCAATAGTTTGTGCAAAATCATACCTATGTGAACTTTCGTCTGCAGATTTTCTCAACTTTTTTCTGGTAAGACCACATCAATAGACATCCACAGCATCGATGCAGTATTTGTTTAAGAACCAATTCACATTTTTTCAAACAGAGTTGGGTCACTTTTCATGTCCAAATACAAATATTTACTGAATATTTCTCAAAATGCCACAAAAAACAGTGACCACGTATAAAAAATACATAATGCTGACAATTCTGCTAAAAAAAACATAGATATACAAGCAAGTATCTATGGGTTCTCATTCAAAAACTAAAATAACTTATGATGATGTTGGCTATACATTGTTGAACTCAAGGCTTAATGTGGTGTATATACATCAATATAACAACATCCATCTTTTATATATATATAGATGCACACACACATAGACACACACATACATAAGAAGCTTGCGTTACTCCTCCGCAGCCACAAACACGCCCACAAGTGTCCCCAAAATAATCTGTTTACCCACCAGAGGGTACACTGCAAGAGGGCTGAAAAATCCTGAAGTCTGTATGAAATCAGGGGTAGGATTATACACAAGGATTAAATATTTTATGGTTTTTATGTCTAAAAAAATTGGGGATGGGGGGTGACATTATACTCTAATTGCATTATACACGCATAAAGTATTTTCTTTTTACACATACTTTTCTAAACTTGGAAAAATGTTAAAAGCAAATACTTCTCTGTAATTTTTAAGACTGTGAAGGAATATAAAAAATAAATAATATAATCAAAGAATTTTAAAATATACTTCACTAGTTGTAGTTTCAGCAGAAGTATTAGAAGAAGTAATACCAGTAGAGGTAGAAGAAAAAAGTAGTTACATTATATTTTGATGAAATAAAAGTCAGCATTATTTTACTAACATCACAAACCCCCACCAAACCAAAATAAAAGTTTAATCTCCAGGGCACACAAAGTCAGGCTGTGTCCTCACGCTTCGATATCAAGGTTTAACACAAGAGGAGATTGATGAACGTGACAGTGACTAAATGATTAGATTAATCCCTACATGTCTTTGCTCTGTCAGCTCTGTGGGGTTGAACATGCAATTTATTACTGAAAATTTCAACCTAAGAGGCCCTTGAGAGCAAAGAAAACTAAAGAAAACAAGGAGACAGTAGAGATCCAAAGGGTCGTGAATTCCTGAGCTGTCCATTTGAAAAAGCACTTCATTATGTGATCCTCTCTGCCTCTCTCTCCACATTTAATGTCTTCTTAAGCTAATGTTTGAAATTTGCTCTTTCATTAGTGTGGAAGAAAAAATTACAAAGTGAGAAAAAGTGAGACCAGATCTGACCTATTCCATTTGCAGCTGAGTTGAGTCTTTCTGTTAAACATGGTGCCAGGCTGGGGCTCTCATGAGGTCGCACAGGGGGGGGGTGGTCCACTTGTCTCATGTCCTTCATCAAATACTGGCAAGGATAGGCACAAAATAAGCTACAGTTCCTACTCATTGCTTCAAGAGATTCTATGGTAACTAATAAGAGGGAAAAACCCATCATAGTCATCATTCCTACCATGCTGAAGCATCTTTTATGAAACGCCTGAAGTCATGTTCTTCTATGTTCTTCAGAGCAGAGACAACAGAGAGCTTGAATGTGGAGCATGACCCCCTCTTTTCCTTTATCACCTCTATTTTTCAGTTTATTTTTTCTTCTGATGCTCTCCACAAAGTAAGGCTTTGCCAACCAAGGCTAGGCTTTGATGATGCCCCTGCTGCTCTGCTTCAAAAGTCTTGCTCCAAGTTACACTTTCTTTGCTGTTGCGGTTAAAAAAATATACACTTTTGTGCACTTTCGCCAACGCAGAACAAGGTCAGAATGTAAAATTTCAGGTTTCGCCAGATTTAAATTCCGTTCTTCAGACTCACAAAAAAAAAAATGCGGCTTTAAAAATTCCAACAGTCGGTCTGCTCATGGAGTGGTCACTCTTGCGTTCGAGTGCACAAAAGGGTGATTGTCCGGAGCTTGAATTAAGAGATGTCTGTGGGTGTTTCTTGAAAAGACTGAGATGACGCTCTCTATAGAGAATCCTGACATCAGGCAGACAGCATGTTGAGCTCATCGTTGGTTTTCAAGTAGCCAGTAAATAAAGTCATCGGACTAGAGGGCAAAGACTACAGTACAATGGATGATGAACTGTTGGAGGTTTACAAGAAACTGTATCACAAAAACGCTGCTTAACTCATATTTAAGTTCCTTAGAATTAAAGTTCATCTCAAAACTCTTACTAAACATAAAAATGTGACATAATAATATATAAATATTTAATCTAGTTATAATTTCCTTTTTAAACAAGAT
>JARVGW010000002.1:22066665-22086278 GCA_031762495.1 Anablepsoides rubrolineatus | reverse complement strand
AGTCCATTGAGAATCTTTGGGATGTGCTGGAGAAGGTCAGACTCTACCATCATCAATGCAAGATCTTGGTGAAAAATTAAAGCAACACTGTATGGAAATAAATCTTGTGACATTGAAGAAGCTTATCTAAACAATGCCACAGAGAATGTGTGCCGTAATCAAAGCTAAAGACGGTCCAATGAAATATTAGTGCGTGTGACCTTTTCTTTTAGTGGTAACTTTTTTTTTTGGCCAGGCAGTGTATTTATCATATAAATAAAACATCTCATAAGCTCTTGAATAGATTTTACTGAAACTCTCAGAAAACAATCACTGTATTTCTACTGCTGATTACATTTTGGAATCAACCTGATCCAACATGGTCACCACAACTAATTAAAGTTAACCAACAAAAAAAATGTGTATAACTTTAATTTCTTTTACAGACAATGAAATAAAATCTTATGTGATAGTAGCTGAGATTAAACCCAAACATGAACACAGATTATGCTGGATCTTTGTTAAAAACGTTGACATGCTGGCAGATGATGTGCATTCCCCCAAAGAATGTTAGCCTTGTTCTTATAATGAATCGGGGAATGCAAAAAATTTATTTAAACCGCTACAGATTGCTGTAACACTTGTCACACTAATAGGAGGATAATGTACTGAAAGAATGCCTGTTAGACATAGAACTACCCCTTGATGAAACATTTGTTGAAAGCGAGTTGAATTAATGCGATCAGACTTGAACATCGGCTCCCTCTCATGACAGACAGAATGAATTATTAGTGTAACAACCTTTAGTTGGAGCCGAAATATAAACAGAAATATATGTAAATTTTTTATTCCAACCCAATGTGTTCTGTAAATGAAATTCTATTTTCTAATATATAAAAACAGCAAAGCAGCAGACTAAAACTGATTTGAAGATGGTCAACAGCAACCTCTTGTGGTTTAGTATTGAAAGGGAACTAATAGAATTTAAATTCTAGTTATCAATAAATTTCTAAGAATACAAATATACACATATATATATATATAAAACTGCATTTTTATATAGTTTGCTTTGACGTATGCTGAAGTACAAAGTGGTAAAATTGACGTTGCTGCTGCTGGTGGTTAAATCGAGGTCAAAACCAGAGCAGAGGAACAACTGGGTCAGTGAGTTATCTGGTGTCAGTGTTGCACTCTGCTTTAATAATCCACATGCATGATTCTGTCTGCACACAGAAGTAGGACAGGAGGACAACATACCAGTGCTGACTCCACAAATATAGTCAAACAGTTGGTAAATGCGTTTCCCAGTCAGGGCTTCCAGCTTGTGTAAGGTCTGAAGAGCAAGAAGTCCCCTAAACAACGTCAAACATACACAATGTTAAATAATTATATTTTAATCACAAAGCATTTCATAACTCAAAATTATAACATTTATAAAGAACAATGCTTTGCTTTTTGAAATATTCCGACACAATCTTGAGAAGATAAATTTTGATCTCCTTCAAAAAAAAAATGATACGTTAAATAAAAGACAAGAAAAAAAAGCAGAGCTGAACTTGTACCTTAAACCCCCTCCATCTATGGATAAGATTCGTATTCCTCGACCTTGGACAGGTTCCTGATAGCCGACTAATGCGAGAGCTTCTCTGACGGCTGCCCTCAAGCCGGGGTCGTTGGCTTGCTTCAGACGCAGGAGGCAGGGGATAACCTTCTCCTGAAGAACACATCACAGACATACACAGCAGGAGTCACAAGTGGGAATGAAAAACACTCAAAGCGCTTCAATAACACAATGTCTCGAACTAGGTTTCTGTCAAAAAGGAAGCTGAAGGGTTTGGTAAAACCTAAACAGGATGGATATATGATTAGTCTAGCTGAGGCTGGCTGAGAATAAATCTGTGTTGAGGGAAAAACTAGTGGTGGTTTTACAGAACTAACAGTTCTTAATCTATGTGTCTAAAGTTCAGTTCAGAACTAATTCTCCACATTGTCAAAGATAAGGCCATGATTTAAATACACACAGCAGTACTCAGTCTGCACTGGGATGACAATAGGATCATGCACAAAAAAATACAGAAATACCAACCTCCAGCTGCCAACTCTATTTTCAAACCCCAACGTGCAGGCCTTCATTATTTAAATCACGTCATAAGGCAAACGGAAGGAGAGTAGTCCAAAATAAACTAAAAGAATAACTTTGGATAAAGTGACATTCAAGTGCATAAAAGTAAAAATAATAATCAATCTGTTGTGCTGCCATTGAATGACTGAGACTACATTTTACTTTCTTTGCTTTATTTTTGGTAAAATCTAGTTTTGACAGTTTAGATCTTGTTTTTTAATATTTTTTTGCCTCTTTGTTGTGATCCTCTTTCTGTTCCAACATCAGACTGCCCATTGATATTACCCGCCTGTGCCTTCTGTAGTTTATAGGCTGGCATGTTCTTCTTCATTAGTAATTAGTAAACAACAAAACCACAAAGAATAGAAGCGATTCTGCCCCCTGCTGTTCATGTATTGCATTGCAGCTACAATTAAACATTAATGGTTAATTAATACAATGTTGACATTAAAGTTCTGTGTCGACATAATCGATTACATTGACTAATCATTGCTACACTATTACATATAAATCTTGTTTTTTGCCCACAGTCATCGCAAACTTATGTGAAATTAACTTTGTTTCTCACCTTCACAGCAACACCACAAGTGTCTGGGAACTCCAGAAGGTGGTAACTTAAGTCCTCCACCCTGCTGATGTAGACCCTCACGTCTGAAGCCCGGTGGAGAGCCTGAACCAAAGCCCGGGTTCGGTTGTCCACACTCACCCTGGCAATAATCTACAAAGGACAAAAGAAATCAAACATGTTTAAAATGCAGCGCTTTTCCAAACAGTTTTATGCAGATATTTTTTGTGGGATATCTGTCAATCAACCCAATAACCCAGTTATAATCAAATCAACAAAAACTTGTTCGTCTTGTTTTCACATCTGGAACAAAACTTGCATCATTTTATCTTTCAAACCTGCCTAATATATTATAAATGCTGTATTATCATTTTCAAGATTTCATAAACACTACTTTTTATCTTTTTAATGTTGTAATCTTTTTAATATTTCATTTATTAAATGACTAAAAAACAAAAACTTCAGTAGACAGATATGTAATTTTTTTCTTTGTTTTTAAGCACTAATTACAGTTTTATTTGCATCAACTAAAACCTTAAGTGTTAATCAGCTCATCTATCATCTTATCAAAACTAAAACTCATGTTTACACAACAGGAAAGACAAATAAAATCATTAGAATAGATATAAACATAGAAGCTAAAGTACTCTACACTGTGCACCTAAATTAAAACACGTATTTGCTAAGTAACATGTCTGTGTTTTGCCATAAATTGATGTCAAATGTTTCTAAACCTCAACATGCATGTGGCTATGAACTACAGACTCTGCAGGAGGACGGAGTGGTATTTTTGAAAACAGATTCCTAGAACTCCAGCAGAATGTAAGCACAGTGTCATCTGACCTATAGAGTGATGTCAGAACAGCAGGCAGCCTGCAACAACATCTCACACTCTGTACTGTCTCATGTTGGCACTAGGCTTTGCTGAGCTGCAGATTAATAAATCAAATCTCAGACAGAACTGAAGTCTTGGCCGCAAAGTGAAATAAAGCTTGCTACCTTTCATTCCAGATTGTTTAACTAAAATTAGCTTATGCTGAGAAATTTTGGAATTCTAGTTGTTATGGTCAAATCTTAAAAACTAATTCACATAATTTCAACCTCTAATTATGTTTTGTTAATGACTCTCGGCTAATATGAAATAAAATTTTAGCTCAATATTGGTAAAATTGGTTGAGTTAAAGCCACTTTTGTGTTGGCTAATATCAATTAGCTGTGGTAGCAACCTTAAACTGGATTAAATCCAATTGTTAATCAGTTAATTAGTTATTTAACTAATGATAAAAACATACACAGGTATGGGCAAAATTATTTCTCTTTTGCCTTCAACTGATGATAGAAATATTACATCTTTCATAGGGTGATAATCAAGCAGTTGTTTACTTCCTCTGAATTTTGCTACAAAAGGAAAACAAATTCTTTGTTGCACACCTACCTTTTCCCTTTGAATCAGAAGTTTCTTGGCTTTCTCCTCTGCAGCCGCCTGGTCTTTACTGACCGTGACCTCAACCTGTTTTCCTGACACATCCTCGATCTTCTTCTCCTCCTCCAGCGTTGCACTCTTGGACTCTCCCGTCCTGAACTTGGGAACAAGCGGAGCGATGTAGTTCCCAACAAACGCCTGCACGGTTGGAGCTGAAGAGGACAGGTACTGTCCCAAACTCTTCTTGGACGAGGGCGGGGCAACTGCAGGAGCTGGTTCGATTTTGTCAGATGTAACAACAGAGGATCGTTCGTGTTGGGAGGAGGAAGGGTCAGCGCTGTCCCCTTTCTTGTCCTGAGTCTTTGAGCTGCTGCCAAAATAGGAGTTGATGTGATGAGCTAGGTAGGTGTAAGTGTCATCCAGGTTGACCGACAAGGAGCTAGGATGGAAAAGTGCTGGAGCGTCTTTGGGAGTCGTGCCCTTGCTCTCTGCATCTTTAAGTAATGCTGGAAGCTCCTCCGTCCTTTTGGCACAACTAGCGGGAGCGACACGTCTCAGCTTTTTATTTTTGTCTTCCCTCACAGTCAAGGCTGCAGCTGTGATGGTCACCTGGGTGGAGCCATTAGGAGAGGTGGAGGTAGTGGCCCTTGCATCCAATGCAGCAGCAGAAGAGGGAAAATCGGAACAAGCAGGAGGTGACTCTGTGATACGCTGAGGCGCAGTAGATGCAGAATGCAGAGGACCATTAGTGGTTGAGACTGCATTCTCCTCAGCTTTTTGTGGTGATTCGACGCTTGCCTCAGCTTGTTTCCTGGCCTTTAAAGTATTACCTCTAAGGCGAGAGATTTTGGACAGAAGTTCTGTGTGCGTCCCACTCACAGCTTTTGAAACCGTGTCCAGAGTGCTCCTGACCCGCGACATGTGCTGGCTCAGACTGGCAGACCACCGTGAAGCTGAAGCGTTCAAACACGGGGAGCTGGTGTGGAGTCCAAGCCGCTGCTTAACCTGATAAACTTTGAAGATCCATCCCTTTCTGCTTCGGATCCTCGGGTTGTGGAAGTTCTTCAAACTGAGATAACCAGCATGGCACGAAACAGGCCGCTGATGCTCATGAATCCTACAGTGAAAGGTGCCAAACAAGGGAAGTGATGCTACTGATTTGTGAGAATGGCTGTGCCACATAAAAGATGCTCTACCTAGTCTCATCCAAGCATTAGGAGCCCATCGGTGATTCATATCGTTTCAGATAATGTAAGGCATCTGAAGAAAATTAGGTAAACATGCTCTTTTTCTTGACTTTTGTCATTAACCTGGTGATGAACAACAAAAAGTAAGGATTAAAATGGCAAAAACAATTTAAAAAAATGAAAAACAGAACTGAGGAAAATAGGAATGAAATGGGAATAAAGAAAAATACTAACCATGAGACCTGATTCGATTTGTTTTATCGCGAGAAATACTTTTTTTCTAAGCGCTCATTTAAAGAACGATTCATACACAACAGTTCAGTGAGTAGCTTAGCGCAGCTAACATTCAGAAAGGCCACACAAACTACAACAACTCATACCAGCCTTTAAACGCTGTCGTCCCAACAAGGTCCGAAATCACTCATTCGTTTAATTTACGGCGCTTTCCTCCGTTAGCGTTGACACAAAAGTACAGCTCTATTTCACAACATAGTTCTTTCGACCTGACGATTTCCAGACCGAAGATGACGGTCGAAAGAAAAACAAGCATCACGTGGTTCGCGTTCTGCTTCGCCATTGGTTGTCGAAAACTTGGCTGATAAATGGAAGCTGCTGATTGGCTGAGGACGCTCATCTGATCACTGTTGGTTCCGCACTCTGTGTACAACACTTGATAAATGGAAAAACTTAATCAATTATGAATGCAATCCATTTGAATGTCCAACAAACTGGTTTAATTTCTGTCTTTGCTGTAAATATATTATACTCATAAGAGGGTCGGACTCGGCCCCCAAATCAATAGTGCAAGAAAAATTTGCAGTTTAGTAAATCTACAGACTTATTTATATGTTGGGGCTTGTGCATATGTTAATTGTTTGACATATACAAGGTGTGACATAGACAAACATGTTTTATTTTAGAAAGTGACTGTATGATCTTTAGTTTGACTTTATTTCAATATTTTACTATTATTAAGGCACGTTTAACTTTTTTTTAAAGTTAGTTTTACAATATAGAATGGTCTGTTATTAAATGAAATATAGTTTTGGGTTTTTAATCTACAAAATAAAAAAAGGTAAGAGAGCATGCCTTCATCTGACTCTGTTATTCTATCTCGACATCAAAATACAATTATTGCATATATAAATGCATAAAATTTGAATTGTGTCATTTCACATGATTTGTAATATTTAATTAATCTATTTTTTAATTAGATTTTATAATCCCTATTAAAATAAGACCTAATTAAATTGTTACTCAAAGTCCCCTGCTGAAGTTGAACACAGACAATACCGGTAATGGCCAGCAGGGGGGAGAAAAACACTGATGACTGTTTGTGGTTGAGATTCTTTTAAACCAGCGAAGAAGAAATACAAAACCGGTTTTTGACCGCTATTTCTCGATTATCACAGACCACAAATCATGTTTGGCGTTTCTTAGCTGAGTAAAAACTGCGAATTATTTTAAACGAAAAAGGTACGACCGTGTTCTCCAGAAGGTAGGTGATGTGATTTTTTTTTTAATGAAATGTTTCTGGAGGACGGTAGTTCGTGTTAGCAACATTAAGCTACATATTATAATAAATGTACAGATCAGATGATGATATGAAAAAAGATTTGACTAGGTATTGGTATTTTTATTATTATAGGGTAATTAAAACGTTATTACAGAGCTAAAACCAAGCTGAAGGAATAATAAACTCGAGTAAGAACATATTTTTCTAAATCAGATATCACATAAAGTCTTTTATTTTGAATGCAGGGGAGACTGGAGCCATGGCAGCTGCACAGTCCGTCTTGATGTTTGCAGTGTGCATCCTGGTGATAACAGAGCTGATTCTCGCCAAGAAGGACTACTATGATATACTGGGAGTGCCCAAAGGTGCAACAGAACGCCAGATAAAAAAGGCTTTCCACAAGCTCGCTATGAAATTCCACCCAGATAAGAACAAGAGTCCAGATGCTGAACTGAGATTCAGAGAAATTGCTGAAGGTACAGTTGTCCTTGTTGTCTTTGATGGATTTTTAACAGGAATAATTTTGATTTTAAAGGAACAAAACTTGTTGAATCAGTTCATTTGCTGTAGGTACAACCTGCACATCATATGATAACAGGTCATACTGACAGAAAAAATTTAGAGACTTCACAACAGCATATTTTGTGGTTAAGTATGGATTATACTCACCTGTTCCCTAAAAATGTTACAAAAATATTCACGAAAAGTACATCTCAACATAAGAAAAAGTACGTTTCACACTCAATTATTGACACCTTTTTAATTACTGGGACCCTCAGAATGCATTTATTTTATCATTTCAAAACAACTCTATTGGATTGCTCTGATACATATCCTCTAGTGTTTTAAAAACACTCAGATATGTGCTCAAACTTATAAACCTTTTAATTAGGGCCAGGCAATAAAACAATAATGATATGTATATTTTAATAGACATGTGATCAATATCAATAGAAAATACATCCAATAGAATGTTAATGATTTCACTGAACTCCGATCCAGCATAACACCGCATTCTGGGGGGTGTAGGCAGAGGAAAGGCTTTAGCCCCTTGACCCCTCATGGCCCAGCTAAGCAAGGTTGGTTGCATCATAACTGCTTCAAAATAAAACAAAAGAATGACGAGTGAAAGGAGAAAATGAGTTCAATGGCTTGAGAGGAAATTGTGGATAAAAGAGGAAAGGTCACGTCACCAGTTTGGCAGAATTAATCAGCCCCTTTTTTTCTGGTCCTTATTTCAAATAGGTAAAGCAAACAAACTAATCAGTAATTATTGATATCAACTGACATGAAAAGCTTATATCCTGATACATTTTTCAGCCATATCATCCAGCCCCACTAACATTCTGCTAACTTCTTCTGCGTTGTCTGAAATCCATGCTTCTGTTACTCACAGCGTACGAAGTTCTGTCAGATGAGTCCAAGAGACAAGAGTACGATCAGTTTGGTGATACTACCTACTTCACCAGGGAGACGCAGGGCGGAAAGAGGTCAGACTCTCACCAACCTTTCAGCTTCAACTTTGATGACATGTTTAAGGACTTTAACATCTACAGCCAGAACAGACACGCCAACCGACACAGGAGACACTTTGAAGACCATTCCAGGTCCAACAAGGAGTCCTACAGCAGACACAAGAGACACTTCCAGGGTGGTTTTGGAGCAGGTGTCTTTGATGACATGTTTGAAGACATGGAGAGAATGTTTACTTTCAACAAACATGCCAAACAGACTGAAAGCAAGTTTAATGGCGCACCGAAACAGCACTGTCGAACAGTGACCCAGCGCAGAGGAAATATGGTGACCACGTATACAGACTGCACTGCATCATGAGGAGGACACAACGCTGTGGTCGTGGTTGTGTTGCAAAAAGCTACTTTGTTAAAAGATTGTGAAAAGTTTAAAACTGAAGATGCAAACTGGCATTCATATTATTATATATTTGCTCTGAAGTTGAAGTTTTGTTATGTAAATTCCTGACTATCTAAGTGAATGTAGACATTTTTTGTGCACTGTTGGAGGAAGATGAAGAGGAGTGTTTTTTGAATGGCTCTCAAGCACCTTTTGTCAGTCCTGAAAGTTAAAAACATCAGTTTCATTTCTGAAAATTTTAACGATATCCCTCAATGACAAAAAAAAAGTACATGCATCTAGGGCTGCCACAAACGATTATTTTTACAATCGATTAATCACCGATTATTTTTCGATTAGTCGACTAATCGGATCATACGTTAATTGAATATAAAACATACAGCTTATCGAGCCAGAATGCAGCTGCTATTATATAACCATGGTTAGATTTTAGCTATATGCTAACTACTGTACATGTGTGTCAAGGACAGAAAGGCAGATGAATGAGGCAGTGGAATGTGTCAAAGCAGTTTGTAGAAAAAAATAAAGTAAAAAAAACAAACAACAAAAAAAAACGATTTATTGACTATTAAATTAGTCATCAATTATATTAATAATCGATTAGTCGTTGACTAGTCGACTAATCGTGCCAGCCCTACATGCATCAGACTACCACTAGTTATTGAAACACTCCTTTTTTGTGGGGGTACGATTTATAGTTTCTTTGTATAAACTTTGATTTAGTTCTTATTTACAGCCATCTCTTTGCTTGTTAATTCTTGTGTTTTAAAGTTTGTAATATTTTTAAATACTCCTGTGCTCTACACTGCCAGTCATGTTGTTTTAAGTTTTTTTATTATTTGATCATTTTGAATTTGTGGTTAAACCACCATGAGCACATCTGTAAAAGTAATTTTAAATGTTTGCAAAACCAAACCAAAGTCCTATCAGAGTGCTTGTTATACTGTTGGGGCAGGTGAAACGTAAGATGACAATAGTGATCTCAAAAGATTAAGTTGTGTTACCTCCATGCTTTTCTGCTTATAGTCTTAAGTCTCTTGTTTCCCTTATTATAGACTTACCACTCTACTGAAGACATTTCGCGTAGTAAAAGTTGAGTTTAGTTTTTGGTTCTTGAAGACATTTCACCTCATAGCCAATAGATTTTTTTTTAGTTCTAAATAAATAGCCACCAGTTAGTTCAAACCCAAGGGAAGTGTTTTAGAGAAAAATGATGAAACTAAGCATAAATCCAATACCACTTAAAAGTCTGATGACTGAGGATCTATAGTTAGTACTGTGTGTGTGTATATATATATATATATATATATATATATATATATATATATATATATAAAAATATATATGTGTTGAATTTGTTCATTGATGTTGACTTGATAAAAGCTATTTTAGGAAAGCAGCTGGTGCTTATCAACTGTGGTTTATTGTTATTTGTAAAAATGAATAAAAGGCACTTTGAATTAATAAATTATAGAAACTAAACTGCTTTTATTGTAGAAACACAAAAAGAAATTTGCACTTTGAACAAAAATGGTTTTTCTGCAAAACTATGCTTTATTATGGGTGTTAAATGACTGCTGAAATTTGCTGATGCTAAAACAGTTTTTAAAGCTAAAATAAATGTAGAATGCAGTGGGAGCTAAATGCAAGCTAAAAGTTAAAGGTAGCAAAATAGCTAAAAGTAGTATGGATTAGGACTTTTTTCCATGATCAAAGTTGTCCTTAGGCTTATTTATGTATTTTGGTGCATAGTTGCTGTTGCTGCGATTAAAAAATAAAAATCTGCGTTTTTATTAGTGCAGCAGGTCAACAGGAGTTGGCCTAGAAGCTGAGTGGCGCCTTCAGAACTTCAACTCCCACAATGCAACTCTGCTCAAACTGTTTGCGCAGTTAAAGCGTGTGGGACAAATCCAGAGTCGAAAGTAGCTTTAGCTGTGTTGGACATTGAATGACTTTGTACCCGTACGCCGTCAAGACATTTGAGTGCTGGGCAGGTCGTGATTAATAACGGAGCTAATGGAGGCCCTCATACCTGTAATAAACAAACTACAAGATGTATTTAACACAGTCGGTGCGGATATCATGCAACTTCCACAGATAGTTGTTGTAGGAACCCAGGTGAGAAACGTCACTCTGCTCAGAGGCTAGCTAGTTGTTAGCTTGCTCAAACTTGTTTTTGCTGTTTATGTTCTTGTGTTTATTATTTTTTTCCTTTCAGTTTCATGTAGAAGCTATACTTATAGCTGTGTATACTGACTCCTTTGATGTTTATTTCTCATTTTATTTGGCTAATTATCGCTGCATCAAAGTTAGCATTAGCTGCCGAGAAGCTTCCGAATTAGGCTCATGTCTATATATATGAATCAAATGTTTTTATATATACTTTCAACGTAGTTCGTCCTCTGAACAACCAAGTTTCATCAATATAAACGCAAACTGTTCCCAGTTTAGCTTAAGGTTAATCAAGATAAGAACAAATAGTTTATGTAGGGAAGCCTAATCAGTGACTTTGTTGAAGTTACTGTTTTTGTCTGAATTTATTTTAGTAAATGGTACTACTGTAGCCTGTAGTGTAGTTGTTTATGGTTGAGACAACTCTGTGGGTGGTGAAACACCAAGTTGTGAGTTTTTGAGAGGGTTTCTACAAGTCAAAATGATTGCAAACAGCATAATTCTGCCATAAATGAATAAAAGTAGCTCAATGGTTGCTGAGACTCCTTTAGTGTTAACAATACGCCCTTGGCTTGTTTATGTTTATTTACTTCAATCAGCAGGAGATGGAGTTACAAGTTTTTGCCATTATTGTTTTAGAAGCTGGGAATGTTTAAGAACTACTGATCTGTAACTTTTAACTCCACTATCATAAAAATGAAAGTAACTCAAAATCTTTAAGTCCTGTGATTCAGTACAAGTAAACTGCACCACAAACTATTATTGATTAGAAAGTCACATCACTACCGTACACACGGAAGCCTAATTGGTTTAAAGTGACAGGTTTTGTCTGAAAGGTTTACCTTCTCTGCTTGGCTAATAGGATGTGACCGTCTCCGACATTCTGGCCAGTGTCCGAGGTTGTTAGAGGGAGTGGAAGAATATTTTAAACACCCTCGCCCTTATCAATGTCCTGTAAATGCAGTATTGATTCATTATTGTAATCTTATTCAAAATAAAACTATCTCAACTGCTATAGTCACATTTAGAATTTTTCAGATATACAGTAGATCTTAAAGAGAATAAAACATGATTACAACGTCCTGCTTCAGTAGTACTTGCCCATTGAGACACTATTTTCAACTTTACCTTCATACCTAATCCATCTCAAAACACAACCTCATAACAATGAGTCGTGTAAGAATCTAGCTATGACAGAAGCTAAAAAAAAAGACTTGAATACCTTTTGCAAATGCCGCTGTAGTGTCTTGGTAGCAAAAAATGTTACAAATGTCGCATAACACAATGCCAGTGTGCTATTAATCTCCTCTATTCTTCTGTTGCATGTTGATCAGACTGGTTTGTCCGGTCAACAAATGATTCATGTGTGCTTCAGCCACCACCTGCGTTTTTGTTTATGACATTGATGCTCTTTTCTTTACAGAGCAGCGGGAAGAGTTCTGTTTTAGAGAGCCTGGTCGGCAGGGACATCCTTCCACGAGGTACTGGCATCGTCACGCGCCGGCCCCTCATCCTGCAGCTGGTGCACATTGACCCAGATGACCGTAGGAAAACCACTGAAGAGAATGGTAGCATAAAATATCACTTGTTTTTTTTTTTCAAGCTTACATTGCTGCTTTTTACTTAAGTTATGTATATTTAGCTCTTCAACCAAATTTTTACTGTTATTTCTAACTGCGTGGTTGGTATTGTTGTTATCTGGTGATTTAACAGCATCTCAGATCTGCCTGTATCTTCTGCTGTCTTCTGAGGATGGCTGCAGAGTGACTCTGCATTGCTGCACTTCAATGCAGTGGCTGCAGGCTAACCTTATTTCCCCCCCTGTCATCTCTCTTTAACCACAGGACCCAAGAAAAATGGGCGTCTTTACAAAGGTCTTCTTTTCCTTGTTCTTTCCTCGTTGTCTTTTATATCACACATCCCCACAGACCACCACACCACCTTACTTGCTGCATTTGTTTACCACTTTCTGCCCCGTCCTGCCTATTTCTGTAGCTTTTTAAAGCTGCCCAATCACGTGGCTTCATTTCCTCAGTACAGACTGGTCTCTGTTGACAATTGTAAAGGGGAGAATTGTTATCAGAACTACATTTGAAACACTTAAAGTTAATAGTTTAACAATTCCAGCTTGGTCAAAAACAGACTTCCTCTAAATGACTAACAGATTCCACTCTTTAAAGTTGTGCTTTATTGTTGATTTTTTTGGCTAAAAGAATTCATTGTTAAAAATAATCTCTGTCACCTTCCTGAATGGCTTTATTTTTCTTTGCTTTTTGAAGTCCTTTGCTTTCACTCTAATTGTGTTGTAAACAACAGAGGCGTTGTAAACTCCACTGCAGCTGTGGATATCTTGCAGTGAAATATTTTCCCATCCCGTGTTTGCCATTAGGGAAAAAAAAGATAAAAACCTCCCATTGGGGCATTTACAAGGAATGTTAGTCAGTAATACGTTTCAAAGCTGTCCTCGTGTTTGTGTTTCTACAGGCATTGATGGAGAAGAATGGGGTAAATTCCTTCACACCAAAAACAAGGTGAAATATACAAATGTTCTCATTAGTCTTTGGTTTATCAGAAACAAGGTTTTATTGTAGTTTTTCTGTGCTGTGTGTATAAACATTGGTAAATAGTCCAGCAGGACTGACAATGATTTTGAGATATGTTGACATTTGTTGATCATCTGTAGGATGTTTATAACCTGTAATTTCATCAAATGACAACCCCCTCCCCCACCCCCCAGCTGCTAAAAATATCTGAATGGCTGCAGAGTAAATGTCTGCCACTGTTCAGCTCAGTGTGCAGTTATTCTTAAAGTTTGAACAAACACGCCCTTATGTTCTGGTGATCTCATGATAAATATTTATTTTGAATTTTCTTATTTAATATCTTTTCAAAAAATCTTTCACTGCTTTCTGAAAGTCAAAGGTGTTTTTGCTTTTTATCACCCTGAGTTTACATAGTGAAACAATTTGCTTTCAGATCTACACAGACTTTGAGGAGATCAGACACGAGATTGAAGCGGAGACAGAGAGAATTACTGGGAACAACAAGGTGCTGCTTCAATTCAAACAGGAAAGTACAAATAACCAAATAAAGACATTTGATGGGGTTAATTATCAGCACCTTTCTGTTTTTTTAGGGTATTTGTGATGAGCCCATTCACCTGAAAATCTTTTCCCCTCATGTTGTGAACCTCACGTTAGTGGACCTTCCTGGCATTACAAAGGTATGGTGGATTTGTGTTTAGCTTAATGTCCAGATTCACATTACGTCACATTTATGCTACATTTATTTTGCAAGTCTTGAAAAACCCTGAAAAAAATCTGCAGCACTACTGAACTATCATTGCAAAAAATGTCTTCAAGTATTTTTAAAAACTCAATTTACCAAATGTTTTTGACTTTTTGGTGCATCTGTGTTAGAATTAAATTTTATTATTATTTAGTGTTAATATAATTACCATAAGCCTGTTTTTATTTTAACAGGTACCTGTGGGAGACCAGCCCAAAGACATTGAAATCCAGATCAGAGAGCTGATTCTAAAATTTATCTCCAACCCTAACTCCATAATCCTGGCTGTGACTGCTGCCAACACAGATATGGCAACCTCAGAGGCTCTGAAAGTGGCTCGTGAGGTTGACCCCGATGGTAAATGCTATGTGTTTTTGTTTCTTTTGCTACGCCATGCCCTTATTTTCATATTCTTTATCATCTTTTTTGTATTCTATTACACAGTGTTTGTTACTATATGAGTGTGTTTTTTATGTTTAGGCAGAAGAACACTGGCAGTGGTGACCAAGCTGGATTTGATGGACGCCGGTACAGACGCCATGGATGTGTTGATGGGCCGAGTCATTCCTGTCAAACTGGGTATTGTTGGAGTAGTTAACAGGTATTTGTGTGGTGCTCTTAAAGCTGCATCGTGGCCAGAGATTGATGCTACAAAACACAGCAAAAACTTTTAAGACCGCTTTAACCTGATGAGTGTTTTGTGCCATTTTCTCAGGAGTCAGTTGGACATTAATCAAAAGAAATCAGTGGCTGATTCTATTCGTGACGAATATGCATTTCTACAAAAGAAGTACCCCTCTCTCGCAAACAGAAATGGAACTAAATATCTGGCTAGAACATTAAACAGGTATGGGGTTAGAATAGATTATTAAATGAAATGTACTCCCTGTGTTGACTATATGTTATCTCTATGTCAGATTATTGATGCATCACATCAGAGATTGTCTGCCTGAGTTGAAGACCAGAATCAATGTTCTGGCTGCGCAGTATCAGTCTTTACTGAACAGTTATGGGGACCCTGTTGAAGACAAGAGTGCCACGTTGCTGCAGCTTATTACCAAGTTTGCAGCGGAGTACTGCAATACTATAGAGGGCACAGCCAAGTACATCGAAACGGCAGAGCTGTGAGTTACACAATCCTCTGAGCCGCTTGTGCTCTCATGCACCATAGTCAGATAAACTAACTGCTTCCCGCTTTGAATTTCAGATGCGGCGGAGCAAGAATTTGTTATATATTTCATGAAACATTCGGTCGCACGTTGGAGTCCGTCGATCCTCTGGGTGGTCTGACGACTATCGATGTGCTGACAGCAATCAGAAATGCCACGGTGGACTTTCACCTCCTGTTTCACAAATGATCTTTATTTTAACTTGTACCTTTTTTATAAAGGCTCATAGTTGAAATTCCTCTGACAGGGCCCTAGACCTGCTTTGTTTGTGCCAGAGGTTTCTTTCGAGTTGCTGGTGAAGCGGCAGGTCAAACGTCTGGAGGAGCCCAGCCTGCGCTGCGTCGAACTGGTTCATGAGGAAATGCAGAGGATCATCCAACACTGCAGCAACTATAGCACACAGGTGAGATGAGCACTCATTACAAGGTTCAGACGGGTGTTTGAAAACCTTGAAAATGTTTGAATTGGAAAAACTATGAAAAACAGTGTTTTCTGGGTTTGGAAGGTGCTTGATTCTGTACAAAGTCATTGAAAGTGCTTGATATTTTAACTGCACGATTTAGTAATAAAGACCACTCAGTTTGATAAAAAAAAACACAAAACAGAAAGCAATCATTTTACCTTTAATGAGGTCTCATCAAACCTTGCTGCCGATTAGAGTGGGTTTGCTTCTTTTCATAGTACCAGCGTATGAGCAGACCCCTTATGAAAAGTCCTCTTGAGCACGTAACTATGTCTTGCTAGTGAATCACACCTCTGGTGAATGGGAGAAAACAGCATGCCAGACAGTTACCATTATAATGACAGCTGGCTAAAAATCACTAGATACAAAACACGGTTGAAATGAGGACCAAATCTTCAAGTAGCTTCCTGCAAGACATGCAGGCAGGACCTGCAGCTTTTCACAATTGAAGAGCCGGAGCTCTCGAGCCTTGCAAAATGTAAGCCATGTTAGTAGCTAGCTTTCAACTTTGCAGGTAAATTGCAGATTGATTGTTTGAAGGATGTGGGTTTTATGTGATCTACAGTACTTTAAGATGTGCAACAACAAATCATTTTTATGGAAAACGTTAATAAAGGTGGTTAGCTAATGATTCAGTTACGCAAAAAGTAGCTGTGGTTTTACAGTGTTTCGTCATGTGTGTTGTTCCTCTAATATGTTTTGGGCTCCTGCCTGTATGTTCATATTAACACTATAACTTGAAGAATTTCATTCAGTTGCACAGTATCTTAGATGGTTTATAGACCCTCTTCACATAGGGAACACTGTGTTTGCAGTGGTTACAAAGCTTAATAGAGAAAGGCACACAGAGATAAAGTCTGCGAAGTCTGACGCTGGAAAAGTTGAACAATTTACCTTGAAAAAGCTTGAAAAGTGTAAGAGCCCTGTCAATAGAATACACATCTTTTAAAAAATAAAACCCAAGTATGTTGTAAATAGATAAAATTGTTGTTCTCATGATGAGATATTTTTTCCTGCAGGAGCTGTTGAGGTTTCCAAAGCTCCATGATGCCATAGTCGAAGTGGTTACCTCTCTTCTCAGAAGGAGACTCCCAGTCACTAACGACATGGTCAGGACCTGCATCCACTGAATCATACAGAACATGTTTAAGGAAAGTCAAGTTCTGACCATCCTTTTTTCTTTATTTCTTTACAGGTTCATAACCTGGTTGCCATAGAGCTGGCTTATATCAACACTAAACACCCTGACTTTGCTGATGCCATTGGCCTTATGAATAATAATCTAGATGTAAGAGGTTATATTATCCTTATATGGAACAGTTGCTTTTTGCTGCTCAACAACTAATAGTTTTTGTTGGTAATGGAATATTGGTCCAAATGTTAGTGTCAGAATAAATATGAAGCAAAAAATGAAAGTAAATTCTATAACACAAAGCATTTTTTTGCTCTTTCTTTAGTTTATGTTGCACATTTGTTAAACTTTTGTTTATGTAGGACCAGAGGCGCAACAGACTGAGAGACTTGCCTCCCTCTGTTCCCAGAGACAAGGTAGAGTCCACCTCTATAACCGTCACTAAGATTCTGCTTCTGCTTTACACACTTCAGCAAATTTACTGTCGCTCTTAAACTACAAAATACTTTCTTTAAATGGTTTGCCTTCTCCATTGTAGCGCTCTTATGCGTTCCAGATTTTAGTGTGTACAGCTCCGCTTGTAGCTCCAGTCTGTTTTCTCTCTATTTTCTTCCTTATGTCTGCTTTTAGTCCTTTAAAAACCCCAGTGGTCAGTCTCTGTCTCCTGTTGAGCCTCCTGCCCAGGAGGGTGAGGACACTAAGGTTTGTCTCTCTCACCTGCTGCCTGCTAAGTCTGCATCTGATCTGGGACTTTTTGTGTTTTTAACCAGAACGGATTAAAGTTGGCAGTATACTGCATGAGAATTTGAATCTGCGGTGTGCGGTCACGTGGTTGTTCTTTTTTCGTGTTCGCACTCACCTATGTATAGCTCCTGGGACACCCCTCGCGCTGCAGCATACGTCACTGCATGGGATTTTGTCCCGCTGAAGTCCACAATACAGAAAAAAACAGTTTGTGGCTCGTCACTCGACGTTTATCCACAAACTGGTCCCAGATTAAGCAAAGTTTTTATCAGACATGTTCCACCGTGAAAAAAAGTCTGTTTTATCCCTTTTATGTGTTTTTAGCCGTTTGACTCTCTTTATAAAATCACTGCTTCCTGGTAACAGTCAGCTCTGGACGCAAGTTTTTTGTTTTGTTTTTTTTAAGCGAGCGGTTGAAGTAAAATATAGCGTCTGAGCGCTTTCAGCACAAACACTCCCTCGAACTTCGGATCAATCACACAATAAAGTTCTTGTGTTCTTATGTGGAGGAGGGTAAAAAAAGTTCGGCCCGCGGGTTGCGTCAAGAAGTGCCGAAAATGTCGACAATGAGAACAGAATGACGCAGTTTTCGTCATGAAACCGCGACAGTTCTGGACGATTTCGGCAGTTCAGATTGGTTTGGATGTAGTATACTGCCATGAGTCCATTTAACCCATAACTTTGTCTCTAATTTCACTCTAACACTTTTTGTGCATGCTTATTGTTTTAATTTGAAAAAACGCAGTTTTTTACTCTTAAACCTAAGCTTTTTTATTTAAAACCCAGAAATGTTTTTTTAATGGGTATATGTGTGAAATAACTTTCACAAAACGACAAAGAACACCTTTCCTTTTTAATTAATGAAAATTCTAATAGATCTTGATATGCACCATGTTCTTGTGTTTTCCCATTTTAAACCAAGATTTTGATATTTGCACACACTGCCTGTTGGTTTTTCTCTTTCTTGTGTAAGAAAATAAACTTTTATTAGGAAGTCAAAGAACAGTTTTGGCATGCTGCTAATTAGATGTTTGCTACCTGTAAGTTACGTAAGTTGTTTTATAAACATTTTTCTAATAGAGGTTTCTCTTTTCCCTCTGCAGGCCTCAGCCAGTGGCTCTCAGAGCACTCCCGCTGGTGAGCAGGTAGATGGTGGAATGGGCAACTGGAGGGGCATGATCAGGAAGGGGGAGGAGAGTGCATCAGGTGACAGAGTCGTCCCGCAGCCCCCGCCTCCTGCAAGCCCCCAGAGAGGTCATGCTGTGAATCTGCTGGATGTGGTAGGTGCACTGCAACAGTAAGATGCATGAAATCCTTTTTCAGAATTAGAATACGTTTTACTGACCAAGACATTTTACATACAAGGAATTTGATGTGGCTTTGTTGAGGAGCAGAACATACAATGTAAACACGGAATAAAACACTAATGTACACGGTTAAAAAAATTAAAATGAAAGATCTAATGTATATAAAAAAAGAATGTTGAAATTGACTAAATAAGCTTAATGGAAACTAGCTAAGATATTGAGCTACAGACTATCAGTGGAAAAATAAAAAACAGCAAGTAAACATTCTTGCAGATGAGAAATGTTTTAATTGCTAAATGTTCGTTTACATAAAACGTTCCACTTGAAAAAATTAGGAATGAATAGATCTGGTGAGAGTTACTACAGGCGGGGTACACGCTGGACACTCACTTTATTAGGTACACCTGTCCAACTGCTCATGAACACTGTTGAATCAGCCAATCACATGGCAAACTCAATGCATTTAGTCATATAGACATGTGCAAGACGATCTGCTGCAGTTCAAACCGAGCATCAAAATGGGGAAGAAAGGTGATTTAAGTGACTTTGAAGGTGGCATGGTTGTTGGTGCCAGACGGGCTGGTCTGAGTATTTCACAAACTGCTGATCTACTGGGATTTTTACCCACAACCATCTCTAGGGTTTACAGAGAATGGTTCAAAAAAGAGAAAATA
>JARVGW010000002.1:22053009-22064069 GCA_031762495.1 Anablepsoides rubrolineatus | reverse complement strand
CCAGCAGGATAACGCTCCATGTCATAAAGCGTGAATCATCTCAGACTGGTTTCTTGAACACAACAATGAGTTCACTGAACTTGAATGGTCTCCACAGTCACCAGATCTCAATCCAACAGATCTTTGGGATGTGGTGGAACAGGAGATTTGCATCATGGATGTACAGCTGACAAATCTGCAGCAACTGTGTGATGCTATTATATCAATATGGACCAGACTCTGAGGAATGTTTTGATTTGATTTGATTTGATGATGCCTTTTATTGTCATTGTACGGAGCACAATGAAAGGAACACCCATTCAAGAAGACCCACACATGACAAAAACATGGGGAACAGGTGATCAGGTCATGTGGCAATCAGCAGGGGTCACTCTACCTTTAAAAAGAAAAATGAGAATACCACACAAGGTAAAGGTTTCCAGTACCTTGTTGAATCTATGCCACAAAGGATTAATGCAGTTCTGAAAGCAAAAGGGGGTCCAACCCGGTACTAGCGAGGTGTACCTAATAAAGTGGCTGGTGAGTGTATGTGCTGCATTTAAAAACATTTCTGCACCTGCTCTGTGATGCTTTTAAAGATCATGTGTTTGTTGTATCATGTTGCTGCCACCAGGGGGCAGTCTCACAAAAAGTGGAATAATCTGTGTTTAGGTTGCTTTTGTTTGTGTTGTAATAAACAAGCCAAGGGTTTACTTTTTGAAAAAAATAAAAACTAAATGGCTTTAATTTTTTCACTCTTGTAATTATATAAACCTTTTTGTTCTCATCTCACCACAATAAGGGAGCTGCTTTTGATTTTGTTTTTTTTTCCAGCCCGTTCCAGTCTCCAGGAAGTTATCGGCTCGGGAGCAGAGAGACTGTGAGGTCATTGAGAGACTCATCAAATCATATTTTCTTATTGTTAGGAAAAATATCCAAGACAGGTACAATTACCCAACATTCTGTGTTTACTCATTTATTAATTTTGCCTTTTCCATTGATAATAAATCACAGATCCTATTTGTTTCTTCCTCTTTGTGTTGTTTGGCCTCAGTGTACCAAAAGCAGTGATGCACTTCCTGGTGAATCACGTGAAGGACATCCTGCAGAGTGAGTTGGTGGGTCAGTTATACAAGACAGCCCTGCTGAATGACCTGCTGACCGAGTCCGAGGACATGGCTCAGAGACGCAACGAGGCTGCTGACATGCTGAAGGTGACAGATGCTTAACATGTTGCTGCACACACCACAACAAACAAGAGACAGATTAAGCATTAATTACACAGATACTTGTAACTGAGACATACTGAGTACTCTTGTGCAGATACTGGCTATTTGTGGATTCTTTGTGACATACAAGCAATATCATCAAAAACCCAATAGATTTTTGCTCTCAAGTCAAATTTGTTTGGATACAATGTAAGCTATCAGTTGTTCTGATAGTCCAAACAGTGACATCGTATAGAAAACATGTTTCCTCTGTTGGCACATTTTGTTATTTTGGTACAGCAGCTCACTGGGAAAAATGTTGTCAAAGAAAACACAAAGAAAAATTTTCCATGACAGAGTTTCTCTTTTGACCTGCAGACTAAGAAGACTGTTGTTCTAAGTTGTCATCACATGACACATGAGACATTTTAATGGCCAAAACCAGCAAAGATGGAAGCTACAGTCAAGTCCATAAATATTGTGACATTGACACAGTTCATGTTTTTGTGTGTAAACCTACTGGATTTGAAATGAAACTAGCTAGATGTGCTTAAACTGCAGACATTCAGCTTTATTTTAAAGGTATTTACATTAGAGCTGCACAACACGTCGAAAATTTATCATCATCGCAATAACGGCTTGTGCAATAAGCATAACGCAAAACACTGCATAAACTGCAATAAATGGTTGGTTTAAATATTTGCATATATGCATTTTGTCAATCACACAGAAGCTTGAAGTATTCAATGGACCTTGCCCGCCCCCTGTGTAGAAGCGGGTGGATAATAAACTGCTGAGCAAGTTTAGTTAGAGTCACAATGGCTGAGAGCAAGATAAGTGATGAAAATGTTGGAGACAAAAATAAAAAAAGCAATACGTTTTTAGGGCTGCACGTTATATGCAGTAGAAACAGTATGAAGTTGGTCTACAGTAGAAATTTACCCTCTATCGTCAGTTACGTCATCGCAGCTGTGGGCTGCGAGTGAGCAGGAGAAATTATAGCATTTTAAAACACGTATAGTGAGAAGAAATCCTCAAAAATTCTCCCTCCCACTGTAGAAAAGTTACGTCGGGATCACTCCCTGGAGATGCTCTGCCAGACCTCGACTACAACTGTCTTCACTTCCTGCTGGTTCTTGGGACATTTTCCCTTCAGTTTTGTCTTCAGCAAATCAAATGCTTAATCAGATTCAAGTCAGGTGACTGACTTAGCTACTGCATAACATCCCATTTCTTTGCTGTACATAATTATTTGGTTGCTCATACAGTATGCTTAGGATCATTGTCCATCTGCGCTGTGAACCGTTCATCCCTTCATTTAGTTCTGAAACATTTGGCTGAATATGAACAGATAATATTGACCCAAAAACTTTAGAGTTCATCCTGCTGCTTTTGTCAGCATCACACATAAGTCAACAATCAAGAGAAAACCAGTGTGAATACAGAGGGTTCACCACAACATGTAAACCATTAGTGAGCCACATTAGAATGGCCAAAACAACATGGAAAAAAACATTACAGTTCTGGGACAACAACCTATGGAGACAAAGATCAACTTGTACCAAAGAGATGGGAAGAGAAGAGTGTGAAGAAAGATGAGAATAGTGTCGATATCCCAAATATTGGTGGACCTGACTGAGCCTCAAATACTCTGTTGTATGTAGAACATGTGTTTATTGTCTAGAATAAGTTGTTAATGTAAAATACCTGTTTTCATCTCTGTGTTCAGGCATTGCAGAAAGCCAGCCAGGTGATCGCAGAGATCAGAGAAACTCACATGTGGTGAAGGACTGAGTTGTTTTCATTCCTCCAGGACCACCCATCATCTGCACACCCCCTGAGTCCTACAGCTCTTCAGACTGTAGAGACATGAACATGCACTGCTGTGGATATGTTAAAATCATATTAAAGTTTTATTGTACAGAACACACAGGACTGGTTGTAATGAAGAACACATTCAGTCCCTTATTATCAGCAAACTCATGTTTCTGGTCCACATCATATTTTTCTTAATTTAATTAAAATCATAAAAAATAGCCTCTTTGAAGAATGTGGGTTCTTATAGATTTGGATTCAAGCTAGAAATGATACCATAATAAATATGTAGATCCTCTTAATTAAATGGTGGGAAATTATGTTTTCTATCAAAGAATTTTCAAAAGATTCTGGGTAATTTAAGACATTTTCATTCTAGAAATGTACCCATTATTGTTTTCTGTTAATAATAGTATTATTTTTGTATTAGTCATAGAACAAAGCTCAGTCATACGCAGCCGTTGATGTTCAACCTGAATTTTTGTATCAGTGTTATTCTCCCATAAACTGAAAAGAGTCTGTTAACAAACGCATCAGAGGAAAGAGCTTTTTTATTGTTTGAATCTCATGACGGTTGACATGAACAACAAGATCATGAACACATGAACTGTAGACACGAGGAGCAGTTCCTGGTGCCACGGTCTGCCTGGCCTCCCGTCTCGCAGCAGCTTTACCTCAGCCGGCCGCTCATCTTACCCTTACCACGACCTTTGGCCCTGAAAGCAGACACAGTAATCAGGGCTGCAAATCAAATGGCTTCAAACATGATTATGTGGAAATAAACTAATAATGTTTAAAAGGGCAAAGATTTTGAGCTTTACTTTTAGTACGGTAATTACAATTCTGTTGTTCCCTTTAGGTTTAGTTCTCTACTTACAGTCGCTTACGTATAGTCAACTTCAGGTTTTAAAGTTTGATTCAACTCATGACGAATGGAGAAATGTAAAATCTAACTAAGTGATTGAGAACAGGGCCAGTATTTATTAAACTAGAGTAGAATTTTAGACTTAAATGCTGAAAACTTCTTATATTTACTCCTACTCTCAGACTACAGTGTAAAAGAAAATTATCAAAATTGTTAAGTCTAAGAATAACTCTTACTCTCCCAAAAGGTTAAAACTGCTCCAAAGGACTCTTAAGTTGTTAAGAGTTGCCACTAGGGGTTTGAGATGGACTGAGAAGATAAAGATCACAGCTGTGTCCTCAAGATAACTCTGCACCACCTCAGAAACTGCACTAAGTAGTCTGGGGGTCCCCCATCTGAGTGTGATTCTCAGTTATAACGTACAGAGAAGAGAAAATAAAATAAGGTGTGGAAAACTAGTTTAGTCATCAATACAAAAGAAAGAAGGGGAGAAAAAAACAATTACCAGTGCCATAACGGACTAAAAGTTGGATATTTCTGTGCGACCTTTGGAGTGCATATTAAACTATCAGCTGCAGTGACGTGCAGTGAAGTTCATGGCTGGTGAGACAGGCACCAATGACCTTCAGACCACAGCTCCTGGAAGCAGCATTATCAATGGAGGCCCTGAACATGGTCCATTCAGATGTCCCCTAGTGAAAAACTCTCCCAGAGGTGGGAGTTGAAGATCGCACAGACGGGGGTGTACCACACATTCCCAGTTCACCCTCACTAAGTGTTTGGGTTTACCAGGTCTGTCTGGCAGCCTCCACTGGACCCACCTCACCACCAGGTGGTGATCAGTTGAGACCTCTGTCCCTCTCTTCACTCAGGTCAGATGACATGATTGCAAATCAATCATCAACTTTTGGCCAAACTTTGCAAAGTAGATTTATGTACCATCGTACGCTCATACATAGTGTTCATTATGGACTACCCATGCCTTGACACCAACCATTTAACTATTGACACCTTGCACAGCGAGGGCAAGACACAAAAGATCATTGCTAAAAGGTCTGACTCTTCACAGAGCTGTGTCCAAGCACATTAATAGAGAGGCGAAGGGAAAGAAAAGATGTGGTAGAAAAAATGTGTACAACAATAGGGATAACTACACCCTGGGGAGGATTGTGAAACAAAAAAATATTAAAAAATGTGGGGGAGATTCACAAAGAGTGGACTGCAGGAGGAGTCAGTGCTTCAAGAACCACAAGAACCATGGGTTTCAGCTGTCGTATTCCTTGTGTCAAGCCACTCCTGAACAAGAGAGTGTCAGAAATGTCTCGTCTGGAATAAAGAGAAAAAGGACTGGACTGCTGCTGAGAGGTCCAGTGATTCTCTCAATCAATAGCGTGCAATGTGACATGAACTGTGTCGAATGTGAACTTATTATGGATTTTCAGTTTTATCCTTATTTTTCAGAATTTTCTTGAACATGAAATCTGATGCAGTGATCGGTCTATGCTGGGAGTTTTGTAACAACACAGCAAAGTGTTGTAAATCAGCTCTAAGACTGACAGTTAAGACTTACTCTTACACTTTGCTTAAAGTGAGACTGAGATGCTTGATAACTGACTTCAGGCTCAGATTTTAACTAAGATTTTTTAACACTTAAGTCCATTCTTAACAGCATTCTTAAGAGTAATTCTAATAAGTTTGATAAATACAGGCCCAGATGTCAGAAAGCAGCTAAAATGGACAAATTCAGCCTAGGGTTTTAATTTTTACAGACACTTACGTCTGGTGGTCCTGAACTCGATTGATCAGTTGGTTTATCTGCAGGAACACAAACATTTCTATCAGACATGATATCATGAAAGCACAAAGCATGTTTTATTTTGACCCTCAAATCTAGAGAGGTATGTTGATGCAAAAATGTATTTATTCTAAAAACAATGTTTTAAATAGTTCATCTTTTGAGGTGAGGATCTTACCTGTAGATAGCTCTTTGAGCAAACTCATTTTGGAGAATTAAAGTTTAATTCTGATCCGAACCATCACTTTAATACATGACATTCTTGTCTTGTTTCACCTTAATGCAAACCAGGATGTCTGACTCACATCATATTTCTGTCGTCTTAGTTTCTCTCCGAGGTCGTACTTCTCAGCCTCCAGCCCCCTCAGCCACTCCCACAGCTCCTTGGCCTTCTCCCTGAGTCGAGACAGATCTTCATTAATGGTTACATCAGAGGCCAGGGGTCATTTCTTTACATTTTTTACAAGTAGGAGGCTAATATTCAATGTGAAAAATATACTTGAGTTTGTCCTCGCTCAGATGATCCACGCTGAGAGGCTTCCTGCGTTCAGCCAGAGCCTTCTTCTTCTTCTCCCTCTCAGTTTGTTTCTTTCCTTTCCTGGTATCGGTCTGCGTTAAACGAAAAACAAATAACTCTTATGTCTGACAGGGTCTAAAGTTAGTTTCTTTTGCAAAGAGAAGATAAATGCATTTAATAAAGCACAGGTTTTGTATTACAGTGGCCATAGTAGATTAAAAATTATTTAACTTACATGAGTAAAAATAACATCTCTATGAGGCCTGAGAATAATGAGTGGACATAGAGAATGAAGTTATCTTTCTATCACAATTTCCAAGCTTCAAATGCATTTTTGTATAAATCAATAAAAGAAAAGTTCTGAAAAGTAGTATTTTTAAAACATTTTTTGTATGTTTGAAATTTAAATGAAATTGTAATCAGCCACAAGCTCGAATAAACAGTTTCTAATCACTACCCTTTAAATGAAAGTGATTTGTGTTTGTCAGTTCTTTTTGCTCAAAAGGTTTTGTATTTTCATACGTTTTTACTTTGTCGACTCACCCTCTGTCCGGCTGTGTACTGCTGGCTCATGTTTGTGAGGACCTTCTTCTTCTTGGCGTCTTCATCGTGCTTCTTTCTCTGCTCCTCCTGCTCCTTCCTCTCCTTCTCCTCCTGTGTGAGGAGCAACAGCTGCTTTAACGCCAGGAGAAAATCACTGTTTGATAGCTTCAATGCTGAGAGCTGACTGATATACAGGGTAATGGTAAATGGACTGAACTTATAGAGCACTTTATCAAGTCCCTTTATCAAGATTTTGGTGTCATTCGAAGCAGAATGATCCCCTCAAAGGTTACACCCACATTTTCAAAATTATTATCTATGTTAATTTTATGGCAATTTTTCTGAGTTTTTTCTGATACACCCTGTAGAATGATTTTACTATCTTTAAATGTTTAAACAATCAGAACAAAAGCAAAAACAGCAAAACTGCAATTAAATCTAAAATTAAGAAAACTATAGCAAAAAGCTAGATTATAAATTAGAAATGTATGTTCTTAACTCAAATATGTTTTACACATTAAGTTAGTGACCTCATATTTGGACATGATGGTAGCTAATACCTTAACTTAGCGAAATTAGAAATGTATCTAAAGACTTACATTAGAAAAACTATAGCTAAAATTTAAAAATACTTAAATTTGAAGTTCAAATAGAATAAAGTAGAAGTAACAAAACTGGAAGAAATAAAGAGGAAATCCGTGGTGTGAACTGAGGTCTCACTGCAAGTCTGGCCTGCCTCTCCTTCTCTCTCTCTGCTCTGACTCTCTGCTGCTCGTCTCTCTCAGCTCGACGCTTCTCCTGCAGACAAGCAAACCAACATCTCAGAGTTGATTCTCAGATCTAAACCCATGGACAGACTGACTGGCTCACAATTCTGTTAACGAGCGTGATGAGCTCCTCTTCATCCTTCTTCCTCTGGATGAAGTGAGCTTCGATCAAAGACTGCAGCTCAGACAGGTCCTTCTCCTGACGCTTCCTGTAGATGTCCTGCCGTCAGAAACGCAGCTCAGAGTCATGTGTGTGACATTCAAACAGTCAGATCCAAACAGACTGAGGTCCAAAGAGACTGAACTCACATCAAAGTCCACCTTCTCACCATCGGGCAGCTTTGGGACGGAAATATTCGTCATAAACCTGCAGGTGTTGAAAACAATTGTTGAAAATGATACGCTAACAGGAGCAGAAGGTGAAGTGGAGAAGTGACTGAACTCTTACTTGGGCTTTGATTTGGTTTCATCTGCAGAGAAAAAATAGTTGTCATCATTAAGACATAATGGAGAAAAACCTTTACTGTTATGAAAAAATAGGTCCATCACCTGGACACATCCAGATTAAGTAGAGACACTCCCACACCTGTACAGCTCTAACCCCATCACCTGACAGTTCCAGATTCAAATCTAATTAAAAAACCTCCTGTGAAAGTTGAAGCTTTTTTCTAGTTCAACTTGTGACATCTTGGATTTGGAGTTGTGCTGATGTGAAACAAGCTTTCACGGACCTAGTCTTTAAATGTGATGAAATCACACAGAAAAAATATTTTTATAACAAAAATGGCTTGTAAAACATACAAAAAACTACAGAAATTCAGTGTAATATTGTATTTTGGTCAAAAAACACATAAAAAGCAAAGAACAGGACAGTTTGAAGAGTGAAATCTTGTTATTACCTGTGTGTGTTTGAGTGTTATAGCATTTATCACATTTTAAGACTCATTCTTCAAAATACATACCCCTTGTCCCCACAAGTTCAAACATTGTTTTTGGGTTGGGGGTTAGGTTTAGGGTAAGATTCAGATATCGGCAAATTAAATATGATGCATTTATAAAATCAGCGGCATGTTAAAAAAATGATGCAAGTTTTAAAAAACAGCTGCAAATTGAATATGATGCATTTAAAAAAACAACTGCACCGCCGGTTTTATAAATGCATAATTTTTACTTTGCAGCTGTTTTTCCATTTGCAGAGCATTTACTGTTTGCTGCGCATTTGCACCTGTGGGCCACCGTACATGTGTGTGTGTGTTAGCAAAATGTCTCATGATGGGTTTTAATGAAAGGCTCAAAAACTAACCGTTGAATGGAAATGTAGCTAATTAACATTTGAAATCAATCTGATTCAAGAGGCCACCACAGCTAATCAACCTAAGCAAATATAAAAAAAGCTGTAAGTAATTAATGTTTTAGAAATATTGGGCAAAAAGTCAGAGTAGTTTTTGCTTAAAGTCCCCCCCAACATTGACTTGCATGGCAGTGCTCCACATGCATTCATTCAAGAAATACTTCCATATACTGTATCTTATAGAGAACCTCATTCATATGACAACAAATGTTTGATAAAATATGGTTTGATTTACTTCACGCACTTCAAAAATCCCTGCCGTGTCAATCTACAGCAAGCTTCTAAAAGTTGAACTTAACCAATTCAAGACAGTTAGCACAAATCAACCAGGGCTTTGTTATTTCAAATAAATAACCTGATAATATAACAGCTTTGATTAGAAACCTGTAGAACCTGTAGACATTTACTGAAATAAGTTATGGCTCCATTTATCTATTTGCTACATGTTGGATTCATGTTAATGTGTGTTTAAAGACATAACTTTGAAAGAAAAACGATAAAAAAGTCTAACCAAAAATATCACAACCCCCCAACCTATATCTCCACTATCCCACTAGGGGCTGGTACACCATTGTTGATGACCTCTGCTCTATGGAACAGTGGTGAGAACTGGACATGGTGTAAGAACACTCGGTGATGATCATGACTGAATGAAGAGAATAAATGGAGTTGATGAAGATGGGTGACAGCTGAGCTCAATAAGACAGGGAACAGGTGTGAGTGGGCGTGGCAGAACTGAGGAGCAGGATCTGAACTGAGTACTGGGAACGGTTAGGTGACGGGACAGGGAAATGTAGAGGAACAGATGATAAACCATAAAAAAATACAAAACTCTGAACATCAAAACGCACCTGAGCTTGACAGTCCATAATCTGTATTTTATAATTTATCTTGTTTTGATTGTTGCCTCCACTTACATAACTGCTAAAATTCTTACCTTCTCCCTCCCTGCAGAGGAGCATAAAAACAAAGAAGACATTTACAGCATCAATTATCTGTTATTGAAAAACAAGTTTATTTACTTATTTTATGAAGAAAGAAAATTAAAACTGATTACATACTCAACTTCTTCACCCGGTACGTCCTCTGTGTCAGACATTTAGTTCAGGTTGATCTCTGTGGAATGGAGTCCCATCAGACTATATTTACACTCTGAAATAGTTGTGCATTAAACAGCACAGCAGACATGGCAGCAGTTCACACAGAAAAAAAACAAAAACAGGTGGTTCAGATATCGAACCCTGGTCACAGGAGACTATTTAAAGAAGTATTTTTATTTAACAATGTACTGACGGAATGACAAGCACATTTAGTACTGAGTAAACTATCAGTTTTTGTGTAAACTTCAAAATGAAACTCAATATTTTAATATTGTGTTGTAGCAAAATGTCTGTTTTTCTTTTTTCTTTTCTTTTTATTGGTGGTGGGCATATACATCAATAAATTATGGACTAAGGAATTAGAACTGCAACTTTTATGGTAAGATATGATTAAAAGCAAATATATTACAAGATTGTTTAAAGTGATTCCATAAAATAAAATAAAAACATTTTAGAAGCTTGATAACAGCCACCCAATGATAAATACAGTGCAAGTAACATAATGCAGTATTTTATTAAAAAGGTAAAAAATTATGGTTAATTTTGCTCTTGGACACATTTCTTCAGCAACAACTTGCTTAACATTATTACTTCTAATTTATCTTTTTGGTTTATTTTGTATCAAACTGTTGTTTTTCACTAAATTGAAAGAAAAATATGTAGCAACAAAATACCTGAAAAACAGACTGAGACATTATTTTGTTTGTTTTAGACAAACTACAAAAATCTAACATTTTTATAATGTTATTTAGTTTATGTTTGATTAATCGTTATTATTTTTTTAAATATAAGACCATTCTTACCGGTGACCCAGGAGCTCAGAATCCAGTTGTAGACTTCAGTTCTCTGAGCATCAATGAGACAAAGTCCAACCCTTGGGTCTCATGTGACTGTAGCAGCCTACAGCTGATTAGACTATCTGAGCAGTGCTTCAAGCACACACACACATTCACTCACACACACAAACACACGCACGCACACACACAAACACACGCACGCACACACACGCACGCACACACACAAACACACGCACGCACACACACGCACGCACGGTCTAGTACAACTATCTTTATGGGGACCTGGCATTGACTTCCATTATTTTCTACAGCCTAACCCTGAC
>JARVGW010000002.1:22002650-22048882 GCA_031762495.1 Anablepsoides rubrolineatus | reverse complement strand
GACACTGGTTATAGAGTACATTTTACACTAATTTTGAGTGGGACCAAATATTATCTGAAACAGAGTTAAATTCAACTGTATAGGTGTTAAAATGACACTTTGTTTTCTGTGACTTTGCCGTCCATGACCAACGTCTTACACCTTGGCTGGGCAGTGTAAGAACACATTCCTGCACCTCCTGTTAGAAACAGTGTTGATATCTTGTGACAAAAATGGGCAAATTAGCTCTTCTTCTTGGTGAACAACAGAAATACCACATCTTCCTTGTCGAACTCTTCAATCGTGGACCAAAAGTAAACATCATCTGTCTGTTGTTTCTTTCTGCGCATGACGTGCTCTGCAGAGGCAGGGTTTACCGGGATTTCTCACCACACGTTTTTCTTCAGAATATAAAATGTCTGAGTGTTAAAGAACATCTCACAGCTATGTCAGCGAGAACACACGTCTTACTTCTTTTAAAATATAGAGACCTTAACTTTCAAGTTCTTCATGATAGTTCTGTGACAACATTTAAAAGGAACATATACTTTTAAACACTGGCAGGGTCAGCTGTTCTTGGTCCGAGCACAGATAGGAGCTGTATGAGAACCTTTCATATTTTGAGGAAAACTATCACAAGATGACTAAGCTCTAAAAGACTACAGTGACGTGTGACTCATCATTCTGATGTAAACTACAATGAAATACAGAAGTGATAAAAGGCCAAAGCTGCACATATGATAGCTGTAATCTTGATTTGTCGGGTATATCTTGATGGTGTCACCCGTTAGCTCCTTAAACCTGTGAACAGAAACCAAAGGTCCATTAGTTACAGCATCCTCATGTTAAATGGATAGTTCTGAAAAGGGGGTTCTGTGGAAAATAGTCAACAATCTTATGTGTCATAAATAGCTCTTTAGTATAAGTTTGGAGAAATAGAATTTAATTTTGACTTGACTGACAAGCTAACAGCTATTATAAAAATAACTACGGTAAAGGCTGCACCTCTCAGGACTGTGACTGGTGGAGACTGATTGGTCCTCATTTTAGTATTGATACTAGAACATAAAGTTCTGGTATCAGTAGTAAAAATAAACATCATGGTGATGTAAAGGTTTAAAATAAAAATCATGTGAAATTCTTAAAAGCTTTTGAGATTCAACTTGTTTTTAAAATGGAAGCAGTTTGCTTTGGAATGAGCTCCTCTCAGACTTCTCAATCCAGTCAGAATTAAACAATAATCCTCCAAACTGAGGCTGGTTAAACAGCCATCAGCAATATGTAAGATATTACTTGTAAAGTGCCTTTCTTTCGAACCAGGATACTCAAAGGGCTTCACACTACAATCTGTGCCCTCATTTACCCATTCACACAGCACTCTACTAGATCTCCTACAAAGCTAATATGTACAATCATCTATGGAGACTAATTAGTGCCAATCACATTAATACACTGATGGGACACACATCAGGGGTATTAGAGGTGAAGTGTCTTGCCCAAGAACACAACAACTAAGACAGCTGGACGGGGGATCAAACCGGCGACCTTCCAGCTCCAGGACGACTCCCCTAACCACTCTTCCACAGCCGCCCCTATGAATACTAACTATTCATATTCTGTTAAAATAACCCGATGTTTGAACAAAACTGAAACTAAACATTTTAAACTGGACATATTACAGTTTACAAAGTGATTTCAGCTGCTGCTGTCAACTTTTACAGCTTCACTTCTTTATAAAAGTCTTTATTTATCATCCTTTATGTTTGTGTAAAGCTCTGACCAGAGGTACAGATTTGGACACGTTGCAGTCAACAATGAAACAAGAGTCTTTATAATTATAACTTGGTATTTTGCCCTTTACTCCATTGCTCAGCTGTCAGATCTAATAAAGAAGCTGTGAGGCTACAAACTAGCATCACTATTTAAGCCTAAATGTGACACTCAGCACTCCTGCTCTAGTACTGAGAACTCAATGTCGGACTCTGAATTATTAGAAATGTCTGCTGCAATATGTCAAAATCAGTCCAAGTTATTTTTAAGTGATTCTGTTTTAATTCAGGGTCAATCTTCGTGGTTATGGAGGCTCAGTTCCAGGTTTAACCATTAGTGAGAGAATAAGCTGGGTGATCTGCCCTGATATGTTTCTCAGACAGTTAGTAATCCTCCCCAGCGCTCGGCTTTAATGTGAAAATCAAGCAGCTGCACTCTGGTATGTATGCCTGACAGCTCCCAGGCGCTCCGCACGCTGTTGGACAGTCCAGGTGGCACTCTGCTAACAGTGTGACTCAAAAACACGACAGCCATCCCAGGAGTCTGGGACCCTCTTTATACTGGGAAACAAGGTCACGGTGAAGGTTTTTAAATATAGGGCCTTGGTGCCACAGAACTGAGCCAGAGCCCAAAAATCTCCAGCAGCAGATTTGAATTACAGCGAGCATGGTACAAAGTGTTGTAGGTGGGCTGGAGCTGTTAAGAGCTCCCCTGTGGGATATAAATCAGTCAAAGGCTGCTCCTCTTACTCATCAAAGAAAAACACAACACATCTCTGATGAAGGTGAACTCTGGTTTCTGATTCTTTGAATGTGTGAACAAACTTGGAGATTGAGCAGTCACTAGGAACAGAGTTGAAGATCTCTGCTTTAATTAAAGATAGTTGGGGGGTCATGAGTTCTGCTGCTGATTTTTAGTGGATCAGAAGTTGAAAAGTGGGGCAAGAAATAAAGGAACTCACCAATTGTAACTGACTAAGTAAACCTGCCTTTCCCTCCAACTGGCACCTGGAAACAAGAAAAAAAGAAGATATGATGATAAAAATTGTTCTAATAAATATAATACGATGGAAAGTGTGTGGATACGTTTTATATAGTGAAAATGTTCGGGATAAACCACATTCTTTTTAAAAACATGCCATGACAAATAAATATATGATGGACTACAATGTTGCTTGGGATCTATGCTGAAGTTAAATCTTATAATACTAAACTCTTCTGCAACACTCCTGATAAAAAACAAGTCATAATGAAGCATAAGCATGATCATCTACTACTATATCTTCACCCTGATGCAGCTCTTCTCTTAAAAGCTGTCATCAAAATGTATTTAATAAAATAAACATTCAATTATTCTGAAATGAACAACTACATCAGAGGAAACACAGGCTAGTGTGTGTGTGTGTGTGTGTGTGTGTGTCTGTGTGTGTGTGAGTTACCTTGGATGGTGTGGAGCTTCTCTTGGTTTCCCACATCCCACGCTTGCTCCCAACATCAGCTGGTTTCACCTCCTATCAGATAACAGAAGCCATACTCATGTTAATATAATGCAGGGATTATTAATTGCCTTCAAAGGATGTCAGATTAATCTGGTGGGGAAAAAAGCAATGCTAGAAGATACACATGTCCCAATATGTAAAACAAATGTGAATAATAATAATAATAATAATAATAAAATAACCTTGCAGTTTTTGAAGGAATGCTTATCTCCTGCATTTCTTTTGGAATGTTTCATTAAAACTTGTCCAGTGGTTAACTACATATTTTGCTAACAAACAAAATGGTTTAACTCCAACATTTGATGTTAATGTTTTAAGCAAAGATGCTGCTCAAAGTGCAGTACTTGGAGAAAAGACTCTCAGCAAGTCCCACACCAGATTTTAGCACAATATCTGTAAAATTGACTGAATTATGTGATGTGTTGGCTAAGTTTATTAGATTTGATGACCACCTTAAAGTAAAGTGACAAACACACTGTAATAAGCTGTCTACGTACATCTTATTACTTTCTGAAAGTTTCCTTAAGATTTATCCAGTCGACCATGAGATATTTTGCAAACAGATAGACACGTGCACACACATGCACACTTAGACACGACCACAACCGTCCTGTGCAGCTTCGTCCTATCAGCTTGGTGTAGAAGTAACAGCCTAGAGGAGATATTTGGCTCCCAAAACATTTTGCCCATAAAAGTTCCTTTAGAACAATTTGACCTGTCACTCAGACATGCTGCTGTAAGTGGATATGCTGCAGTGTCTCCAGAGGACCCGCCTGGATCAGCAGCTGCTGTCCTGCTCCAACAAAAGGACACAGTGTCCACTGAGTACCCAGTTTCATATAGCCTCAATTATTTAGAGATGGGTACTAACTAGTCACATTAACTTGAAAAACTTTTTTGGAAAACATGTATTTTGAAAAGTAGTTTTACTACACTGTACTTGTTACTTTGCTCAGTTATTATTATGAAGTATTGTTACTCTTACTTGAAAAAATAATCTGAATACTCTACACCCACCATAAGTAACTTCACTGAATGAAGAACACACACACACACACACACACACAAATATATATATATATATATATATATATATTTTTTTTTTTTTTGATAATTAATCAGATGTTATGATCAGTTAATCAAGTAACCTCTTTACAAAATATTTTTTTGAGTAATTTCTTGGACAACTACGCTTTACTTGTACTTGAGTAAAAAAATTCTAAAGTATACAGTAGAGTACATTTATGTACTCTACATTTATGTACTCTACCCACCTCTGCATTTACATTCTGCTACTTTTAGCTTTTAGATAGATTTTTGCTTTAGTTTCTAGTTCATCTTTTGATACTTTTAGCATTCAGATTGCTTTCTGCTTTATTAGCTTTTAGCTAGCATTTAGTAACTTTAACCTTTATGTTAGATTTCTGCTGCTTTTAGCATTTAATTAGCCTTTTTATTCTTTTAGTTTTAAGTTATACTTTTGATACTTTTAGCTAGTCTTTATTTTGTTACACTAAATCATAAATAAAATAAAAGGAATTAGAATTCATTTAAAAGATATGTTTATATTTATAATTTTATATTACATTAAGCATATAAAAAAATAAAATTTTAGAAAAAATTTTTGGGGATCAGGAAGGTGGAGGGCGGTGACTTAATGGTGGCTCAAACAGAAGTCAGTTGAATAGCCTTGATCTAGTGTTTTACTACAATCAATTTTAACAACTCTATTCATCTTATTAACTCAGCACTCAGTTCTCATTGGTTATTTTGAGTGTTGGTTATTTTTGGGAGATAATTGCCCTCGTTGTGTCACTCCACTCCACTTAGCAGCATCTTTACATCCATGAGTTCAGATCTAAAGGCTGCAGCCAACAAAATATTTAAATATAACACTTGTTTTATTCACAGTGCTGTGTGTCTATATAATCAAGACAAGGACTGATGAGGTCTTACTGCTGGTTTTGCAGCTGGAGGCGGTGTTGTTTCTGCTGCTGCAGGAGGTGGCGCTGCCGTCTTCTCTGCTTCTGCAGGTTTTCCCATCCAGCTGTTCACGCGTCCCGCCACACCCCCTTTGACCCCAACCACGTCCTGGGAGGGAGGAGACTCATTTTAAACGCTCGCCCAGCTGTGAGAATTTATTTTATTTTATTTATTTATTTGCTCACCTTGTTTGCAGGAGCTGGACTCTCAGAAGTGCTGGGGAAGTTGCCTTTCTCCCACATGCTCTTGATGTTGCGTGTCCCTCCTGTAGGAATATCTGCCAAAGGTGATTTGGGGGATTTTACTTCTTTGTTTCCCTGTGAAACAAAAAACATGGATTCAGATTATTTTATGTGGAATTATAATTTGTCAGATTTGTCTAATGCCCCCTTAAAAGAAGAATCTAAAATAGTTGTCATAGCGGCAGATGTTGAATCCAACAAAACACATCATTATGTAACAACCTGAACGACATGATTCTCACCTGGATGGCAGACGTGTACTGCTCTAATCTGTTGCCAACCTTGGCCACAATTGGAGTATGTGACACTCTAGCTGCAGAGCTGCATTGACAAAAAAATGTAGACTTTGAATATTAGGAAAATTACAATTATTAGTTCAATTAATTACCTTTTAAATCTTTGTTCCACCCACCTTTTCTGGGCGGATTTGCTCAGAAATTCCGCCTTTTCTCCAATCTGCACAAATCAACATTATTTAAAATTAGCAGAAGCTGTGATAGCAGGGAAACAAAAAAAAAACTGAGTTGGCTTCAAATGAGTGATCTGTCAGTGTCCTGTTGTTCTAAATTAAACTTTGTGTGTGATGGGATTAGCAAAAGGCTGTGGATGGCTTGTTTTGTAAAAATACTTGTAGCTGTCATCAATACTAGAAAAGAGCTGAATACATGCAAGTTTCTCATTGGAGGACGACTCCCCTAAAACACTCTCTAGTATTAGCTCAGTCATGATCAGTTTGACTGACTTTGGGCCATTTCTGTATTAGATTACAGTTGATCAGCTGTGGCAGCCATCTTGAATTGATTCCAAAAGTTAATGAGTTTATAAATAAGTTGTTTTGTCATTTCAATGATAAAAAGGAGCTATTAAAAAAAGAAGTTTGTTGTATTTTTGATGTAAATGTCACCTTAGAGGAGCCTTTGGGACTGATTGTAAAAGCAGGTTTTGTGGACACCTCCTCCTCCTTTTGCTTCTTCTTCTCAGCAGCCTCCGCCCTTCTTTTCTCGATCTCCTCCTTAATCCTTTTTCTCTCCTCCTGTTAGGAAAAAACAAACAAACAAAAAAAAAAAATCCCAACAATTTGCTAGTCAGTGTTAACTGTTTCATCTGTGACATGACTTCCTGAAGACATGGTAACTAAAGACCTGCTCTTTGGTCTTCTTCTCCTCTTGCTCCTTCTTCCTCTGCTTCTCCTCCTCCTCCAGGATCTTCCTCCTCTCCTCCCTCTTCCTCTTCAGCTCCTCCAGCTCCGCCTCGGCATCCTGCTGCTTCAGCTTCATCTTCTCGAACTCCTCGCTCTCCGTGTTGTTTCGCCGCTGCTTCAGCTCCTGCAGCTTCCGCTCAGCCTCCCGTTTCTCCACGTCGTCCGCTTTGGTGGGTGGAACGTTGTCCCTGATCACAGACAGAATTTCACTCACGTCTGAAAACTTTCCAGTGTTTTTATCCTCCGGTGCTCATATCTGTATCGTGTGTTCATGTGATCGTTAGCAAAATAACTCAATTTTCTTTCAACAAATTTCAATTAAACTTGCAGCAGAATATCATTAGGTGTAAATCTATAACTGATTAACTTTTTGAGTCAATCTAATTCAAGATGGCTGCCACAGCTGACCTTAAAAACGCTGTAATGATTAGAAAACAAGCAGTTCTTCAAATAATGAGCTAACATTTGCTGTGGTGGCAGCTGAAATAGATCCAACACCTTTTTTTTAGAACTAACAGATTGTACAACTTTGTATAAAATTTTGCCATTAAATATTTGGAGTCAACACTCCCTGTCTGTTAGCAAAATATCTCATGAGCCCTTGGATGAATTTTAATGAAACGCTCAGGAGATAATTGTATGTCTACAAATGATTAACACTTAATGCCAACTGAAATCAAAATGGCCATCACAATTAAATAATATTAGATTTAAGAAAAACAGCTACAATCCAGTCCATTTTGCAGATATTTAGCTAGAATTTGGCATGGTAGTAGCTGAGAGTCATGCCCAACACATACTTTAAGAATTAAGCATTTGGCAACATCTTTGCTTCAAAGGTCAGCACTAACAGTTTGAGTCAACATTATATAGCACTTCAAGATTTTAAGATGGCTGGTGCAGCCAATCAGAATTACACAATTTAACTCAGTTTTACAGATTTGGAAGTAAAGTTTGATGTGGTAGTAGCTGAGAGTAGTTCACAACACGTGCAAAGACTGTGAGATCTTGCAGTATCCCAAAATCCTGCACTTAAAACATTATTTTCAAGGTTTGACCAAGATGGCTCAAGCTAAATCTAAAACTCTTGTATGGTAAATTTTAAGTTTTGTACCTGATTGTATTTTGTTTAGTAGTGATCAGCTTGAGACAAGTTTTGTAAGAGATTAAATATATTAATATTAATCTACATCACTCTGAACTGAATAAAAACACAAATACATTTCCACCGATCTGTCTCTCACACAGCCTATGCACAAATAATCTGAAAAAGGAAATATTTAGAAGAAGCAAATTTCTTGAATAAAACTGCTAATTACCTTGAAATCGTTTCTGTCTTCTTAAATTTGTTTGTAATGAAAGCTCCATTTTGTTTGGCTGGTTCACTCTGGCAAAACAATGAGGAAAAACACATTTTATTTCTTACAGAAGAAAAGAAGATGATAATGATCTGATGGTTAGTTTGGTTTTTACCTTCTCCTTGAAGCCAAATCTCTTCAGTTTTTCCTCCTTAAGAGCATGGTAAAAAAAAAATACACATCAGATCAGATCAGGTCAGATCGGAAGAAATAAAAAACGCAGGAAAAAAAAGTAGTCAAACACAAGATGAGCTTAAACAGGTTAAAGCTGAGGATAAACCACAATTTGGTCAATGAGAATCAGAGGGTTCCAAACTAAAGTCTGGTTTACAATTGATATTGTATTTTCTAATTTTGCTGCTGTCATCAGAAAGTAAAGTTTGTGATTTAACAAAAATATTTTTAGGACACACCTCAAAGTTTTATTGAGAACATGTATTGACAGACATTTAAAGTTGATTAAAAACTAAATCTGTCAATATACAGTACATTTGTCAAACTCAAGGCCCATGGGCCAAATGTGGCCTGTCAGAGCATTTCATGTGGCCCGTGAGAACTTCAAAGATGTATTAATGTAAAAAAAAAAAAGTGTATACTGCTTTAATAAACTACACCTCCCATAATGCAGGTTTTTTTGTATCCACAAAATGACAACATCCCACCACTAGGTGGCGGTGCACGGGGTTCAAAAGTAGCTGGCAGTTGAAAAAATTCACTGTGTAAAATCTCAGTTTCATTGCATTTTTGCCATCTTTTCCTACGGCCCAGTTGGGAAGTGGGAACTTCCCACCCTTAAAGTTTTAAATTTAAACTGGAACACCCCTCTAGTAGGAATTCCCAGTTTAGTATTCAAGACGACAGCTATTTTTCACAACTCAACAGTGAGTAAAACTCTCTTATTTTTTACTTTTAATAGTATTTCTGTATTATTTTTTCCACATTTAATCAGTCATACACCACTTCTCATTGGTTCTAACAGGACGTGTTAAAACATTGTTTCTATGCAGGAAATACAATGTAGAGCTCAGTTATTGTTAGCAGTGCTCAGCTGTGAGTCGAGGAATGTGACGTTTAGTATTTTGTCAAAGTTATTTACAACTGGCCCTTTGATGGCCACCATAATGCTTGTGTGGCCAGTGAAAATGAGTTTGACACACTCCTCCTGGGAATCAAATTTTAACTTCTTAACGTCATTGAAGTAGACAAATAATTTTATTCCTTGTTCTCTAATAAAATAAAGTAAATGATTATTCTGAGTTAACAGAAATTCCTCGTCTCTATTTTAGCAAGAAGAAACTTCAAAAAGCTTTTTATTTTATTTTTTTTGAGCTGAGGGAAAAAATTCATGATCACATTACCACCTCATCTTTCTTCTTTTTCTCCTCAGCTTCTCTCTTTTTATGTTTCTCCTCCTCCTCCTTTTTCTTCTTCTCTTCCATCTCTCTTTTCCTCCTTTCCTCTTGTTTCTTCTTCTCTTCCATCTCCTTTTTCTGCTTCTCCTCTCCTTTTTTCTTCTCCTCCGCCTCTCTTTTCCTCTTCTCCTCCTCTTCTTTTTTCTTTTTCTCCTCCTGCTCTTTCTTCCTCAGCTTCTCTTCCTCCTCCTTTTTCTTCCTCGCTTCCATGTCTTTTCTTCGTTTTTCCTCCTCCTCTTTCCTCCTCTTGTCCTCCATCTCTCGTTTTTGTTGTTCCTCTTCTTTCTTTCGCTTTTCCTCTTCCTCTCTTTGTTTTTCCTCCTCCTCTCTTTTCAGTCTCTCTTCCATTTTCCTGTTCTGTTCTTCTTCCTCCTCCCTCCGCTGCCTCTCCTTCATCTCCCTTTTCTGCCTTTCCTCTTCTTCTCTTTCTGCCATCTCTTTTCTTTGTCTTTCTTCTTCCTCTCTTTTCAGCCTATCTTCAGTTTCTCTTTGTTCTTCTTCTTCCTTCCTCTTACCCTCCTCTTCTTCTTTTAACCGCCTTTCTTCTGCCTCCTTCTCCGTTTGTATTTTTTGCTTCTCTTCCTCCTCTAACCGTAACTTTTCTTCCTTTTCTTTTTGCTGTCTTTCTTCATCTTCTCTGCTCTTTCTTTCTTCTTCTTCGTGGTCTTCATCAGGAGCAGCTTCCTCGTCAGCCTCCTCCTGTTCCAAAGTTTTCTCAGCCTCCACCTCTGCTGTTGTCGTCTTCATGACAATTTCCTGGCAAATTAAGTCATTAATAAGTCATTGTAATTTTATCGATGCTTTAAAAAAATGTAATTAGAGCAAAGTGAAGCCAGATTACCTCATTTATCAGGACCGCTGTTGGATATTCTTCTGACTCCTGTTTAAAAGAAAGACTTTGAATTACAAAAGCTTTCATGTCTAATGAGTATAAAATCAACATTTAATTTAGTTAAGTTTAAAGTTCAAAAACAGATATGTTGGATTTACTTAAACAAATGATGTCAGCAGGTTCCACTCAACTGAATTAATTAAATATAAAGCAATTTTTACATTTACAGTAAAGTTGAATGTTAACTTAATGTTGCAACATTTACTAAATTCAGTTGAGTGGAACCTGTTGACATCATTTGTTCAAGTAAATCCAACACATTTGATTTTGAGGATCCTGAATACTCAGTTTTTAGGGGTTTGAGGTCAATATATTGGAAACCAGTGGTCTACAGGAGATAGTTCAGATAAACTAAGCCAATATAAGATTTAACTTGAAGAAAGGCTTAAACCAGGGCTATTCAACTAAATAGCTCCGGGGGCCACAGATCAACAGCTCAGGGGCCAAACATCCAAGTAAAGTCATTATCTAAATAAACCAAGTATTACAAATATCTGTTACCTTAGTTTATTTTGCTGCATTTAATCATGAATACAACATATAGAACCCTATGAAAGTAATAATAATTAAACAATACCAAAAACAAAAAGAGCTAATTATGCCTCCTATTTGACACAAATATTATTTTGCCAAATTTTTAAACCAATTTTATTTTCACTTTCATAGTTGTATCTTCTATTGCTTGTAATTTTAACTGTCTTGAGTGCTCATAAAAATGTTTTTATCAGCTTCTAGCCAAGATTCTGATGTTTCCCACACATGTCTATGTTTAACTAAAATAACTTATAGTAATAAAGTAGAAAACCAGGGTTTTGGTTTAAGAGGTGAATCAAGTAGTTGGCAGGCCGAACTTTGAGTTGAATAACCCTGTCTTAAACTTAAAAGTAGACAGTGTGTCAGCCTCCCAAACAGAAACTGATAATTAGTTCCATAAGACAGGAGTCTGAGAACTGAAAGCTCTGATTTTTACTTTTTACTTTTAATTTTAGTAACTCTAGGAACCACAAGTAAGCCTGCAGTCTGAGAGCGAAGATTTGTTGTATTTACCTAACCAAGTTCTGTCAAGTAGTTCCACTCAGCCGAGTTGAGTAAAAGTAAAGAGATTTACACAAGTACAAGTAAATCTCTTTGCATTTACTCAACTTAATTTATTGGAACCCCTTGGTTAAGTAAATACAACAAATCATTTTATAGAAAAACATGGAACACTAAGATCTTTAATATAAGATAGAGCTCAGTTATTGAGAGTTTTTTATGTTAGAGGTCAGGTTTTACATTATATCTGTTCTGAATTTGACACTGAGCCAATAGAGAGAAGGTGACACTGCAGAAATACGATCGTCAGCATCATTTGGAATAAACTGAAAACAAAACCCAACATGTTCACCTTCTCATCCTCCTTATTTTCATCTCCTTCCTTCCTCCAGGAGTTTGTGTCAGTGTCTTTAACCTCCTCCTGAGCAGACTTCTCCTCCTCCTCCTCCTCTTCCTCAGTTTCCTGCTGAATACTGCTGCTGAAGGAGGGCTGCTCCTCCTGTGGGCTGTCAGCACCGTTGGTGGAGTTGACAGCGGGGTCAGTTTCCTTCTGTCGCTCCATCGCCTCCTTCATTCTCTTCTGTCGGCGCTCCTCCCTCTTGGCCAGACGCTCGAGCAAAGCCTGGTCGTCGTCCGCTCCCCCAGCAGAAGTGGCGGAGGAGTCGGCCTCGGTCACACTGAAAGAGCATCAAACCAGTGCATTCATGATGTGGTTCTTAAAACTTAAAGTGAACCCTGCAACATCTTCACTCCGATCTGATGCCATGTGTGCTTGAGTGGAAGATAAACCCCACAGTTCCTGGAAACTTCTAAAAAAAAATCTCTTTTCATAAAAAAAAAACCATCGTTGAATACACATCAGGCCAGCCAGACAGATTAATTTGGCTGATTTGCTTCCTCTCTTGCACTTTCAGCATCACATACCTGTTGGTATTGATCACATCAGTTGCCCCAGACTCCTCCAAGTCTCTCATTTTCTTCCTCTCCTCCCTTGCACGTCTCCGTCGCTCTCGAGCTTCTTCTTCATCATCATCATTGGGGGAACCAAGCCTGAAACAGCACACATGGTCCAGATTTATGCTGACAGCATGCCCATGAAATGATAAAAACCTATTATAGATTTTTCCCTCTGATCAGGCTTTTAAATGAGACAGACCAGTGGTTCCAGGACGTCTCAGAACAACTACCACCATAATGACAGACATTAAAGTCCAGGATTGAATTATTGGCTTTCAATGCTTCAAACTGACCAACTGAGTTGGACATCAAACACTAACCTGAAAAACCAAACCTGCCTGTTTACCCTAACTTTAACTCTTTCAACAAACTGGATACATTAAGGTCTGATCCATCCCAGCTATGGGTGACTGCGTCTAACGTAGGGGTTCTCAAATGTTTTGGATCTGGGGATCCCTTACAAAAGTGAACATTTTCCAGGGACCCCTCATAAACGTTATACTGATTTAAAAATAATTTACTAACATTTTAACCCCTAAATGCCACGGGAATATTTAGTATTTTTTATTTGGTTTAGTACATTTGTTTTACTTGTACATTGTTCCACACACAATGCTAAAAATATAAGCAAAAAACAAAAACAACAAGTCATTGTAATTTTTTGAGGACCACCAAGGTACAGCTCATGGACCCCAGTTTGAGAATCTCTGGTCTAAAGGCCTCTGATGGGTCCATCAGAACCTGCAACACCTGCTCTCATCGTCACAGTTGTGTGACAAAAACTGTGTCATTTTGTTCTTGGCTTTTTGTCACTACAACCCCCCACCCAAGAACATGTTTAACCCCCTTAAGTCAGCGCTGTGTGAAAGACGTGTACAAAAACACATACTGAAGGAAGAAAGACAATGAAAATTTGATTGGTGTGTGTTTTTTTGGCGTTGGCTCCAAAACTGTTTAATCTTTGGTCTGTTTCAGGAAGAATCGCTGATTTACGAAAAACAAATCTCTTCTTAAAGTTAAAGGATGCGGTTTCAGATGTGATGGTTCTGTGCTTTCATTACTAAGAACAATGTTTCATACTCTGCGGTCTTGGATTTTTCTCTGCCCCAAAATAACTGAATACAAATTTGTGATAACTTGAATTAAACATCATCAACTCCAGTTTCCACAGGGCTTCTCAACAATGTTTATAGTGTAGTTATATTTAAACCAGTCTGCATTTGGAGCCAAGATTAAAATCAACTTGAAGCACTCGTCTTTTCAGCTTTTCATCACAGATCAGCTTAAGTTATAAATAACTGATACCAAAATGTATTTTGAGCACTGGAGGCATCCTGAGAATGGAGCTAGACTAACATGTTTATCTGAACATCTCATCTTCCTCCACACTCCAACATCTAGGCTCTGATTTTGTAACATTCAGAGATTTCTGATCATAATTATCAGGGAGGCAGCTTGAAATGGTCCATTGACAGGTCACTGGTATTATTTCTGCTGCAATTTGCAGCACAAATCGTTTGCAGATGTGAGAGGAAGAGGTGGACAGAACCACAAGAATCCATCTTTAAAACTGAGTCAAAAACTCAATAAATCTGCAATTTCGCATGAATCATTCTAAAACAGGACTCTGCAGTCTTTACAAAGAAAAAAAAAAACACTTCTTCCCCTTTGGTCATTAAATAAAATGTGCCAAAAGCTGCAAAATTATTCTTATTATTGTTGTTAAACTGACTTGCAGTATTTTGCAGAAATTCTTATTTCAATGATTTGTAATTTGTGATATTTGCAAAGCAGCACATTTTTGTTATTTCTTGTTTTAACATGTGCACTGGTACATCTTAAGGTCATTGTTGTAAATGAGAATTGGTTCTCAGTTGACTTACCTGTTGAAATAAAGGTTTAGTTATAATTATTATTTTATGTTTTAAGATCAGGTATTGAGATTTTTTGTGAATTTAGTTACTTATTTTCCCCCTGCGCTCCTTTGTGCCAGCATTCACTACTCAGTCACTCAGCCAGCCACACCCACTTTCATCTGTGCCCAGGTGTGTCCAATCACTCATTAATCTCAGGTGATGCATATCTGTCAGGATTCCCTTCATCCTTAGCAGAGAATTGATGATTCTTGTGCCACAGTCTGGTTTCCTCAAGATTTCATTGAGCCTCCTCAAGCTTTTGTAAGTTTTGCTGCTATGACATCATTATTTAAATAATCAGGTCCTTATGGGTGGAAGTTAGATTAATAAAGTGTCTCGCAGGCTAACAAACTATGACCTGATAATATTTTATTTGCAATTTTTTTTAAAACACAAACAAGAACACAGTTCAAACTGTTCTTGGTTGTGGTTTTGAAAATGACTAATATTCATGTTATTTTAGGTCAGAGCTAAGAGTCAAATGTAGCTGCATGGAGCCACAGGTTGCAGAGTTCAGACGATAATGAGTAAAGAAGAGCGGGAGGAAAAGAAGTACAACCCCCTCAAGTCTTGACGTCCTCGAGCAGACTGCGGTGCTGAAATAAATGAAGAGTAAAAACATTCCAGAGTCTGCAGCGCTTAGAGAAACAGGCAGTCTGGGTTGGCACGGCTGGCAGGAAGAACCGGCCAAAGGGCTGTGAGAAAATTCCTGTGAATGCTCAGAACAGCAAGACTGATAAGCCAACATTAGACTTCAGCTATTCTGAGGGTGCTGCTTTTAATTGAATCATTTTATATAAAACAAACGTTTTAAAAAGTTCTATGTTTTATTCATACTGAAATAATAAATTCATATCAATGTTTGATCCTTTAGCTACAAAAAATTCACTAGGATGGTTTAAATTGTCTACGTGGATAATATGCTTTAACTAAAAATAGATGAGACAGAGTGGTTTAAACATAAATACAGACGTGAAACGTCTCTGTGTCGATTGGTAATTATTGGTAATGTGGGGTTTTCCCTGCGTGTGCGCATTGGTCTGTCTGTTAGTAAAATATTTTAGTGAAACCTTCAGAAGCACAACGGATTTACCTCTGGGGTTAACCCGATTTAAGGTTTAAGAAAGAACAAATAAAAACACTCTGTTAGCAAAATATCTCACCAACTACATGACAAAATTAAATGAAACTTTCAGAAAGTAATTACTAGATGCATATAACTTATCAACACTCGAGGTCAAACTGATTCAAGATGGCCGCTACAGTCAACAGACCTCTGAAAACACAAAAATAACTTTAACTCAGAGAATTTGGCAGACATTGCGCTAAGATTAGGTGTGGTAGTTGCTGAGAGTCATCCCTAACATGTGATCTTTGTTTAAAACTTTACCATGTAATGCAGTGGGCAATATTCATTTTGTTTGAGCAATGTTTTAATTCTCTGAAGTGTTTTGAACTTGTCTCAGCAGAGGAGGTTTTATAAACTGGGAAAATGTTTAGTTTTGTTAAGTTAAAGTGATCATTTTGATTGCATGGTGTATTCAGTGTGTATTAACTGTGTCTGTGTTTAAATGTGAGGATTACTCACTTTTCAGCTTCAAGGCGCATCTGCTCTCTCCTTTGCCTCCTGAGCTCCATGCGGCGGTCAAAGTCGTCATCCATGATGTCCCAAAGATTGTCCTTATTTTCACACTGAAATACACAAATATACACACACGTAAGTCAGGACAGCAGGATCAGACCACAAGACTCCCTCGTCAAGGCAGGATGATAATGGTAATGATCGATGAGATCTGCTTCTGACATAAAACTGAAGCAGCCACACAACTCAGGACAGCTTCATTTTAGAAAACATAAAAACGTCCAGCTTCTGGTGGTTTACCTTTGCAGCATCTAAAGTTTAGTCCACATGCAACTGTGTCTCTTCTCTTGTCATACATCAGCTCCAGCCGTCTGCTTTACGTCTCAGCCTGTCTGCAGCTCCCCAAAAATTCCACTTTGTCCTTTCAGCTTCTTTAACCAGAAAAGGCAAAGCCTGCCTCCCTCCTCCTCCTCCTCCTTGTTCTGATTTCAGCTGGCTTGCTTTGCTTCACATTTCCCTCATTGATCCATTAAACACTTGAAGCTTTGTTTGTGTTGAGCTTTCCTCTGTGACATTTATCTTCCTTTACCTCTTATTCTGATTCTTTTTTTTTTATCCAAATATTCCTTTTGCAGATCTGATAGTCTTCTCATCAGTCAGTTCATCTTAAATGTGTCAAAAACCTGTTTGAGCAGACTGGAGGTGTGCCCGTTGTTCATGTCCCTAATATTCCTGGGTTTTCTTTTGCAACAGAAAAATTTAAAGATTTTCTACTTTTTAGAAATTTGTTTGTAACAAACCTGGGGTGACCAATCAAGACTACACTTTTTTCTAGATTTCTGTTTTTGGATAAACATAGTTTCATTCTGATGAGATCAACAATCTAATATTTTGCCTGAGTAGACCAAGACTAAAGTGGATTGTTGCTATCTTAAAAATGACTCTAGTTTCAAGCTTTGTGTTGGTTCATGTGAACACTTTATTATAAACCTCCATACCACTGTCACTTTCTCATTACACTATCCCAGCAGAAATATTATGACATTTAGCGAGGAGCTGCAGATCCTATTTTTACTTGCAAATAACCTTTTTAAAAACCGTATAATGCTAAGTTAAAGCAAAGTAAATGTTTATATTATGTTGATTTTTTAAAAACTTTCCCACAGAACCACACTTTGAAAGATCCAAGCTATCACTTTAAAGATGATACAATACAATATGTAATCTAGGATGCATACAGACACCAAATCAAAACATTAAGCTTTCAGTAAAAGGATGAATAAATCTGTCTACAAGCCCGTACTGGTTTGAGGTGAAGACAAAACTCACACCATGAATGCATATACAGAGATGTATACAGGTGTCAGAATATATGCACTGCTAACAAACACTAACTGAGCTCTATGTGGTATGTCCTGCATGGAAACAATGTTTTAACACATCCTCTTGTAAACAAGGAAAAGTACAACTGACTAAATGTGAAATAAATAATACAGAAATACTATTAAAAGTAAAAGATGCTTTTTTGGATGGTTTTACTAACGTTGAGTTGTGGTGAGCAGCTGCCATCTTGAATTCTACACCCTCCCACTTTCTGACAGGGAATTCCCAGTGGAGGAGCATTCCAGTTTAAGTGTCCCAGTACAACTGGGCAGTAGCAAAGGTAGATGGCAAAAACGCAATGTAATTGAGATTGAATTTTGTCGACTGCACAGCTACTTTTGAACCCTGTGCACCTCCGTCCAGTGGTGGGATGTTGACATTTTTTGGGTGCAACAAACATGCATTATGGGAGATGTTGTTTATTGTCAATGTTGTCGTTAAAGCAGTATGTACTTATTTTAAAGAGGCAATATCATGTAAAATCAACATTTTGGAGCTTTATATCATGTAAAAACATGTCCAGAGTCTTGCTTTGACTCATTCATGCATGTTTGAGAAATCCTGTAGTGTCCTGAGGCAGCCAGGCAGGGGAGCAATAATGGCTGGTTGGGACTAGAACCACCTTTTCAGTGCAGCTCCTCCTCTGGGCTGTGTCTCCAAGCCCAGCTTCCTCATCACAGAGCACACCTCCCCCACGACTCCTGCAGGCTATCAGCAGCAACAACTAGCAAACAAACAACTGGTGAAACCGCACCTCACTGAGCTTGTAATACTTCTCAATCCAGTCCTTTTCTGATTAAAACATACCTTTAAGGAAATGTATTTTCAGATGCCAAGGATGACATGGTTCTTTAAAAAATGGCTTGATTTCATTTTTGGAAGTAACAATCCGACGGAAAAAACAAAAAATATATTACATAATGTCCTGATGCATCTCAGTAATCCAGGTAGAAAAATCAAAAAGAAAAAAATAAGTAGGTCCTCTGGACGGGTTCTTCTTTAGTGAAACGTTTCGTCTCTCCTCCAAGAGACTTCTTCAGTCTGAGGAGTTTCAGGTGAACTCAGCATTATAAGCACTGCCTCCACTGCCTATATTACATAATATCTTATTATATAATTGTGCGAATCACTTTACGGATGATAGCTTTCTGAAGAAAAGTGAATTTAACGGTGGACCAATAACAAGATTATCACTAAAAGACGATGCAATTCCAACACTCAGAAGTACACAAGTACGACAGTTGTCATCTGCCCAGGTAAGCTGGAAAACAACTTGCGTTGTTTTGTTTGCATCAGTGTTGTTTGTTTTATCTGTAATCTACGGTTAGCATTTGTAACTTATATTATAATCATTACGTGTGTCTGTGAGGATGACTGATACATATCTTTCCGAACTAAAACATTGTCTCTCTACTCGCTCCGGTTCTTCAGAAAACATACTTTCTGGTCCAACAGTAAGGTTCAGTTGTGTCCTTAGTTACCATTTTCCAAAAACGATATTGTATAATGTTGCTGCTTTTTTATTATTAATATTACAACAAAGTATGCTACAACACTCCAGGTTGTAAATGGCATGAAGTTGTTGTGATGACGTGCTGAAATGGGCGTGACAAAAGCTTCAAAGTATTTAGAAACGGCTATGATGCAAAGTCAAATTTATTCTTGATTTATACATATAAACAGTATTTTCATAACAACTGAAGGTGACATAGTTACTTTATTATGGTATGGAATTGAACTACTGTATATGCCTGAGAAAGATAATATTGGCCCTTTAGGATCTTAATACTCTCTTAGCTTAACTTAACAGCTCTCGCGAGGCGCTATGGTGAGCCACATTTGGCCCATGGGCCTTGAGTTTGACACGTGTATTAATATCAACTTTAAATGTCTGTGTCTAAAAAACAAGTAAATAAAGCCATCTTGTACTCTGTTCTGACGTCTGACAGTAGCACAGATACAATGAAATGCATTGTGAGCATGCAAGGGGAGTTGAAAATGGTTAAAACATCTCTCCCACTAGGAGCAGGTTGGAAACAAAACATTTACATAAAATCTTTACTTTAAATAGAAAAGCTATATTAGTTAGACCTTTATGCAGGAGCTAAAAGCGTATATAAAAACCTAACCCCACCAAAACGTTCCGTTTTCTGCTGTTCGATGAACAGCTGTTGATTCTAACAAAAAAAACCCAATAAAGTCCAGTCATCAATACATGAAATCCTCATTAAAATAAACTGAAAGGATCAATGATATACTTATTTGGTTGTGCAGAGTGCAGAGCATGGCTCTAATTATCCTCAGCTTGTACAATAGTACATGTAAAAACTCCACCACTCTAATTTCCATAATTTATTTATCTGCCAAGCACATCTGTCCCTGGGTAAGAATGAACTTAATGCTATTTTCCATTTAGACACAACATCTCTTCTTCCAGGGTATCCTGGTCAAGATGGCCACAGACCAAAAACTGGAGCTCTGCATGAACTCATCAGTCTGAAACACAAAACACTGAGTTTGTTTCTCAATTAGCTTATATATATTTCAATGATTCTGTTCCATTGATATGATCTCAGATGGTAAACTAAATCAGTTTACATTTAAACTCTGATATTTTAGTTTTTTTGGTTTCTGTCTCAAGGTTAGAGAAGCCCACCTACAGTGAGCACAGTGCATCAGACAGAAACACGAGTGCCAGTTTAGTTTAATAACGACCAGGCTCACCCTCACCGTCAACTCATTCAACAAATCTGCTCTCCAGCTCGCTCACAGCTGCTGCCACACAGCACCAGTTTAAGGTGAGGATGTAAAATACAGGGTCTGCTTGTGTTTCTGAGCAGCAGATAAAACCTGAGCTGCAGGCCCCCGCTGCTCACAGGTATGGAAGCAGCACGGTGGTCCAGACTTGTTTGGATTGGCGGTACTCCAGCAAGGCCTCAGCGTATTTCCAGAGCGTGAAAACGTGCCGCTCTAACGGGAAGACGTCCACACGCAGATCATCCCGTAACAGCTGTCCTTGCCAGCTCCAAACCCATGATTTGTGTGGAATAAACATTGTTGGTATAAATCCCACTCTAACGCTGAAATGATCTAAGATAAAGAAATACGGCATCACTTAGAGGGCAGCATTTATCATACTGACAGTTTTATTTACACAGACTTTGTGTCTGGTTTTATTTATGACAGAGTCTTTCATTAATCCTAACACCTTAACAATATACAGTACTGGCTTCTCCTGGGTACATTACACTTTCTGTCATGACATGGAATCAAGTCAAATCAGCTGCACATGACAAGTGCAGAGAGTGAATTCAGTCATCTGAACACTAGAAAACCCAGAAGTAAAAATAAACCATCAAAAGGCAACTTTACAGATTTTGAGCCTCAATTTGGTAGGTGAGACTGATTCCCAACACATAATCTAAACTCTAAGCAGCACGACGGCTCAGTGGTTAGCACTGACGCCTCACAGCAAGAAGGTCCTGGGTTCGATCCCCGGGTCAGACCTGGGGTCTTTCTGTGTGGAGTTTGCATGTTCTCCTCGTGCTTGCGTGGGTTTTCTCCGGGTACTCCGGTTTCCCCCACCACTAAAAACATGTACAATAGGTTGCCTTCAGGCCCAGACCTCTCTTGAAAAAGAGATCTGAGATCTCAACGGGACTTGCCTGGTTAAATAACGTTAAATAATAAAAGTCAAGGTCAATTGTGGCCTGTGAGAATGGCAAAGATGTAATAATGTCTTTAAAGCCAGCATTGACCACAAACTACATCTCCCATAATGCATGTCAACTATTTTACCAGCAAAGTGACGGCATCCCACCACTAGGTGGAGGTGCACGGGGTTCCAAAATAGCCAACAGATGAAGACATTCCCCGTGCAAAATCTCCATTTTGCTGCATTTTTTCTCACTATTTCTGCTGTGGTTCAGTTGTGCTGGGAAGTGGGAAATTCCCATTTACAAGTTGTAAATTCAAACTGGATCACCCCTCCAGAGGGAATTCCCTGTTAGAAAGTGAAAGAGTTCTGAATTTGAGATGGTGGCTACTTACCACAACTTGTACACATAGTACTTTACAGTGTTTATAAGAGGACGTGTTAAAACACTGTTTTTATGCAGGAAATACCATGTAGAGCTCAGTTAGTGTTTATTAGCGGTGTGCTCAGCCAAAGTAATCAGACGAGGAACATGACATTTAGTCGAAGTTAAACACCAAACATCAAAGTTAATTACAACAAACCCTTTGATTGCTATTATATGTTAATATAAGACTAATTAACTTATAGAGTCAATCTAGATTTCCACTACAATTGACTACAATTAATCCAGTTTTATATACTGTATATTGGGCTAAAATCAGGTTTGGTTGTAGATGAGAGTCTTTCATAACTTTTTCTGTAAGTGCTACTCATTGTGCAAGATCTGTGCTTAAAACTTTACCTGTTGGTTGTTTGTCTGTTAGCAAAATTTAATTTGCCAACACAAAAATGTCTATAACTCTGTCAATTTAACAATTATTGAGTTCAAATTAGATGTGATCAATTGGATCTTATACTCTGTGAGATGCTGCAAAATGTGATGAAATTACACGCATCAAGATTTGACCAAGAACGGTTACAATTCTGTTATTTCTCATCAAAAAAGGGTCTTTGTTTAATACTTGTCATATAACATAGTGGGTGACATCTTCAAGGATGCTAGGCCTTTAATTTAAGAATTAATGATTGCACATACGTACATACACATGTCTACTTACGAATATATATTTATATACATAGACAGAAATTAAACATATATAAAACACCATCATAGTGTTTATTTTGACCAATCATCGACAGCAAATTTTCAATTGTAAAATTCATTCACTGTGAATTGTTGAGACATTCTAGAAGAACGTTGGCGCCACAGTACATAAACTATCTCAAGCACTCCAGAATTTTTGTGTAGGGAGTCTACATAAGAAAATTTGTGACGACAACAAAACAGGACAGTTGGAAGTGAATTATTTATGATGAGTTAGTAAAATCATACACATACAGTTATGTTACAGTCTGTCTAATAAGATCCTGGTAAACAGAACCAACCTGACAAGTCATCGAATAAAAACAACAGCATGGTTCTCTTTTGTGTGACTTTTTCCAGCTGTTTCCTCTAATCTGTGTTTGATTTGATAATTACAGGCTTAATGGTGTGTTTTTCAGAGTGACTGAAAATGTATTAATCAGACATCAGGAGGAGACAGAGAACAGAGCTCCACTCTGTTCTGTTTAAGACTGGTTTCAATGAACGACCTGGGTTCGGTTTGGCAAGTAACGGACCACATATCTTCAATCAGGAAAAGCTCAGGGCAGCCCCAGAGACAGACGGATAATTGTCACAACTCAGCTCTTGCACGCAAACAGTAAACTACATCTTGTGGTTGTTCTGTTGCAGAAAACAAAAAGGTTTTACCCTGGTTTACACTCCTTTGTGACAACACAAAGTTTAAGAGTTTAAGTTGTTTTCCCGAATGTGAATACTGATTCAACACTCATGTTATTGTTTTCCAGTTTATATTATTTTTTTATTCTATTTACTCTGTTATTTTAATCATTCATATATTAAAATGTTCTGCTCATTCAGAAGATTAAAATACAAATTATCTAACTTTTTCCTCATAAATTACATTTAGATCAACTGATTCAACATTGTTCTCTTTAAAAACTGCTTCAGCATCCTTATTCTAATGTTGTCTTTTTGCTATTTTCAGTTTTTAGCTACTGTTCTGTCTCTTTTAGCTTCCAGCTAACCTTTTGTTAATAGCACTTAGCCTTTTCTGATTTTTGACTTTTAACTAGTGTTTCACTACTTTTGTCTTCTAGTTAGCCTTGTACTGCTTTTGGTATTAGGCTAGAGTTTTACCATTTTCATCTATTTTTAGCTTTAAGAACTCAACGTCAGCTTCTTTAGCAACTTTCAGCAAATCATCCAGTACTTCATTTTTGCAAAAATAATAATAATAGTAGTAATCATAATAATTCCTCCAGTTTTGTATGAAAAGGGTTAAACAAGTCTTATATGGAGCCCCTGAGAGGACATGATTTTTGCTTTAAAACTGGATGTGTCACCTCATCAGTTAGGGAAATTGACTGTGGTTTTGATTGGCTGCAAATGATTTTGTTTAAAATGAAACTAGATTTTAATTTATAAGTGAAATAAATTGCTGGATGTCTGGCCCCTGAGATGTTGGCCTTCAGTAACAAATGAGCAAATGAGTTAAATAGCTCTGTTCTAAAGTGTGATGATAATTCTCATGTTGAATATAATAACCTAAATAAGCAGTAGCTTATAGGAGGATCTGTGGGCTCTCTGCAGGAAGACCCCAGCTGGGAGTCAAACCCGGGGCACTCTCACAAAGCAGCAGTGCTAATCCACTGCACCACCATGCTGCTCACATTTGTCCCAGATGCTTTTGATCCAAAACCTCACTGTCCACCTCTTCTGTTCCTCAATGATCTGAGTCTTGTTCTTGACCAAATAAACAGATTCTCTTTATAACTGGGCTGTGAAATCTTTGGTATTTTCTTCCAGACTTTGTTATAATAGTCATGGCTCCAAGCACACTTTCACAAAACTGTGTGAATGGAGGAGAATGTGTAAACAAAATAAACATTAGAGGCATTTATACCTGAAATAAATCCTTTTTTTTCCAGATTTGTTGTGTTTTGATCAGTCCTCAAACTGACTTCATCATAAATACAAAAACAATGTTAAAAAACCTTAAAAATATGAAGCTTTCAAAATGATTCAACTCATAATTCAAGTTGTCATATTTACATTTTTGCACATTCAAGCCATTTTAAGTCTTGGTAAGGTTCCAGTTAAACTATAAAGGGACATTTTAAATGTGCCAGATCTTTGCTTGCCTTGTTCCCAGCTTTTTTGCGATACGTAAAAAATAATATTTATATAAAAACATATGACTTTATAAAGTTACGCTCATTAATGGGTGGCCTTTTCCGAATTTAAAAACGGGATTCCTGCTCTCACTATAAATTACAGCATCGGTTATAAATAGAAACAGAGAAACGAGGAGTGTAATTGGCGAACTCTGTCCTCCGTGAGCAGAGGAGTTTCTTGTCGAAGGAAGGAGAAAGCACTTCAACACGCTAACAGATAAACATTCGCCAGAGAAGCGTTTGCCATCAGTCATGAAGCTGCAAGCTTCCTCCTCATGACCAAACATGGTCACATAAGAAAAAGTCCACAACAAGGATTCAAATTCCACACAGTTTACGAGCCACGGTATACTGTCGTGATGACCTTCTTTGTGACTCCTGAAGCTGTTTGTGTGCAGATGGGCCCAAAAGGCTTTTGTGTCCTTCTGTGGCTGATAAAGATCAGCTGCTGAAGTGAGAAAATGGTCAGCATCTCATCTTAAGCTATAAATTAAGCAGTGATGGTTAGATTTAATAGAAATCCAGCAGAACACTAACTATTCTGGTGAAGCTGTTTCATTTTAACTGGGGACTCAGTGGAATTATATGTGTCCTGCTCTGCATCCCAGACGGCGTCCTCGGCCTCCTTTTATGGAAGCACACAGGGACTGTCTGCTGTCATGTCCCAGCTTGGTGAGCCACAAAAAGAAACCAAAGTTTACTCTAGAAAATACCTGCTGCTGTGGAAAGTGGCAACACTGCAATGGCTTTTTCCAATTGTTGTGATGATAAATCCGTTTTCCATAATGGACCTGTTCATGTGGGAAGAAATAAACTGTTGAAGACTGATTTTAGATTATTAGTCGTTCCAAACAGGAAGATGTTCAGAGCGGAATCTGTCGCCAACTTATTTGGTTTAGTTTGACAAACTGATTGCTGACAATTGACTTAACACTGGAGCCACTTTCTTTTACCTCTCCTGTGATCTGCTCAGGTGGAAAACTATTTCCTCTCTTAGCGGTACAACATCCCTCTCTGTCAAACCACAGCACTTTTTAGGGACAAAGACTCATTTGTGCTCAGAAATAAAAAAACATGAACAAGAATTTAGCCTGTATCGTTTCCTTGTTTGGCAGATCTGACTGCTTTAAAATGTTTCCTGCCATAAAGGTGAAAAAGGTGGACAATAATGGTTTTGCTTGTGTATGTTTGTCTGTTAGCAAAATATCTCATAAACCAGTGGATCAAATTTAATGTAACTTGCAAGAACTAACCACTGCATGTACACCTAGAACTGATTGGGTTTTGGAGTCAACACGATTTAAGTTTGCAACTGTCAGCTGACCTTAAAACCACAAAAATGGCTATAAATCAGCCAATACCGAGCCAAGATATGGTATGGTAGTCGATGAGACTTATCCCCAACATGTATTTCAAGCGCTAACAGATTTACAATATCTAAATTTAACTACTTACCATTAACTATTTGGAATCAACACTGCTTGTCTGTTAGCAGAATATCTCATAAACCACTGGATAGATTTTAATGAAAATTTCAATAATAATTAATTGTTTGGCATTCTACAAATTATAAACTTCTGGAGTCAACTCAGATCACGATAAGTGCCACAGTCAGTGGAATTTAAAAAACATAAAAAACTCTATAATTCAGACAGTTTTACAGAAAATGCAGTAAAATTTGGTGTGGTAGTAGCTGAGACTTATCCACAACACATATTTCAAGCACTAATAGATTTATAAGATCTAAATTCAACAATTTGTGTTTAACTATTTGGGACTGACAGCATTTGTCTGTTAGCAAAATATCTCATAAATAACTGAATGGGTTTTAATGAAATCTTCAATAAACATTAATTGGTTGGCATTCCACAAATGATAACTTCTCGAGTCACCTCAACTTAAGACAGTTTTGATGTTGCAGTAAAATTTGGTGTGGTAGTGGCTGAGATTTATCCACTGCACATACTTACAATATTGCTTGAGATTGTGCATAAAGGTTTCCTTAGGTGGCAATAGTGCTGTCTTTTCTCAACATAAAATGATTTAAAATCTGACATGAAAGGTGTTGGGCGATATAAATTCCTTCAAACAATAGAACTAGGCCTAAACTGTGTAAAGAACCCGGTGTTTACAGGCAGAAGTCAGCACACGTCTTGTGTTTGTCATAAATGTCTTGCAGACATGAATCTTCAGATTGATTGTGTTAAATCAAAGCAGGTTTTATGTCCTGAACATGTCATTAAATGCAAATCTGTGATTTTATTTATTTATCTTTTGGTTTCTGACATTGTTCCGTTTATGCACGCATGCTGCCAGACGATGGCGGGCTCAAATGGATCATAAATAACTGCTGCTCCTGCAAACACATCTGTTTTCACTTTCACACAATCTGATTTCAACAATCAGGAAAAGCAAGTGAGGATGCTCTGAAAATCCACATTTCCAGTCCTCGTAGAGAAGAGCCTGTGGTTTTACTCATGACAGCCTAATGTGGCTCCAGCTTTTATCTCCAAGACCATCTAAGGAATAAGAGCCGGACTTGGCAGGTCCACTTCAGCAAACGCAGTGTGTGTACAGCCAGACAGCTGCTCAGAACGAGCAACATAAACAAAAAAAAAAAAAAAACGTTTTAGTTGGGACTCCTGTTTTGGACAGATGTTTCAAAAGCAAGATAAAAATTAAGAATTTTAGTTTAAAATATATCATTTTATAAGACAAGGAAAGTAAAATCTAATGTTCATCTTTATTTTTTGTTTGTTATTTTACTTGTGACGATGGTTTTGTCCGTGTGTGTTTGTTTGTACTGCTATAAGGTTTGACTTAAAAAAAAGTGACAAATCTTTAATTGTTTCAAATTCTAGCCACAGAGATGAATCTATATTCATATTTTATTTTTTGTTAAAACGTTATATCAGTGCTTCTACTAAACTTAGATTAAAACAAATATAAGGTCCAAATCAATACAAAAAAGTCTAAGTGTTGCATTTTTTTACTAAATAGGAACAAATGTTTAACAAAAGCCTTCAGATCTTCACGTTTTCCTTTGTTGTTCTCCAGAAATTGTTTTTAAAATATATTAAAATTCAGTAACAAGGAGACATTTTAATAGTCTTCATATTTAAGAAATATTTATTTGTACTTTGTGACACATTTATGATCAATTTCTTTGCATATTTTCAAAATATTTAGGTCAACTTTGAGATACATGTTAATCAGATGTAGAAAAAAATGGTATTTTAGTGCATTTTTCCATCGCATTTAACATTTTTAAGAAGCAGATCTTAATCACATCAGTTTATGCAGACTAACAACAATGTAAATATCTAATCAGCTCAAAAAGCTAGAGAAGGTCAGCAACAGAAAATTACCATTCCTCATTAAACTAATAAGCTTTTAAAATTCCACTGGATTTGATATTAATCAAACTTACCCGGCCTGCAGACAAAGTGTTCCTGTGGGAATCAGGAGACTGAAGACAGACCGGAGGGTTATAAGAGTGTTCAGAACGCGGCCCCGCCTGCTCAAACTGGGATTCTGTCACTCAATAAGTAATTAAACATGCAGATACTACAGTATATTCAGATATTCATTAATATTTACAATGTAACTAAATACACATTCAATAAGAATCTATTTGTATTATCAGTGTCATGTTATCAATTTTCCTTCCATCAGCTGGTTCCACTGAACTCCACTGAATAAACAGCTGAAGTTTCAAAAGATGAGTCTCTGTGGGTCAGTTCCAGTAAAAATAATATTTTAAACAAAGTGGCTCAGTTGGATTTCATTAAAAGCTGCTTTAATATTTCATTTTACTGCTGTAAAATGTTTGCTTATAGCTTCATTGCTTATTTTGACAGTTAAAAATGAACCAAAGCCATTAAATTCAAGATAAAACAGTTATGCAGTTTAGACAAACTCCACGTTTGTTATGGTCTGTTTATGTTACCTTAGTTTTTCTAATGTTTCTGTGGTTCCCTGTGTTTACCTGCCTCTGTGTTTTCCTCTCAGGTACACCTGATCCTTTCCTCTCCAGGTGTTTCCAATCAGTTCCATGTTTGCTCACCTTTATGTGTCTTTTCTTCACTTCCCTGTCAGTTCATTGTGCTATTTACCTCAGCCCGTGTAGATGTCTCCCTGTGCTCTAAGTTTCTTGTGAGTATTCTTCTCTGGGTTTTTGAGCTGCCAGCCTTCTTTAGTTAATAAACACCTTTTTTTATCTCTGGATTTATTCTGAGCAAACCTCACATTTTGTTTCTTAGACTGACCATATTTACATTTGCACCTTATAGTTTCTACATAAAATGAGTAATCTGAATGATTTATAATCTGCTGTCATGCTTGTTTTATTAATGGTGTCTCTGCACGTTAGTTAGAGAGATAATAAATGACTAAATCTGTGTGTGAAGACTGTATGTCGACACAAGTTCATATTGCAACATAAAAAGGAAACAATGACTTTAGATTTTTGTGTCTCATCCCTACTGGTTTAAAATGAATTAAATATATTATAGAAAAAACTCTCTGAATATATTTATTGTAGCCAAGTTATTTCTAGTATTCTCCATGCAAACAAAACTATTAGTAGAGGTGCACAGATAAACTGGCCGGCTGATTTATTGGCAGTATTTTCAATCATTTTGGATCGACTGATACGTAAGATCGATTGAAAAGATCGACTATCTACACAGAGCTCTGACAATCAGCCCTTTTGTTCTGTTGTGAGCACTAATGTCCAGTTAAAAACAAGTTGTATTGTTCAATGTTTTTCAATAAATAAAATTGGAACATTGAACGTGTATTAAGTCCTTATAACACCTGACAGAGTTAGTCTTAAAAAAATTGGTATTGACCCTAATCGGAATCAGCAGGTCAGATTTTGAAAGATCCTTGATTGGCCAGAAAACGGCTATCAGTGCACCTCTAATTATAAGGTATACAACCAAGATTATTGTGTTTTGTCATTTGTCTCCATAGACGACAGATGGGTCACACAGCAAGAAAGTCTTGGGTTTTGTTCTGAGTTCCCCTAAAGCACTAATAGGGGAACTATTTTCCTGATTAGTGCTTTAGGGCTTTTGCTAAATTTAAAAATTATTATTGGATTAGCACTTGGTAAATTTAGAAGCACTAACTGAGGTCTATAAATGTTATTGATCAACGTTAATGTTAACAGCTGAGGGTGAAATCTGTCACACATTTTGTTCATATCTGTGTCACTTATCCACCAAATGACAATATATGAACCCAAATAAGGCTGTGATATGTTAATAAGTCTTAAGAGAGCAACATGGGACTCATGTTGTCTGTTGAAGAATGTTTATGGGTTGACTGGGTTATTTTAGTGCTTTAGAACTAGCGTTTGCTAAAATTTTCAGTGCATTAGTGCTTTACAATTAGGGGACCTAAATATTTGAGTTAGTGTTTTAGGGCTAGTGGAACTCATTTTTAGATTAGTGCTGCCCACCACTGGTCTAAAGGTTCTCAGTCTGCGACTGCATCACTGAGACACGTTAATGTTGTAAAAATAATTACAAATCTGTTCAAACAAAATCTAAATAAAGCAAAAAATACATTTTAATCAAAATTGGAAGGTTCTTTTATTTCACCAAGCAAACCCTAAACAGTTAAAAATAAGGTGTTTTCTACCTTTTTAAATATCCTTGACTTGTCCGTTTCTTCTTATGACCAAACAAACCAGTGTACAGCTAAACAGTGATGATGAAACAACATAGAAACACACGGCACAAATAAACAAACCTAAAGGCAACATAAAACAAACACATCTGCCAGAAGACGGAACACACAGGTTGTAACATGTTTTAAAAAACACATCAGTGTTAGAAAATAAAATCTGTGCTAGCATCAGCCACCTGGAAGGTACCTGTTTATTTTCTCTTTTGGCTCATTTGATTAACAATTAGCATTATTTTTATTTTTCCCACTAAATGTGCAGAACATTAGGTTAGTTAATCTGCCAAAATGTCCGTAAGCCGCTGAGTTTTAAACTCAGTTTATTCTGAGTTATTGCACACATCTGAGGTAAGACTTAACACTTGATCAAATAAAAAACCTGAGAATCTAAAATAAGTGGTAAAATGAGGAGTAGAATTAAATCTGAAGTTGTGTTCAAAATCTAAATAAATATTAAAATTGATGAACAGAACAAAAACAAATACTTTTGAAATGAGGGCTAAGAAACATTTCTTAGCTTTATAACTTTACTACAAACCAGTCAAGTTCATGAGTGAATAAATAAGAATATAAAGAGGCAACATTTCAAGCAGGAAGCAGGAGTAATTCACCGAGGCCACGGGTCAGTGCTGTGCTGTAAGGTGGTATAACTCTTCCCTGGTCTCAGAGAACCCGTCGGATCTCTCTGCTCCACAAAACTGTAACATCTAGTCCTATCATTTAAACATAACACATCAGTCCACTGTGGTTATCACCTACCACCGTCTAACGGCTTCTTCAAGTCAAGCAGAGTGGTGCTGTGTTGAGTCTTATAAACAGTTCCACAAATTCAAGTAGATGGTTTAGCTTTTCCCTGGTCTTCCACCTTTTTAATGGCAGCCTGAATCTTAGCCTGGTCTCCCAGGAGCTGCCGAGGTTTCACGGGTCGGAGGTTTTCATCCAGTTCAAGCAGCACAGGTATCCCTGTGGGTAGAGTCACGTTGGCTATATCCTCGTCCGACACACCTGTTGAATAAAGAGGTTATGTTAGAATCTGCTCTGTTGCAAGTAGGGCTGGTCAATAATTCAATAACAATGGCCCAGTCCCAATGCTCAGTGCGCACCCTACACCTCTTTGTGAAGTGTGGATTCAGTCAAAGTGCACATAAGTGTTCGAGTGTGGAGGTTACAAGCATGGAAAAGAATAGAGAATTGGGACAGTATGGATTACGTCATTGACTTGCGCCGTAACTGCGACATCCAACATGGCAGAACCAGTCACTTGTTTTGGCATTTGTGCTGCTACAATTGATAGTACAACTACAAAAAGCAATCGTTTTTAGGAGAAGAAAGGGCATGAAGCAAAGGAGGCTTATACATCAGAGTATGAGAACTAACTTCTATAAGTTCTTCTTCTTTTGGTTTTATTGGTGGTTGACAGACTAATTTTAGTGCATTACTGCCACCACTAAATTGGAAGGTGCTCAGTGGACATTGCCAGATTTGGGACAGGGCTAATATATATTATGATCTACGTGTGACCAATATGAACCGTGCCTTGTAACAATTAAAAAACAAACAAACAACTAGTTGGAGTGAAACGAGAAAATGAGTGCAACAGGAAATTGTCGATAAAATAGGAAAGGTTTCTCCTGGTCCGTTTTTTAAACAAGTTAAACAAAAAAACTATCTATTGATATGAAATGCTGTTATATCATGATACGTTTATAAATTATATCTCCCAGACCTAGCAACAAGTTGTTGTAAATGTGCCGTTGTAGCTCATGTTAGCTCAAAAACCTGTGAGTTACAATTAGATCTACATCCCTTTCATTTACATAAACTGCTGTCAGTCAATGAAAATGACTATTAAAGCATTTAAACAAGTATTTAAGAAAAAAATGGCCCTGCTAGACACCAACACACATACTCACACACTGAGTACATCAGATGTAAAGATTGATTGGTAAAGTTAAGAACATGATGGGTGAGGAAATTAAACCTGTTGACTCAAATAAATTTGGGGATTTACCTCGAAGAGCATTAAATTAAACAACAAAAATAACAAGCAATATGTCTGATTTATTTATTTATTTATTTATGTTTGAAGTGAGGTTTTGTAGAAAGATTACCTGTTGAAAATTGTTCTTTACAGAGCCTCATTTTGGTGAAACAAGAGTTTATTTCTGATTGGATTAACAAGCAAACAACTAGTCTGAGCTGGGTGAAGACCAAACTTTGTGTTTCATGTTTTATAATTCTATGGCTACTTGCACTTCCAACATGTATTTTCAAATATGTCTGCTGGGATAACTAATGCAGAACTGACAACTGTATAAAGGGTGATAAAATAACGTTCACATGAACCTCTAAGGCAGTGGTTCCCAACCCTGGTCCTCAAGTCCCCCTATCCAGCATGTTTTACTTGTTTCCCTGCTATACAGCAGGTCTTCAGAAGATTGTTAATCACTCATTCATTCAAACCAGGTGTGTCAAATAAGGGAAACATCTAAACATGCAGGAAAGGAGTCCTTGAAGAGTATGGTTGAGAATCAATGCTTTAATACATGTTATCTGGTTTAATATTTACAAATAAATGGCAAATAATTAATGGCTTCCAGAGGAAATACTAAAAAACATAAAACTAAGTCAATATATTTTAAAAATGTCTCTTCAAGCTCAGAGAAGCTCTTGAGGTGTTGGTCAACAAAGCAGTGATTTTTAGATGTTTCCTTGATTTGACACACCTGGTTTGAATGAATGAGTGATTAACAACCTTCTGAAGACCTGCTGAAGAGCAGGGAAACAAGTAAAGCATGCTGGATAGGGGGACTTGAGGACCAGGGTTGGGAAACACAGCTCTAAGGTAAACTGAGCTTGTTCAAATAGTTCCCTACAAAAGACATTATTGTTAATAGAAATGGTTATCTTGTTATGAATATGTATTTCTTACTCTCTTCCTACACAAGCTGGGGGAGTAAAGTAACTAAGTTCAAGAAATATCGGCTTGATTGTCAGTTTTTGTTTTACTTCCTATAAATCATGTTCAGAACATAGTATATATATATATATATATATATATATATATATATATATATATATATATATAAACACAAAATATATATAGAAAAACAAAAAAAAATTTTAAGTTAAACTTCATGAATCCTTCTAATTACATATTTTCAGACAATAAAATATATTGATTAAACACATCAGATGAGCTGCAAAATACAAACATTTTTACTGCTTAGATTTCAGCACATTTAACAATTTTATGTTTTTCACTTGGAGGTTTTTAGAGGGTGATTTGTTTGTTCTTTGCAGCAAATGTGTCAGGATTCTGGGGTTTGAAGCTTCAAGATGTACAAGTGTGATAAAGGGTCAGTATGGATTTCATTTCTACAGCCAAATGTAACATAAACTCACTGGCCTATTCGAAGAAGTTCAACTTTCCATTTCTGGAACTGAAACACTGCAAAGTTTTTCCTCATTCAATGACTGATTACTAGAAAAAGCAGCCTGTAAAGAAGAAAAGCAGCAGCTAATTTCAGCTGAAAGCCTCTCTCTGCACAGGCAAAGCTGAAAGAGCTCTGATTCTCCCAACTGAGCTCTGAGTCACGTACCTTCCAGGTGTTTCAGCAGGGCCCTGCAGCTGTTCCCATGAGCTGAAATGAGTACGGTCTTCCCTTCCTTTATTTCTGGGACCACAGTGCTGTTCCAGTACGGCAGCAGCCTTTCCAGAACCTCCTTCAGGCTCTCGGCTCGGGGAAGGTTCTCCTTTGGCACGTCACAAGTGGTATACCTGCGGTCGTTGTAGATTTCCAGGTAGTACGGGTGGGATTCGTCGATCGGGGGCGGAGTGATGTCGAAGCTCCTTCGCCACAGCTTCACCTTTTCCTCGCCGTGTTGTAGAGCCATCTCTGCCCGGTTGAGTCCGATCAGGGCTCCGTAGTGGCGTTCGTTAAGCCTCCACGACTTGACGACGGGGACCCACTCCTGGCCCATAGCCTCCAGGACCAGCCACGCCGTCTGGATGGAGCGGCTCAGTATGGAGGTGAACACAATGTCAAACCTGTAACCCTGCTCCTTCAGGAGTCGGCCACAGTCCTGGGCCTCCTTCACCCCATCTGCACTCAGCTTCTGGTCCACCCAGCTGCAGAACCGGTTTTCCTTGTTCCAGGCCCCCTCGCCATGCCTCAGAAGAAAGAGTTTGTACTTGGACATCCGAAGAACTAGCAGCTGAAAAAACTACACACAGGCAACAGAAATGAACATGACATGGTTAGTGAAAATAAAGGTTTTTAACACAAGTCTGAAGGGAAGGGGGCTTTCTAAATCCAGGAGTAGAGATTTCTAGGAAGCAGCTTATCAAAAAGGTCAGAGGTTGTCTTAAAAAAGACCTGCTGGTGGAGGTTACAGCTACACTTGTCTGGACTCATCTTTATTACTTCTGAACTCATTATTACTAAACTCGGTTTTATTACATCCTAAAACAATTAGCGTCACAGGAAAAAACAGCAATGATGTAAACATTTGGATGATAAGCTAAAATGATAATGATGGGTGTGACTGACTTTTGATGTCACACGGCCGCTCCTAATAACGGAGGGTGTCAGAAAGGCAGAGCTACGGGCATTTATTGAACTCAACCGGGAAATAATAAGAAAATATTTAAAAAAAGATAAAATAAATACTCTTACCCGCTGTGGGTTTAAAAATCCGGTATGAATGTGGAAGTTACGCTCGCTGACAGTCCTCTGCAGGCCACAGTAACATCCTATCAGTACGTACACGACTGACGTAAGGCTCGACCAATAGAAAAGGCGTATTTTACATGTAGGCGGTAACTATTGGTGGGTTTTGCCCATATTAGGAGTTGCAGTATCGAGCAGGGTTGGGTTGGACGCGCGCACAGTAGGGGGTTAGCTAGGCTGTTTTGTAGTCTGGTCTTTGTAGTTCTAATGTAGTTGAGGCTTTATGAGTGCAGCGCCTTTAGAAGATACACTATTAATGTCAATCCCAGCTAGGACTGTGTCCTACATGTAAAATAAGTATACTAAACCAACTAATAGTTTTCAGCATCATACTTAATGAAGTAACTTTATTTTAGCAATGATCTGGACAATTAGGTGATTTCTTAATGCTGTTAAAATACAGTAGTTTATAAATGAGGATCTTTCACATATAGTTTTAACTCAAAGTCTTCAGGAAACTACCGTTTTGGGTCTGTGAATTTTTTAGCTAACATTTTTCTTTGCAAAATAAAATGTTTGGTTTTTAAAATAAACTTGTTGCTAATAGTCATATCGATTCACAATCGATTTACAAAAACAGAGCAAATCAACAATGCAACATGTCCTCGTAATAAGAGTAAATCCATAAAACAAATGTGAATGCAAAATATTAACAGACAGCAATCATATTTTTAAATTTACTATCTTTAATTGTAAAGACACCACATTTTTACAAAGATCCAAAGATTTCTCTTGATTTTTTAGGATTTATGCTGCCACTTGGCATGGCAGGACAGTTCTCCAGCAAATATTGACAAATATTTATTACACAACAGTTAACCCCAAAAATGTTTCTAAAGTACTGAAAAGTCTATTTTTGCATGCATGCATGTAACAAAGACAGGAAATCAAGTAAATGTCAGAAATTGACTGAAAGAAAGTTTTTTTTAGTTGCCAGAAGCATCAAACAGTTTCTTCCTGCCCTCCATGCCAGACATGGCCTCCACGTTTTTACGCCAGTCGGTGACCTCCTCTTTCTGTCAGAGAAACAAGCCGTCATAGAGGAGCACAGATTATTTGAGCAAAATAAGACGACACAATGGATGGATTCAACAATAGTTGGATGTTCTATCAATTGTTTATTTTTGTATATAAATTAAATCAGAGATGCCACCATTACTTTGAAATTTCAGCCTATCCACATTAAAAAAGAAAAAAATACAACTGTTTGAGTCAATCACAGCTGCTTTTTTTAGTAAAGGACAATAGGTTGGAATCACTCAAATTGGAGAAGAAAAATGATGGAATCATAAGAATGTATTTGCTTTGTTAGTAATATGTTGCATCATCTGGCTTTTCTAACAGCATGAATCTAACTAATGACAAACATAACTCCTCATCAACCTGCCTCTGTCTCTTATTGCTGTTCTCAGATCAGTTCTGCAGGTTGGAGCCTTGTCATTTACTTTTTTTTTATTTCCACTGGTGATTTTCATCTGGATTTAGGAAAGATTTTAAATTCTTTGTCTTTTGGCAAGATGCATATTCATATTCCTTTCCTTTAATGTCTCATTTTGAAGTCATTCATGTCCATCCACTTTGTGCAACATCTCTCCAAGGTGTGAGCACTACATAACTGAAAACTAATTAGATTTAATCTGAGGCAGATGTTTGTTTTAAAACTGAAAATTATATTGAGTCCATACTTTGTCTTATGCTTGATCTAAAAAAAGCAACTGTGACTGATTATGACAATTATAATTATTTCTTTACTGTATTGTTTCTTATTGTCTGAAGGGTAGAATTATGTAAAATAAAGGTTTCGTAGCATGTTTTATACAAACTAAACAACTGTAAAAACATTCTCCAAGCGTGGCAATTCTATATTTTATGCCTCTGCAAGGTGCATATGCTGATGTAGATTCTCAGTCATCCAGGACATGCTGAATCTCTCACCAACAAAGTAAAAATAAATAAAATCAATAAAAACTTTCTATTCTGCAGGTACATAACTTTACCTTTTCTTCTTCTTTCTTGACTGTTTTGAGGTTGGCCTTGAAGTCGATGGCCTCCTTCTGCCTGGATCCCAGCAGAACATTCAGCATGTCTTCAGCTGAGATCTTCACTCTCTTCAGGTGTGGCTTCTTGAACTTACTCTGAATCTCAGTAATCTTCAGTTTCAAGTCTTCAATCTGAACAGAAGGTCACATGATCAATTATCACTCTGCTGTATACGAACCTGCTATTCTTAGTGGGATTTTAAAGTACATGTAGAAGGAAACTATAAGTGTTTATCAGGTCCTCACATTTGATGGTAAATGGCTTAAACTTATACAGCGCTTTATCAAGCCCACCAGGTACACTGACAGAGGCAGAGCTGCCATGCACCGGCGCCACCGGACCCTCTGACCACCATCCATAGGCAAGGCGGATAAAGTGTCTTGCCAAAAGACACAATGACAGAGACGGCGAGACAGCTGGAGTGGGGTTCAAACCAGCAACCCTCCAGTTACAGGACGACTCCCCTAACCACTCCACCACAGATGCCAAACAGCAGTTTATCTATATTTGCATTTTAGTAGGTAATTAGATGAAAAGATGGTCTGGATGTTAAACAATCACACTTACAAATGAAGTGTTTTAAAATGGATCCCATTTTCATTGTGTTAATCTAATTTATCATCAATTACATGTATTATTTCTCTCCAAACAATCATAATTTACAAGTATTAGATTCTGACTAGAGAAAAGGTTTAAGAGACGGCTATAGATGCACTCATAGTGGAAAAATCTATCTGAGTAATAAATATTCAGAGTAGAAGACTCCCTTATTACTATATATATTTCCATATATTCTGGTATATACTATACTTTAAAGAAGTCTGTGACACTGAATGACCACAGACTGCTGACTCAAACTCAAGAGCAAAACTTTGCCTAACATTTTTCCATCACTAAAAGATTTTGACTACAACAGCACAGGACTACAAAATTGCACAGGATGAATTAGAGTTAAGGTGTTTAATCACAAACATGATAGTTGTTTGTTTACAGACAAATTTTAATGTATTTAGTTTTCTGATATAATAAAGTTGTTAATTGTGTTCAATTTTGGAATATTTGGGATTTTTTTATATCATTATGTGCAAACAGTTTTTCAGTTTGTGTACCAATACTAAGAACTGAATTAGAACCTAAATATTACACAATGACTTTAAAATCACATTTCTTTTATTTAGAACAAGGTGGCTCTCCTTCAGGCCTACAGCTCCTCTGACTGGATCAAATCAAATATCAGGATATATATCAGTGAGCATTAAAACATGAATAAATACAATTAGTTAGCAACTATATTTTAAATTTCCCTTTTTATCATATTAATTGCCTCAAATTGGCCAGACTCAGTCAGTGTTGGACTTAGAAATCACCTGCGATATTATTGTGACAGTTGTAATTATTCAGCCACATGAGGGCAGTATTTATTGCTATTATCATAATCTGTTTAATTTTGCCACGGGGACATTGAAGCCTGTAACTTAAAAAAAAGTAAAATAAATATACATTTCTTTTTTCTCAGCTTACCTCCTTCTCATTTTTAGAAACTTTGAGATCAATATCATACCGCTCCTCATCCACAACATCTATCCTGTGGTGCAAATCTTTGCACAGGTCCTGCATGAAAGTAAGACACATTGTGTTGTTGTAATATTGGACTCAGTAATCAAAAGAAGCTCAATTAGTGGGAGGAAATATACCTGCAGCTGTTGCAACGACAGACCAGACAGATTTAGAGGAGGAAGTTTTTCTTCTAGTGTAGCTTCTCTTTCTTTCAGCTTCTGTTGTTTCTCCTCCTGCAGCATCTGAGCAGCGGTGGCCAACAGTCGGATCTAAGGAGGCAAAATCAAACTTATTAGACTTAATACTTGGTTTATTAGATGTTCTTGGACAGTTCAGGAAAAATGTTACAAAAAATGCCACACATACAAACTAAAATAGAACTATGCATATTAGAAAATACACACGTTCCCATCTGTCAATGCAGAAAACTGTAAGCATCATATCAAACTGTAAACAAGAAACTTAAAAAATATATGTCTATGTGTGTGTGTGTGCAAACAACTCGTAACAACACGTATTATAGCTAATTATAACTAAACTATTAAACCTTTAATTTTTTTAAACAATTTGTAAAAAAACGTACCTTTAAACCCAGCCTCCGAGAGGAGGATATCTTCGATTTTCTCTGTGATTTAGGCAAAAAGAACATTTATATTAAGAACTGCAATGAGCTTTTTTATATAATTGTGAGAGACAACACACAAATATTTGGGCTGATAAAGATATAAATACTCACAGGTCTGAAGGGAAATTATTAGGAGAGATAAAATACAGCATATATTTTTTAAAATAATGATCATCAGCTTAAATACAATTTGAGATTTATTTTATGAGAAAAAAATAAAGTAAAATTTGTACTTACCCATCAGCCATGGTTGTCTTAAAACTCCTAAACTGAATTCAGAGAAGCAAAAGGAAATATTGAGATGAACAGAATGCTGATATAATCCATAACTTGCTTTCATTAAATAAAATTTGTTTTCTTGAAGGAAAAGGAAAGAAGTTAAAAAAAGATAAAAGTTGTTTTTACAATGCCATTTAGAATTTCAAAGAAATAAGTTAAAACAGAACAATTTTTAAATTTTAGCATCAACTCTATAAAAAAACACTTTGATTTATTAAGTCCTTTAAAGCTTTCAGGTTTAAACTGACTGTGTTTGGAGGAGCGGAGGCAGCGCAGCCTGTTAAAATAACTGATGAGAGTTTTGACATAGGTGATGAAAAAGGTGAATGAGCAGATAAACCCCAAGGCATGTGAGACAAGCAGCTGTTAATGTTAAACAATAACACCTCCATAATAAAAAGCCAACCACAGGGTAAGGCTACATTAGAGACAATACTGTTAAATTACTAAAACAAAACCATGGACTCATTTCCAGTGATTTAATCAAAACCAACATTTATAAGAATCAGAAATCTGTACCTAGTTCAGAGTCTGAAGACAAAATAGCAGCAGGGCTCCTTGGGCTTTCTGAAAGACGATGGAAAAACATCACTGAAATTTATAGTGTCTCCACTAAACGGAATGGCTCACTAAAATAGAGTCGCTTCTACTCCCACCAACAGTGACATTTACAGTGGTCCGCAGCTTCACAACAATATTCTAACTGCAAAGGAGGTCATAAAAAAAACCTCTTTATGGGCTCGTGTAGTTGTTATCTTAAAACATCCCTGTAACACCTGTTAGTGGATGTGCCAGTGTACTTTTAAAGACGTGAAACCTCAGTGCAAAGCATTTATGCTGACCAGAGCTAAAGTTTGGAAGAAGATATTGGGAAGTCAAAACGTGAAGTTTAGTTTTCTTAAATTGTTCTAAAGCTTCATTTATAAAATAAGTGATGTTTTTCATCTTTATTCCAAAAAGCTATAAGTATTGTGCACATCTTATTTCAGCTGTGAATGTACTGACATGACAATTCATCTACATGTTTATGATGATGGATTCATGTAATCTAATAACGCCTCACGCGAGTGAGAAAAAGCCAAAGGGTGGTCTTGTTTTATTTAGCCCTGCAGAGGAACAAGGACAGGTGCTCATCAGGGCCTGGTGGTTTAGAGACTGAGCCAGTGTGAGTTCAGCTTCTGTCAATGTTGTTACAGAAAGATGAATGTTCACACGGCTGCAACTTTTATCCTTGCAGAAGAAATGATTAACAAAGAAATAGCTAAGAACACATCGAGGGTTAAATAGTGTTTTTAATGTTACATTTTCTTTCTTTAAAATGCTTCATAACTTTGTTTTGGTCTGGAAAGAGAAGTAAGAAAAGACTTAAATTGTAGATTTTCATTACTTCTGTTATGTTTTGTTATCAGAAATCCTGGTGGTTGTTGTTTTGGCACACCTGTTTCTTACATCCATTAGCTTCCTCTATGTCCAGTCCTGGTTTTCCATTTGTCAGATCCTTTTGTCGATGTCTTGACGATGGGCTCGTCTCTTTTGTTAACAGAGAGATGAATACAAAAGTGATCACCAGAAGTTTAAACTAAGAGGTTGCCTCAACAGAGACACAGAGGAGGCGACAAAAAAGCCAAGAAGAAGAAGAGCTGCCAGGAGTCTTGGGTACACTCTGGGATTCTGTGACAGACCACAGGTAAGTTGAATAACAAATGTTTGGTGAGAATTCCACTTAGAAAAAGACTGGTTGAATCATCGATGTTGAATGTTCCAACCATGAATGGTCTCAACTCAGCGTTACTAACTCCTGCTGTCATTACAGTCAGGGGAATGGTTATAGTTATGATGAATAAAGAACCCATATGGGAAACAGCTGTGCTATCAGGTGAGGTAGCCCCGCCCAGCTGGAGAGAATCCCTTCTGATTCATTCTGAAGAAAGAAAAGTTAGTAGAAAAACAGAATGAAACTTCAACATACCATGGTCCCTGTTCACACATCTGCCTGATTCTGTTTCTTCACAAGCCTGATTTTGCAGATACCCCTCTGAGTCGGGTTCTTGAGCTCTGCCTGCTCTTATGAAGAGGATCTGTTGGTCCTGGGGGGCACCCACATCCAACACCAGTCTACTAGTCTTCAAGAGGGTCAGAATGTAGACTTTATCCTGAGTTTTGTTCCTATTGGCTCTTGTGAAAAAACAACAAAAACAGCTCCTTCTGTTCGGGTGGCAAGGATTCTGTTTACTTCATGTACCAGGTGTACCACCAAACAATAGTCTTAACACAAATACCTAAATACTTATATCACGATATAAGATTTTTACATTTAAAGTGTTGCACTGCACAAGAGCAAAATACCTAATTGTACATAGTGTAATGATGGTGCATCATAAGGATTGTGTTTTAGCTGTAAAGTACAATAATACAATTCATAAAAGACAGTTTTTGCCCCTCTGGCTAATAAATAAGGATTGTCATTATATTTTAAAAAATCAGACAATTCAATCTGTTAAAACACTGTAATGTTTTAAACATCATGTCACAATTCTTGATACAACAAAATCATATTACAGATATAAAGGCAGCGCCATCTTCTGTGCAATATAAATACTGCACTTTACAATTATTGTCCTAATCACAGAGTCAGTATAAAAACATACAGTGTCCTTGCTGGACTGGGAGTCTTTACTGCTCTTATGGACTCATAACATCTGGTTGCATCTTGCACACAATTTACATTTAGTCATGATAAAATAATGTAATAAATAGTTAATTTTATTGGGAGAGGTAAAACTTCTGCCATGTTTGCAATCATTCTGGCATATTGTGAAAATGAAAGCATAATAAGGAGAAAATATCTTGGACTTGAGTTTTGCAAACTTAGGAAGATAATGTATCACTAAAGGCCCTGTCACATTGTAATATTTTAGATATCTTATGTCTAATGAACATTTTTGTTATGAATAAAGTATTCATATAGGTTCAACTTGTCAGCATGATAATATGTCCAAAAAATAGACATCTTCAGTTTTGGACAACATTTTCAGACATTGTCATAAGTTATCTAAAACGTTACAGTGTGGTATGGTCTTAACATTAACATCATCTTATTGTCCTGCGTTAAACAGCTTCTTCCTGCCCTCCATACCAGACAGGGCCTCTACATTCTTACGCCAGTCGGTCACTTCTTCCTTCTGTAAAAAAAAGAAAAAAAAGAAGAAGAAGCGATTAATTGTAATCTACTTTATTTATTTTTATAACATGCCTTTTTTTTTACCTTGTCTTCATCTTTCTTTACTGTCTTCAGGTTGGCCTTGAAATCAGCCTTCATGAGTTTGGAGGCGTCGGTGCAGGCGCCCAGCATGTCGTCTGTTGTCTTCTTTACCCTCTTTAAGCTGGGCTTCTTCATACCCTTCAGCTCGTAAATCTTATGTTTCAGTGACTGAATCTGCGTCAGAAAACATCTCAGCTGAAGACAAAACTCCAACACGAATCCTTAAAAGATATTAGTTTATAACGTTTTGCTTACCTCGCTCTCATTTTTGTCCACTTTAACGCCCATGTCATAACGAGCCTCGTCCACAACGTCAATCTTCTGGTGTAACTCTTTGCAAAGTTCCTGAAGAGACAAACAAACCGCAGTCAAAGCGGTGTTAAACATTAATTCATATAGGAAATGATGTAGCTGTACCTGGAGCTCCTGGACCGACAGACCTGACAGCTTCAGCGGTGGGACGCACTCGTCCACGACTCGTTGTTTCTCCAGTTCTTTCTCCTTGGTTTCAGCTGCCAGCATAGAAGCTGCCTTCTTCAGCAGCTTGGACTGAAATATGTGGGGAAAAAAAGACCCTAATGAATTCTGTAAAACACTAAAATCACAGATTCAGTCTGTAGCACTACAGGACTGACTTTTATGAGCAGTCGACGAGTTGCTGCAAATTTCTTCTTCTTTCTCTAAAAGAAATAAAGAACATTTGTGTATTAATGATGCAACAGATCTAATGGAAGTTTTTAAATTGTGCACCAATATATTTTGAGATAGGTTTATGATTAAACATGATGACTCACCGGTCTGCGTTGTTACATAGAACCAGAGCAGGGGGAAAATGTCCCATGAAAAACAATTTGTATATTTAACTTGTATGAATTTTTCTGTTTTTAATTACTTGAAACATTGAAAAACACTGAATTGTGTTGGCTTTATGATATCATTACTCACCCCTCAGACATGACAGCAGCTTATAGTTCCTTTAATGAAAGAAAAATATATTTAAAAACTTTTTCATTTCATTACATCTGTAAAATATAGATTTTACAACACCAGTGTTTTCATATAATTGGTAAATATCTGTTATTTGTTAAATAATTTAGTTTGAATGTGGACGTTAAGATAAATTTACGCTTCCAGGATCTGATAATTGTTCTGCTGGTAAAACAGGAGCTGAGGTGGAGCTTCTATTTTTGACCACATTCTTCTCTGCTTACAACTACAGTGGCCTTGATTATTCTAGAAAACCAATCAAATAAGCACAACAGGAAACATTTATACTGCTTTATATCTGCTTTTTGAGTCTACCTTCCAGCATTATCCTTGAGATCAATGAAAATTTCAAGGGAAGAAGGCATCTTATCCACCTGTAGCTTTCCAGTTACAAGTTAACTGTAATCAGCTGTCACATCAATCACCAATTCTCTGCTGACCAAGCTCAATTGGCACTTTCTGACTGGGAGGATCAAGAATTCACCAAGAAGGTTGAGGTGAAAGTCAAGAACAGGCTGCCATGTTCAGAAAGCCACACCAGGACCTTGACAAAAGTAACGACTTGGCTCTCTCTGCCTGTCGGACATACCAGAGTAGTGTCCGTGTCAGGAGTGTGCAGACATGCTTACAGTATTTATTACTTGAGTAAAGACTGACGACTTTACTCAGATGAATACTGGAGAGTCGATATGTCAGGAGAAACGTCCCAGCAGGAGAGTTTCCATTGTCCGCCCAGACTACACATTTAAGTCTTTTATTTCTATTTGATGAATGTGGGTTTGATAGTTGGACTTACCTTAATGTTAGAGAAAATCAGACAGGCCAGCAGTTCAGCAGCTGATCAGGCACAGAAAACACTTGTGATTAATGCAGAAACTTCTCAAAGCACTGTGCGATTGGCTCATTAAAATAGACCTCTGTCCACCTGACTCACAATGCACAATGCCTTTTTGATTTGCCCTCAACCCATGACCCATTTATTTCATGTGATTGTGCTGCACAAGGACACACCTCACACATCTCTTGTCTGACTGACAGCTGGTCCGCCCTCTGGGCAGAGAGGCCACGATCTCAGGGCACGTGTTGCTTTTAACATTTGTGTCGTGGTGTTGTCAAGCAGAGGGCAGAGAAGAGCAGGAATGATCTGTTGTTTTTGGAGTTGGAATGAAAGGTGGGGCGGAGGCTGGGGCTGAGATGTTGGTCTTTCGTCACCAGAATCAGTGTGGTTTATTGTGCTGATCACAAATGCACTGAATGCACTATTCTTTAAGGAAATCTCATTAAAAAGGGAGATGTTCAGTCTTAACAAAGATGCAGACAGACTGACACTAGTGTTAGTTAACCTGAAAAATAGCAAAGCTAAAAAAAACATATAGTGTGGAGGTTCAGGACTAATATCATAGGCTATTGAATAAATTAGATTAGGTATATCCTCTTGGGAAATTAAAGTAAATAAATGCTATTGTACCATATAATGCATACCTGGTTATTCTTGAGAAATCATATTTTAGTACAGCTATATGCATGAGGAAGCAAAAAATGCAAAGTCTCATTTATAGAAATGGGTGTAAAACAGCTGAAATAGTAGAAAATGTTGAATAGTAGGAAAGTTTAACAAGAGGTATGAGTACATATAATGGATATATCTAGATAAGTAACATGTCATTGATAATTTTATTATTTAACTGTTGTATAATTTATATAAAAAATCTTAATAGTCCTACTGAAATCATTACTGTAGTTTAAAATAAGGAAACAGAACCTATTATTATTATTATTTGTAAGATTTTAAAAAGGGTGGAGTTAAATAAGTTTTTTATTATGTTTTAATTCATTATTTTTATATTTTTATACATATTTGAAATATTCTACAAATCACTATCCATATGAAGTGAGTCAAAATTTATTTATTACCAGTTTATTTTATGTAATTGCATGAAATATGCATAAAAAAGTCACAGACACATGCATCAGAGTTTTAAATAATAAAAAATGTTATACATTGATTCACCCATCATGCACGAAATACATATAATCACACTGAAACTGTCATATTTATTGTAAACTATTTTATTCAGTTTATACATTAAATATAGCTGAAGTTAAGACAAGGACTGAGGTCATCTAAGGTAATTAAACAAAAATGCAAACAGAGTACACTTCAACCCAGTGAGGTCTAAACAGATTGACTGTACTATTGCTGCTTTATTTATAAAGCACTTTAAAATAACCACAGCTGCAACAAAGTGCTGCATGTAAAAAAAACATTTAAACATATTAAAAATATAGAAAAATCAGTTAATGCTATGTATTAGATCAATAAAAATAAATGTGAGTAAAGTAAACAAAAGCAAGTCTGAGGCTGTGCCTAATGATCATCTGTGGGTTCAGAGGATGGAAAAGAGACACAAACAAACAAAATATTGGGCCTGAAATAGTTTCTATAAGAAAAACAAATACAAACAAGGAGAGTAGAGAGAGTAAAAACAGCAGTGAGGAAATGTGGTCAGTATGTTCTTTAGTAGTCTAAATTTATAATAACTAGGGGATAGCCCAGGAACACCAAGCCAACCCCAACTATAGAAGTCATAAAAAAGGAAAGTTTTAAGCCTTGTTTCTAAAGTAGACAGGGCTTCAGCCTCACGGATAAAACCTGGAAGCTGGATTCCACAAGAGAGGAGCCTGATAACTATAAATAGTTTTAATTCAGGATGGATGTCTGGGGATAAAAGAAGTACTAAATACTCTGCCACTACCATTGTCAGTATTTTTACTTGATATCTGGTAGATTTTTTGAGTTTTTAGATTTATTTTCCTCTTGTAGGGGAGACCGGGGACAGTAGCAACAAGGGACGGTTGCAACACGTCATTTTTCTCCAAACAGAAACAAGCTAGAGTGATGACACTCAC